>CM042483.1:29023606-29338606 GCA_023621385.1 Quercus gilva | reverse complement strand
TAGACGGCAGATACACTGTTTCAAGTCAATCGATTTCATTCTGTCTTGGATCAGTCAATCGAGGAAATTCCTTCTTGGCCTATTTTAAAGCTAAGAATTCGCATTTCTTTGACCGACGGTACATACATTGGGACGGATACGGATACGGGCTTGAAATGGTGAGGAGACTGATGAAAGAGTCTAGTTGCCCGACCCTACTGAACGGATTCTGCTTTCAACGAGTCCCATCCTAGTTTTTCTAATCGGAGTGAGATAGACTCTTTCTTTACCTAAGACGAAAGTCGGATTGAATGAGATTCTCTTCTCTACCCGAGGGGATGGATATATATAAAATAATCATCTTATTTTTTACTTACTTACCACCACCCACAAATTCCTCACTTCGTCATTATTGACACCCTTAGAAAAAAAAATCTTAGAGTTCAATGGAGGTCAATATTGGGGTGGTGATTAGTGGCGGTGCCACGTTGGGCTCAGGGTATTCACAGGAACACTCTGACCTAAAAAAAAAAAATTATATAATAATTTAAATTTTTTTATTTGTTTACCCATTAAAAAAAAAAAAGGAAAACCCTCAAGCAAAATCAGGAACACCCTCAAAATTTTTATGCCAAACAAATTTTGAACTAAAATCTTAAAAAAAAAAAAAAAAAAATTGTTACAAAGCAAGCCCAAAAAGAAAAGAAAAGCCCAACATCAATCCTAAACAAAACCAACCCCAACCAGATTTTTAAATCAAAATACATTATTAACTAAATACCCAACAGGCCTAACCCAAACGTATTCTCAAAAAAATAAAAATAAAAATAAAAATAAAACCAACCAACCAACCAACCAAAACCCAATACGAATACACGTCCACCGATTAAAATCAAAAACCTAAAATTAGAAACCACCTAAAGAAAAAAGACCTCATCAACGACAACACCTTACACCTCCGCCTGAAACCTCATCATCAAGCACATAGGCGCGACGCGGCAACGACGCCTCCACCTAGAACTCAAGTAACTGAGCTTGGATCGGGCATTGAAGATCGGAGATCTGTTCGATCATATCAAAGCTTGTGACGTCAATGCTTGGCCTCGAATCCTTCCTTGCCTCTGACACCTCGACATGCTGCCACGGCCCGCAGCGCCGCCCCTTAGGCCTTGTTCATGGTATTTTTCTCTTTTTCTCTCTTAATCTTTGGGTTTTGTTGTGGAGTGTGGACTGTGCTACTATGTAATTATTCAAGTCTTTAGTCTTTAAATCTTTATAATTATTCAATTTATTTGCCCTTTTTTTTTTTTACTTTATCCATTGGTGTGTCGCTGTGTTGGTCAATTGGTGTTGATGAGTTTGTCTTTTAGTGCATTGTGATTTGTGAAATTATTTGATTGGCTCCTCTTGTGTGAATCTTGTCTATTGAGTGGGGGTAGATGGGGTCATGGGGCCGTGTGGTGTGGGGTGAGATATTTGAATTGGGGAAGTAAAGTCATAGAGGCAAGGGTGTGTGCGCATATGGGGTGTGTGCTAATGCACAGTGGAGTGTGTGCTAGATTGTTAGTAGTTAGAAAAAAAAATTAATGAAGCAACTAAACACCAATAATTAATAATTTAATTAAATAATACATTATAAAAGACAAACAAATTAAATTATGTTAGACTAAACAACAATTAATAATTTTATAATTAATGAAACAAAAATACAACAAATTATAGTTTATAAAAGATAAACAAATTAATGAAACAACTAAATAACAATAATTAATAATTTTATTAATATTTCAAATGAACTTATAGTTTATTGTACAAGTACCTTTGTTCATTTCTTTTTTTTTTCTTTTTTTTTTTTTTTCTTTTGAGGTTTTTCAGTGTACAGAATACAAATTTGTTTTGGTTTTAAGAACAATTTTTTTTTTTTTAAGCACAAACTTCATGCCAACCAAATCTTGAATTTCGGCCAATATTTATCGAAATGTCCTGAAACACCCGAAATAGACTGAAATAACCCGAAATTTTTTCAAAGTGGAATAGGATAGGTTATTGTTTAGGTTTGTCCAGGACACCCTGGACAAAATTCTTGGAGCCGTCATTGGTGGTGATAGTCACAAAACACAAATTGGTTAGGGGTGGTGGTGGCTGCAAAACAAAGGTTGGACAGAGAGAGAGAGAGAGAGAGCAAGATTTTAAGTTACACCAAACACTTGAAATTAAAGAAAATATTTTACATTGAA
The DNA here is from genome assembly GCA_023621385.1 of Quercus gilva. Taxonomy (NCBI): domain Eukaryota; kingdom Viridiplantae; phylum Streptophyta; class Magnoliopsida; order Fagales; family Fagaceae; genus Quercus; species Quercus gilva. The sequence goes on along the minus strand of CM042483.1, from coordinate 29,336,390 downwards.
ACAAGAGCAGCCTAACACATTTGGTCCTTAAGGATTTGTTTGTTTCGAGTGTAAAAAGAATACGGAAAATATTTTACACCATGATGAGTGTTTGGGTTGGCCGGAAAACTTAGTCAAAAGAAAAATCTTTTCCGTTGACTGTGAAATATCAGTCCCTGAGATGTAAAATAAATACACTTCTAATTTACCTTCAAACCACTTACACTCATTTTCCTTTTCTATCTGAACCAAGAGAGAGAGAGAGAGAGGAGAACACTTATAATGAAGCAAGGAGAGAGCAGGAGCCACCAAAAAAAGGATCAAACCACCATGTCGACCATGTGAATGACCCACCCCAGAGACAATCGGACTACTGTAAGCAACCCACTCTTGAGTCGATTTGACCACCATGTGAGTGACCCACTCCCAGATCTAACCACTGTGGGTGACCTACGCCTAGATCAAGCCGTCACTCTTAGATCGACCCACCGTGTCCATGTCGCCACTACTGCCGCCACCACCAAGTCACCCATGAACCGGTCTCTCTCTCTTTCTCTCTCTCTCTCTCTCTCTCTCATGTGATTTTGATTCTTTTGTTTTGATTTTTGTTTCTTTTTGTGTTTATATATTGAGATTTTCTATAATAATATTTGTTTGGATCCTGAGAAAATGTGAGAAATCTGATAAAAATGTGTTTCTAGAGCATTTTCAAGAACACAACTAAACACCAGAAAATATTTTCCAAAGCATTTTTTGAAATGCAACCAAACATCTGAAAATGTTTTCATTTTTGAAAAATATTTTCACCTGAAAATATTTTACACTCAGAAAATATTTTACATATTGTCAAACGCAGTCTAAATTGAGGTTGAGCGAGATATTGTAAGTCACACCAAACACTTGAATTTGAAGAAAATATTTTACATTGAAACAAGAGTAGCCTAACACTTTTGGACTTTTCATTTTAACCCTTTACATTTCAAATTTCTTTTACTATTCATATTTGATTATGCTTTTATATCGACTCTACTATCTTTTTCCGTTAGTAATCTAATCATCAGTAACATGTCTTTCTACTTATAATAATATTATTCTTGTATTCCACGACATTTTAAAACTAATTTTTCATTAAAAAAAAAAATAATGGATGCTAAATGATTAGATTACTAATGAAAATACACTACATTCCAAATTTTAAAGATCAAAAGTACACTTTTTTTACTAAGTACAATTGCTAGACGTGTTGGAATCATCCTAAGACCACAAACTCTCACACACCCTTTATCACTACTGTCTAATATGATAGATTGTAATTAGTAATTTGTTACTTTTACATTAATTTATAATTTTTTCTTCATCACTTCCGTTTGGATTGAACTTATTGTTGCTGAAACTGAAAACTGAAAACTGAAAACACTGTAGTAAAATAATTTTTAAATGTGAAAATAGTACCGTGAGACCTATTTTTAATATTTTTTATTACATAAACAGTATATAAACAGTATAAACTGTGTACGCACTGTTTATGTACAGTATTTTTTTTTGTCTCCCAAGGTCAACATAAGCGGCTGGAAAAAAAAAAAAAAAAAACAAAACAAAACGCCAAACGCCAGACGCCGAATCCAAACCGCACCTTATAATCAACCATGTAGTACAGCTGTAACAAAAATTGTGTGAACAAAAATGTCAAGGATCAAAACTTCTATCACAACTTGCTTGTATGATAAATCACAACTTGCTTATATGATAAATGGTGAGTTTTGGATTAAAAGTGGTAGGCCAATATATATGGTCGTAGCTTTACTTCGCAGTGGGCGGTCCTATGATTATTCTCACATTCCCACCAACGAAGTCTCTCTCACTCAACAAAAAACGCACTAAAGTCTATGGTCAAAACCCAAAAGCAGTCTCATCCTTCCATCCTCATGCAATAAAAGACCAAACCTCCTTCCTATAGTTCCTACCAAAAGAGAAACCAAAATCCAACTTGCAGCACCAGCAGCAGCCATGGATACACTAAACATACAAACACCATACCCCAACACCAACTCCAACTCCAACTCCACCAAACCCACGGACCCAGAAAAAGACATCTCCACCATTGACGAAGATGAGGAGCTTTGTCCCATTGAAGAAGTCAGGCTAACAGTGGCCAACACAGACGACCCTACTCTCCCCATATGGACTTTCAGGATGTGGTTCTTGGGTCTAATCTCATGTGCTCTTCTTTCCTTCCTCAACCAGTTCTTTGCCTACCGTACTGAGCCTCTTGTCATTACCCAAATCACTGTTCAAGTCGCCACCCTCCCAATAGGTCGCTTCATGGCTTCTGTTCTTCCCAAGACCAAGTTTCAGATTCCTGGGTTTGGATCCAGGAGCTTCTCGTTGAACCCTGGTCCGTTTAACATGAAGGAGCACGTACTCATTTCCATCTTTGCTAATGCTGGGAGTGCATTCGGAAATGGCTCAGCATATGCTGTTGGTATTGTCACTATTATCAAAGCCTTCTACCACAGGAATATCTCGTTTTTTGCTGCTTGGCTTCTTATTATCGCTACTCAGGTAATTTCTATTATAGTATTAACCGTGTGTGAATATGGTACCCTTTTCTTAAAAAAGTGTTTTTATTGGACGTAAAAGTTTTTGTTGTACACTTTTCGAGAAGTATTCGGATTATTGTTATCACTGCATACATATATATATATATATATATATGAAAAATTATTTTTTTATGTTAGTATCAGAATCTCTTTTTTTGATCTAGTAGTGTCAAAATCTTGAGGTAGGAGTTGTGTTTTAGGGGACACTTTTCTCGCTGATTTGGAAATTGAATTGAAGCAAGAAAAAAAAAAAAAAAAAAGCAGTTGGTAAAGGTAAAAGTTAATAACAGTACAAGCTAGCTAGGCAATACCTTTCGTTTTTGGTATCCCGTTCCATCATTCTGCAATTTGCAATAATGATGTCCTTAGTTGTATTTCAATATCATAGTTTGCTTTTGGGAGAACAGGATTTGGATCCGGTGCAAAATAGCTGGAGTTGCACTGGGTGCAACACTCACATTAATTTTTATCATTTTTATTTTTTAATTTTAACTTTTTAATTTTTTTTACTCTTATATTTTGAACATGTTTGAAAGGGTGATTTATCTGAACATGTATTTAGAGATAACGGGCACGGTGGATTGCATTAATTTGCAGGTATTAGGATATGGTTGGGCTGGACTGTTACGGAAGTACGTGGTGGAGCCGGCACATATGTGGTGGCCTGCTACTCTTGTTCAAGTTTCACTCTTCCGGTATGTTTTCTCATTCATCCTCAACTGTCTTTTTGTTATTGGATTTTTGTTTTTATTTTTTTGGCCTAATATAGATACTTTATTCAAAAGCAGACAAACCTTTCCCATGATTTTATTTATAATTTAGTTGCATATGCATTATTGGGTTTTTTATATTAGCTTATCATGAATTTTCCCTTTCCTTTCCTCCAAAAAAAAAAATTGCCCTTTCCTGTTTTGAATATTGCTATTACCACAACAGAACCCAAAATTTGCCCACGAGTTGTAAGCAAGCGGTTGAGTAAACTCATTATTCACGACTTATCGCGGACATATTGTGACAGAAATTATGAATTTTATTGTAGTGCTAAGGTCATTCTTTCTCCCTTTAGTTTGTCTTCTTTTACTGACTAGTGCGGCAACAGGACAAGATAAGGTCTTAGAATTCAAAATCTTGCCCACGAGAGCATGCCGTAATGAATACACATGAAGAATATTCGAAAATAGGACGTACTTCTAGTCCTATCCTATTGATCATTGACAGAATGAATCTTAATAATTGATTGTGATTTTCAAAAATATCATACCTACGCGACATTTAGTAGAGATCTGTATGAATATTACTTATTTACTAAAAATTAAAAATTTATTGTTAAAATTATTGTAATAGAATAATTTTTAAAAGTGTAAATAGTATTGTAGAATTCAAATTTACTTAAAATTTTACATTTTGTTGAATTTGATGATCTATAAACAATACCATGAGAACAAAAAAAAGCAAAACACAACTTATCTTGTGGATGACTGAAATATGCACAGTACCCATAGGTCCCACTTCAAACGCACACTGAATGTACAATCCAATTACATACTAAGAATTTATTTAGATATTATTTATTGTTAAAAATTAAAAATTAAAAATATTATAATAAAGTAATTTTTAAATATATAAATAATTTCGTAAGTTTCAATTTTAAAGTTAAATTTATATATTTTTTTTAATTGTGAATTTCATGAACCGTACTTATGGACCCACAGAGTGTGAAATGCAGACGCACGGATAGCGCAGAACGAGCGATGTGCACTAGGTAGAAATTGTAGGTCTGTGAACTGACTTAAACATGAAACAAAATTTCAAAGTGTTGGAGTCCACAAAATATGAAAATACATATCCGAAAGGACAGAATTAAATAGTAATTAAGAAATAAGCGGACAAGTCCAGCTGGTTCCACTTTACAAGATTCCAAAAGTATCCACCAAGCTGACTTTGGAAAGTAGTACTTTACATCTAGGCGTTACAAGATACAGTTATGGAAGTTCTTGGGCCACATATTTTTGGCCCAAAATTTTGACCAATTTTAAGAGAGAGAGAGAGAAAGAGAGAGTATTGTTAGTTAGCAGGGAGGTGCATGTGACCCATAATTGATTTACAATTTCAATATTCATAAATTCAATATAGTCGTCTCAAAATCAATCTAAAATTGCACCAACTTGTCCAAACTAGGTAAAATCTGATCCAAAAAGAGGGAGCAAGTGGGCATTTTAACAGTTCTAAATTAAATGGATCATGTGGAACGAACTGCGGTACCGTCAAAGTCGCAGTTGATCAATTAAAAAAGAGAAAAGGCTTTTTCTCAAAAAAAAAAAAGAAAAAAAAAGAGTAAAGGCTACTACATGGATACTGAGTGATATCTTTCTTTATGTGTCTCCTTATCATGCCTTGATGCTCTTAACCACACAATCAGGCCACCACGCATCATGCATGCATGTGAGACAGCCAATCCTCTAACCAGTTTTTAGTTATTACACCAAGTCACCAACTGTAATAATATCAGTAATAAACCTGAATTTTTGTTCCATCACACGAATACAGCGCAATCACTGTCACAAAAGAGTAGTGTATCAATACTTCATTGATGTTTAGTAGAGTAGAATAACAACGAATTTGCAAATTCAGGAAATTAAGAATGAATGTCACACTAAGGCAGTGTTGTTACAAGCTTCATGCCATTAAAACGAAAAGTGCCTCATCTTGTTATAAACTGTTTAATTATGATGCACCCAAAAAAAAAAAAAAAAAAACCTTCATTGATATAAAATTATGATTTATTATGCAGGGCTTTGCATGAAAATGAAAAGCGGCGCATGTCACGAGCAAAGTTCTTCCTAATTGCACTAATTTGCAGTTTTTCATGGTATCTGGTCCCAGGGTACCTCTTCAAAACACTCACAAGCATATCATGGGTCTGCTGGGTATTCTCCAAGTCAGTCACAGCCCAGCAGATAGGTTCAGGCATGAGAGGCCTTGGACTTGGAGCCCTAACACTTGACTGGTCTGCTGTGGCATCTTTCTTATTTAGCCCCCTCATCAGCCCTTTCTTTTCTATTGTCAACGTTTTTGCCGGCTACTTATTGATAGTCTATATTGCAATCCCTATAGGATACTGGGGGTTAGACTTGTACGGTGCAAGGAGATTTCCTATTTTTTCATCACACTTGTTTACAGCCCAAGGTCAAAACTACAACATATCAGCTATTGTAAATGACAAGTTTGAGTTAAATCTATCCAACTATGAGGAGCAAGGACGGATTCATTTAAGCATGCTTTTTTCTCTCACTTATGGCTTTGGATTTGCCACAATTGCATCCACGCTCACACATGTGGCCCTATTCTATGGCAGGTATATTCCCAATTGATTCTCAGATGGTTTGATGTTCACAGTTCTTTGATTGTTTTCAAATATGGTAAGAATGCTATTTGTTTAAGTTAGCAAAATAATTCTGTGAGAACATATTTACACAGCCAGAATCATTAATTTACCAAGACAGTCAAAAAGTATTTAGCGTGCCCTGGATTTTTTCCACATAACAAAAATGGCATAAGCTTTCGAATACAACATGACTTTAGAATTTAAGACCAATAATTTCTTTTCAAAGTGAGACACAAAATGTTAAACAATACAAACCTCTTTTAAAGTAATCAATGAACAAAACTACCCTTCTCTATTATCAAGTTCTTAAGGTTCTGATATTTTCTGAATTTATTTAGTAAAGTCAAGTTTCATCTACACTTATATGGGCAGGGAAATCTATGAGAGGTATCGTGCTTCTTATAAGGGCAAGGAGGATATCCATACCAAACTGATGAAGAGATACAAGGACATACCTTCCTGGTGGTTTTACATGTTGCTTGTTGTGACAATGGCAGTTTCCCTTGCACTCTGCATATTTTTAAATAATCAAGTTCAGATGCCATGGTGGGGACTTCTCTTTGCTGCAGCTATGGCCTTTACTTTCACTCTTCCAATCAGCATTATAACTGCCACAACAAACCAGGTTATTGAGAAAATACTTTTTCCAGATTTTTTTTTTCTTGCAGCAGCAGAAGTAAAATATTGAATTTATATACTAAAAATCATTAGTAATGCCTGATCTCAATTAGTTGGCCCTGGTCATGCAAGCTGTGTCATATCAGACATACTTTTCCGTATGTCCTATATAATTCAAGATACCATACCAAGTTTAATGACATTCTTCTATAATTTCACGTAGCATCAAACAACTAGCTATTTTAAATTAAACCATTTCCACTTGGATGGAGCTACTAGATCACATTTCCAGAATCTATAGTTTAAGGTTATTTTATTATTGATTTCTTTAACTCAGGCATTATAATAAGAATTTTATTCAATTCCATGATCTACGTATTAATTGTTATTATCTCATTAATTATATAATGTTCTAAATACAGACACCAGGGCTAAACATTATCACAGAGTATGCAATGGGTTTGATATACCCGGGAAGACCAATAGCCAATGTGTGCTTCAAAACCTTTGGTTATATGAGCATGGCTCAAGCTGTCTCCTTCCTCAGTGATTTCAAGCTAGGACATTACATGAAGATTCCCCCAAGATCAATGTTCCTAGTTCAGGTAAAAATTTATTTTCTACTATCTATAAATCAAAATTTAAGGAAAATAAGTTAATACATCAGTTTACAATTATTCTGATATGAGATCTTTTTTATATCTGGAAAAAAATTTAGTAATATGACTTCTATATCATAGTTATTAATAGCCAAATTCAGGGTCAGGAATCAAAGTCTATCAACCTTCAAGCTACGCCATTCTTTACCCCCTTTTTTTTTTTTGGGGGGGGGTTATAAGATTAAGCTATCCCATTCACATTACTCAGAATAGATAGCAAGAATTGCTTGACATCACAAAGAAATCATTGTCCAGGAATATGGAAAAGACATTGATTCCTATGTGTAACACGAGTACATAACTGGGAAGAATCAAATTGCATTCCAGAGAGCTCCTATGAATTTTTTTTAATGAAAAAACCAGCACAAACTATAAAACTACATATTTTGAAACAGATGCAATGAAAGCAGAAATTTCTGAGACCAAGTAAGTTGATCATTTTTTTTCTTATCCAAAAAGCATACAGTATAGATTTAAATATGATACTTTTCATGAAAATATTTGACACTACATCATTATAAACTTACCATTGAAAAGAAGCGAAACCGACTAAATGTGTGTGATGAGTTTTCACAAAACTTCAGTACATTAGAATCACAATTTAATGATACTTAACCATCCAATATCTATAAACTATTTTTGAACACTTCCCGCCGCATAATTACTAACATTTTTTACTTTGCCACTGCATTGGCCCATGTGTTTGTCTAGTTCATCGGAACAATTCTGGCTGGAACCATCAATCTTGCAGTAGCATGGTGGTTGTTGACCTCTATTGCGAATATATGCCAGGATGAACTTCTTCCCACTGACAGTCCCTGGACATGCCCTGGAGACCGAGTCTTCTTTGATGCATCTGTTATTTGGGGTCTAGTAGGACCGAGACGTATCTTTGGACCTCTTGGAAACTATGAGGCAATGAATTGGTTCTTCCTTGGAGGTGCAATAGGGCCAGTGATTGTTTGGCTATTGCATAAATCATTCCCCAAGCAATCTTGGATCCCCCTGATCAACCTTCCAGTCCTTCTGGGAGCAACAGGAAATATGCCGCCAGCAACACCAGTGAACTACAATGCATGGATTATTGTCGGAACAATTTTCAATTTTTTCATCTTTCGTTACCGAAAGCAATGGTGGCAGAGGTACAATTACATTCTTTCAGCAGCACTGGATGCTGGAGTGGCTTTCATGGGAGTGCTATTGTATTTTTCAGTGGGCATGGAAGGGAAAGGTTTGACTTGGTGGGGTACCGATGGTGAACATTGTCCATTAGCAAAATGTCCAACAGCCAAGGGCATAATGGTTGATGGTTGTCCATTGAATTGATGCCTGTATGCTTCAGTCATGATTTCACTTCATAATGGTAGCAATTACTATGATGGTAGGATTTGAAATAGTGGGCATTTCATGCATTATATGGATTGTAGTATTTTATACAAATTATCCCTTACATTTGAGTATATATTGTTGCAAAGATCTTTCCATAAATAACCAACTCATTAGGATCTCTATATAGGGAATCCCAAGAAAAATAACTTAAATTTCTTTTTAAAACGCACAAAATGGGGCAAGCCCAAGTATGGGGATGGGTTGTGTTGAGCACACCACATTACACAATTGTTTATGGGATGCTATCTCCATCCAGCTGGAGCAGTCATTTCCAGCTCAGGAAAACTTGATTAGCTGGGAAAGTTGATCCCTCATGTTTCCTTGCTTTTTATGGATGGAATGTAATGCAGATATATTTGAAGCACACCACAACACAAATATGGGGGATGTGTTGTGTTGAGCACACCACATTATACAATTTTTTATGAGATGCTAGCTGCGTCCAGCTGGAGCAGTCATTTCCAACTCAGGAAAATTGATTAGTTGGGAAAGTTGATCCCTCATGTTTCCTTTGCTTTTTATGGATGGAATGTAATGCACAAATATTTGAAGCTATATTTTTCTTTTATAAGCAAAGAAATTAGATATTAGAGATTCTAATTAATTACGTTGAATGAATCAGACTTAGTTGTTTGATGGTGTATTCAAGAAGACAAGGGGATGCTGTGCAATATAGTCATCCGCTCAAATAAGGATTGCAACATCATTTGCTCGATTACTTAATTAGATCGATCAACAGAATCAAAAGTTCTACTATTCTTCTCTTGCCAAATGATCTATAACACACACAAGGGGAGAAGCCTTCCAACTCTTCAAATGCCTACAATGATGCAAATTTACTTGCCAACAATCCAATATCTAAATCTTGCCTTTGGCATAACTCTTTTTTTTTTTTTTGGGGGGGGAGTAAAATTTATTGATTAAAAAAAAAAAAAGAACTGGAGCAAAAAAAAAAAAAAAAAAAAAAAAAAAGAATGTCTTTGGAATGACTCAAGAAACCCTAAAGAGAGTAAATACAAATAACCACAGGTTACTCGCCACCAAGCAATGCAAAACAAGATTTTTTTTTTTTTTTTTTTTTTGATAGGTAACGAAAAAATATTATTAAGAAAAAAATAGCCAACCCGAGTACATTGGAGATGTACAGTGAGGCCAAAAATCAAAAACCAAAATTACAATGATCAAGTAAAGCAGGAAGAGAAAAACAAGAACAATGCGACAAAGCCACACTCCAAACAAGTAGAGTATGCAAGAAGAAAGACTTGATCTCTAGTAAGGAGCGTTCACATCCCTCAAAGCATCTAGCATTCCCCTCTCTCCAAATACACCACATCAAGCAATAGGGCACAAGTCTCCAAAAAATTATATTGCGATGTTGTCCGAATTTACCTTGTCAAGACTCAAACACTTCAAGTAACTTAAGTGGCATAACCCAATGGAGTCCAAACAAACAAAACACCAAAGATCACAACTCAAAAGCTATGGGGCAATGAAGTAGAAGATGATCCACCGACTCCCCACACCTCTTACCTAAAGAGGCTGATCATGAAAAGAAAGCCACCTTTGGAGGGACCTTCGATTGTCACACCAACCTCCAAGGGAAGGAGATAGTAAGGGGGTAGAAAGAAAGATAGAAACTTCTAACCTCAAAACTTCTACTCCTTTCTGGCTTCCAACAAACGTTATCAAGGCCAACCCCCCGCACTTTCCTAGAGTAAACAATGGCCATAAGACGATCAAAAGAGACTTCCTTCCAATCCTGTGGTGGACGATACCAAGATGATCTACAATCTCTCCATTGCTCTTTCACATGCAACACCAATCCACATTCATAATGTGATATTTCCCAAGATTACCCACCGTTAGTATTTACCTAATGCTACTGTGTAAGCTAAGATAACAATCTTACGAGGTACCTTAACACTCCATATGCTCCTCCTTGGAAATTTAACTCCTTTGGATCCTTACAGTATCGTAGTTAAAGGGGGCTTTAAACTTTCCACTCTTAGTTAATTAAATGCTAATACCAAAAATTGGAGTCAAAAAAGGAAGACAAGAACCAATGAAGCACCTTCTTTGCTTTTGTTTCTACAGAAGTAAGCAACAGTTTGAGAGAGGGAAGAAGAGACTGTGATGCAGCCATGGAAAAATGCTCAACTTGCTGCCTTCAGACGTTGGGGAAATTATTGAATGCTAATATTCAGAAATAAGCCTGCTTCAAAGGTAAAAGTCTTATGTATTGTATGACGATGTTGGCAATTATCCAATGCTAGTACCAAAAATTGGAGTCAGAAAACTTTTGCATGTTCTTAATATGTCATAAAGGGAAATATTATATAGAAGAAGGCATGGTAATTTAACAATGTCCAATGGCATAAAATATTGAAGGATAGTGTTTCACACCTTGACATGCTCATGATGAATTTATTGAAAGCCACTGGTTATACTCATCCATCCTTATGATGAAGGAAGTAGAACTTGGGGAACCTCCTCCACCATATGCCTTCATGGTCCAAGATGTGGACCCAATAATTTAGTCTAAATTATTTCATTATGAAAAAAAAAAAAAAAAAAAAAAAAAAAAAAAGAAAAGAAAAGAAAAGAAAAGAAAAGAAATGAGCCATGGCTTAATGGATATTGATGCAAACCTTTGCAACTTCAGAGGTATCAGTGGCACTGTCAATACTTCTCAAGCACATTTTAAGATGATTTCGTTGCATGTATACAACAGCTCCTATAGGCCTGACACCACCAATAGAGAAAGACAACAACAAATGTATAATCAAATACCAATTACATTATTTTTTTTGGCTGACAACAAGTTGGGAAGGGGAGATTTGAACTCAGGTTGGGGGGAGGGGGGGCAAGGGTGGGGAGACCAAGCAATGCCAATGAGCCACAAAACTCTTGGCACCAATGAAATCAAGATCCTAACACTAAATTGGACAAAACATTGTAGTTTAGAAGAGAAGATTTAGTTAATGGTAAATGAACTGATAAAACCAGAAGCATTTTTTTTTTTTCTTCCTTTTAATATTGGTATAAGTTATACCATGATCTCACCTTCTACCTTATTTTACAAGGGGAGGATGTGTCATCTCAGAGAAAGCTCATTGACAACCATAAAAGTAAATAGAGGATGTGTTTTTAATGGCATTTCACCCAAGCATTAAAGTGCAATTCTTTACCAGTTTCTCCAAGTGTCATAGTTTACACGTACCTTATTAAACTTCCTAACCAAAGCATTGCCAAGGAAAAACCTAAGCAAATATAAATTCTTTCACTTGTTCTCAAAAAAGATATGCTTAAACTATAAATTATAATCAAATACCACTGACATCATTATGCTAATACCACAATGGATAAAACATCGTAGTTTAAAAGAGATGATTTAATTGATGGTAAATGAAAGGAAACAACTAAAACATCATTTTTTTACAAGTAAGTCACACATGCATCCAGTAGGTCTTGTCACTCTGCTTTTACAACTCATTGGCAACCAAAAAATCAAGAGGAAGCTCTTTTAATGGCATTCCACCCAAGCATCAAAGTGGTATTATATGCTTAAACTATGCATGTCACTAGTCTACATATGAAAAAGTGTCCAGATGATAATTCTTATGCAGTGCTTGCCTTTCATCTCAAACTATTGTACACACTAAAAGGAAAACCTGAAAAATATCTAGTTTTGAAATCCCTGAATAAATAGTTGGGCAAATAACACTCCCCTCCCTTGAGGTTTAGAGAAATGACACTCCCCTCCAAACTTGAAAGGAAAAAACACTCCCCCCCTGAGATTTAAAAAAAATAACACTCCCCCCCCTTCTGTTAATATTAGTAACGGAATATAAAGTATATTATAAAACATGTTGCTTATGTTGATTTTTTAGTCTCTTATAGTACCTTTCCAATTGATTTTTTAAAGTTTGATAATCCTCTTAGATTTTTTAATTGCTCCTCTCTCTAACACTTTGGATCAAAATTTATGAAATAAAACAATTTGCTGAAGCTTTCAAGCTTTTATTGTTTAAAAATGAGTTTGAAATTTTCAAAGTCACTTATCAATATAAAAAACTTTCAGAGTCAATTTTGGGAATACATTATTAACCAAAGGGTACGTTAGTGCACAATATTTTTAACGCCAATTTAACAAAATTTAGATAAATAAATGTCAAAGGGGGAAAAATGTTTTTTTCCTTTAAGTTTGGGGGTGAGTGTCATTTTCTCAAACCTCAAGGGAGGGGAGTGTTATTTGCCCTAAATAGTTTTTATACTAGCATGAGGCAAGGCTTCACCCCAGGCAACCACTACCAAGGCAGAAGAGAGTATGATTATCCACTTCAATTGAGACCCAGGCAAGCCCACATGGACAGTTAATATTTAGATAGACTTGACGGTACTAGATTAGTGGACAGTTAATATTTCTACATGGATGGATCCAAAATACACGAACACAAGGTGGACGGATCTCAAGCCCACGTGGTATCCACATGACTTAAGTGGCTTCCAAGGAATCCTACATGGAAACAACTTGCGTCTCACGATTAACCCTAGTCAATAAAATCCCAACATGAAAAGAATCCTAATGTGAGAAGGATCCTGTAATATACGCGCATTTATGATAATTTTTTCCCGTAAAGAAACACCTTCTTATGCAAGAAATGGAGGTCAATTCTACACTATTATAAAAACCCAAGGCTCTCAGAAAATAATATACGCATAATTCACCACAGTTCTGGTAATCTAGAGTTGTGAAAAGTCTTCTGACTTAATCTTCGGAGGGTTTTTGGCCGATATCACACCAGTACTCTCCTAAAGTCTTCTTGTTCTGTGTTGCGCAGGTATTGCCTTGATCACGTGAGCACTGTGTGACTAACTGACGATTTTCGGCATTATCAGTTGGCGTTGTCTATAGGGAGTTGTTGAGAGATAAGCCATACTTACTGCTTCCCGAACAAAAGGTTGCATGGTACTTACTCGTTCGATGACAATAACTACTACCAATCAGGGTGACGAACCGCGCACCACTACCTTAGAGAGACAAGTTCAAACCCTCGCAACAACAGTGGAATGCCACACCAAGCAAAATCATGACTTAGAGGAACAGTTGCACCAAAAGAACGCAGCATTTAACACCCAAGAGGAGGACCAGGAAGGAACCAGCGTTGAAAGAATGAATCAAGAGGGATCGGAAGGCAACAACTCCCTAAGCAAACAAGAGTGACAGGATACCAGCTGCCCATTCGCCACAGATACGGCCCCCCTCACATAGTTGCGGAGATGCAGATGATGAAGGAACGGATGGACTTCATGATGAATGCCCTTAGAGGACAGGTGTCTAGTGACCTCGATGACTTGGTCCATCGAACTAATTCACCATTTATCGTACCCGTCTCGTCATTCCCCCTACCGCCAAAATTTCGAATGCCTCAGGTGGAAAGTTATGACGAATCTAAGGACCCCTTAAATCACCTGGAGTCTTTCAAGACTTTGATGCACCTGCAAGGAATGGCAGACGAGATTATATGCAGGGCCTTTCCCACTACGCTAAAGGGCCCCATAAGAATTTGGTTTAGCAGGTTGACGTCCAATTCCATTGGCACCTTTAAGGAGTTGAGCGCCTAGTTTGCATCACATTTTATGGGGGGGAGGGGGCACAGGTATAAGAAATCCACAACATGCCTAATGAACATTAAGCAACGAGAGGATGAGACGCTGAGGTCTTACATAGCCCGCTTTAACAAGGAGGCGCTCTCAATCGATGAAGCTAACAACAAGATACTCGTTGTCGCATTCATGAACGGACTGCAGAAGGGTAAGTTTCTATTTTCCTTGTATAAGAATGACCCAAAAAAGATGTCGGATGTGCTTTACAAGGCTACTAAATACATGAACGCGGAAGACGCACTACTGGCTCGCGAAGAGAAGCCCAAAAAGAGAGAAAGGCAGGAGGAATCACGGCAGGACAGGGGACGAAAGATGGCCAGGACATGAGATAGAAGGGAAGATAGATGCTCTAAGCCTCCAACTAGAAGATTCACAAGCTTCACCTCTTTGAACACCCCAGTTGATCAAGTCCTAATGCAGATCAAGAATGAAAGGACCCTGATATTCCCCAGAAAGTTAAAGGGAGACCCTAGCAAGAGGTCTAAAGACAAGTACTGCTGTTTCCACTGCGATCACAGCCACAACACATCTGAATGCTATGACTTGAAGTAGCAGATAGAGGCACTTATCAGGCAAGGGAAGTTGCAGAGGTTCATAGGTAAGGAAGGGACAGAATAGCCCCAAGGACAGCCCGCCCAGAGAGAAAATGAGCGCCCTAGGCCACCCTTAGGAGACATAAGGATGATTATATGGGGTAGCGCAACTTCTAGTTCTTCCAAGAAGGCACACAAGACTTACCTACGGATGGTTCAAAATGTCCAGCTGACGAGGTATGTCCTAAAGATGGCATGAATCGACGACCCCGTAATTAGGTTCGCGGAGGAAGATGCTCGACCTCTCCATCACCCACACGACGATGCACTTGTAGTCAGCATACGTGTAGGGGATTACAACACCCATCGAGTCCTTGTGGACAACGGGAGCTCTACCGATATCCTATACTATCCGGCATTCCAGTAGATGAAACAAAAATAGAATGAAGAGAAAAGCCACAAAGAAACTCCACATGTGGTCCAATTGTCTCTCTAACAACTCTAATTTGTATTTCTGTGAAACAATAGAGAAGCCTAAGTTAACAAATAAGCAAGGGTAGTGTTTATTGCACGCTTGTGTGCATATTGAGCACAAGTGTATAATAGCACTGAAATCTTGAGTTTACCTTGCGATTTTAAAATTGAAAATGTGAGTTAGACTTATGATTTCAGTGTTATTTAACACTTGTGTGGATGCACACAAGTATGTAATAGGTTTTATTCAATAAGCAATTATGACTCTCAAGCCCATGTGTAGTTCTCATCTCCACGTCAGATTGACTCTTGGCCTTAACTCTTCTCTTCTTCTTCGTTTTTATTCTTCTCTTTAATTCATGCTTGGGCTGGATTGAAAAGATTTACCATGCATCTGGTGTGTGTAATACCCCCTAAGGCTGGATTTAAGTTGGCTTGACAATTGGCCTAGCCTTACCTTGTAGCATCTAATGGTTCACATGAACTTAAACTATAAAGATAGTTTTTTTTTTTTTTTGGTTGGTGTCTTCCACTAATTTTCATTAGCATGTAAGGCCTTTATTATCTATAAAACAATTAAAGTTTATAATTAGTGACAAATTAGCATAAAAGTATGACTAAATATGCAAATAGTGTAATTTATTTAATTAATATATTTCGTGCACATCAAATATTAGTGCATAGTGTAACAATATTTAATTTTATTCTTGGTTTGATTTTAATTTTGAAATGACAAAAGAAATACTCTTACAAATGCAGATTACTCTTCATCTCTGAGCATGATATAGTCTCCTTGTGTGGTAATCCACGTCCTTCATATCATAGCATTTTAGTTTTACCCATAGTGGTATTTTCTACACAAAGACTTAAACAATGGTGGAACAGCTAGAAACAAATCCAATATGCAACTTAACTTGAGATAATCCAATTCCTATTAACTGGTGTTGCATACAAAATCATTCTGTCATCATATATTTTGTCGCAACCTCTAGAAATATTTTAGCCACACACTTTCCTGGTAGCCCATAAAATTTTACCACCATTTTTTGAATACTCATCACTCTCAACATAGATGGCTACCAATGTCTCTATGTTCCATAAATGAATATAATTAAATTACTTCCATTTAACATAAAATGTTGACATGAATTATGCAAGGCTTTGTATGAGAAAGAAGAGAAACGATTCTCACGGACAAAGTTCTTCCTAATTGCACTCATTCGCAGTTTTACATGGTACACAGTGCCAAGGTACCTATTCTCAACACTAACAAACATCTTATGCGTCTGTTGGGCATTCTCCAAATTAGTCACGGCTCAGTAGATTGGCTTAGGTATGAAAGGACTTGGACTAGGATCAGTGGCACTTGATTGGGCTGCAGTGTCATCCTTCCTATTTAGCCCCCTTATCAACCTCTTCTTCTCCATTATGAACGTTTTCGCAGGCTATGTATTGATGGTCAACATTGCAATGCCTATAGCATATTGGGGAGTTGACTTGTACAATGCTAGTAGATTTCTCATTTTCTTCTCAGTTGTTTACATCCCAAGGTCAACAGTACAACATATTAACTATTGTCAATAACAAGTTTTGAGTTAGATCTAGTCGAGTATGAGAAGCAAGGATCAATTCATTTAAGCATTTTTTTTTTTTTTTTGCTCTCACTTATGGCTTTGGCTTTGCCACTATTGCTGCCACCCTTACATATGTGACACTCTTCTATGGAAGGTAATATATCATTGAAATGCTTTTTATATACATGGGTTTTCAATTCCAATACTATAAATTATATGCTATCTCCAATTTCATAAGCTTGAATGCTAATTTCATTGTGCTTATATCTTGAAACTCAAAGTATATACCCAAACATTCACATTTCGATACAAATTCAATTCATAAAGAGATTTATGAGAGATTTCAAGCTTCTTAAAAGGGCAAGGAGGATGTTCATACAAAATTGATGAGGAAATACAAAGACATACCTTCGTGGTGGTTTTACTTGTTACTCATTGTGACACTTGCAGTTTCACTGAATGATCAAGTCCAGCTGCCATGGTGGGGGCTCCTTTTTGCCTCTGCCATAGCCTATTCTTTCACCCTTCCAATTAGTATCATAACTGCCACAACAAACCAGGTTATTGAGTTAACTTTTGCTCATTTCACCTTATTGCGCCAAAAGTTTGATGTAATTAAGAAAAAAAAGTTGAACTTGTTTCATCTCTCATTAATTACAATATCTTATCTTAACTAGTTGGTTATAGCCATATCAGTCAAAACTTTCCTATCCTACTAACCCGAAATATACAACACCAATACTATAGTCCAATATTATTTTAAATGTCTGCAATCAACTGGTAATATGTAATCAAACCAGCTCCCATTACATGGAGTGATTTGATCATATATTTGTGAATTTTGATTGATGCTAGTTATTATTATAAGTTTGTCAGAGTACCTTAATAAGCATTTACATAGTTTTCCTTTTCACTATCAATGTAAAATATCTAATAATTCTCCACTATTGTTATTATGATCTATTTATAGACACCAGGGCTAAATGCAATAACAGAGTATATGATGGGTCTCATATATCCAGGAAGACCAATAGCCAATGTAAGTTTTATGGCATGTTTGGATGTTTAAAAAAGGAGGGGGAGTAGAGTAGAGGGAGGGAGAGTAATCCAATTACCTTGTTTGGAAGTTTTTTAAGGAAGGAGGGAAAGGGGTTTGAGGGGGTTTCAACTCTCTCTAACCCCTCATTTTTAACTCTCTCAAATTGGAGAGATTTGGAGGGAGAGTAGAGTAGATAAATTATTGTCCAAGTAAATTCTCTAATTTACCATTTCTAACAAATTAATCATAGACTAATATTGCAAGTCCATTTTCAAATAGGGGTAAATTTGTCTATTTTAATAATTTCCTCTCATCTCCATCCTCATTTTTAAAACATCCAAACAAGGGGAAGGGCTAATTACTCCCTTTCCCCTTACTAATTTTAAAAACATCCAAACAAGGTGGAGGGGAACCATTCCCCTCTACTCTCCTCCCCACTACTCTCCCTTTACTCTCCTCCCTCTCTAAACTTCCAAACAGGCCATTAAAGTCTATGGCTATATGAACATGAATCAAGCTGTCTCTTTCCTCAATGACTTCAAGTTAGGATATTACATTAAGATTCCTCCAAGATCAATGTTCTTAGTACAAGTAAATACTTCCCCACTTCCCCCCTCCCCCCCCCCAAAAAAAAAAAAAAACTTCTTTACTACTATCAATATGCAAGTGTTGGCCTAATATTATTAACACGGCAAATCACGCACTTCACCACTATAAATTTATAACTAAGAACATCAAAACTTTTAATAGTAATACATTTGGACATTATAGAATTACGAGTTCATGTTATAAATTAGCAACAGTGTTATCTCAATACATCCTACGAGGATGAGTTTTCATAGAAATTTATGACCTTCAAGTAACAAGTTACATGATCTTAATTTTCTGTATGTATATTAAAAAAAGAGAAGCTAGTTTTATGTTTTTACATATTTTGTACAATTACTCAATTATTATCTACTCTACTATATTTGCATGTGTATGCATAGTTCATAGAAACAATTCTTGCTGGAACCATCAACATCGGAGTGGCATGGTGGTTGCTAAACTCAATTCAAAATATATGCCAACCAGAACTCCTTCCTGTCAACAGTACTTGGACATGCCCTAGCAATTGAGTTTTCTTTGATGCATCTGTTATATGGGGTTTGGTGGGGCCTAAACGTTTATATGGTTTATATTAATATCTAAAAATTCAACTTCAAATGGAAGTGCACATTTTCCTCATAAAGTCTTGAGGTTTTTTTTTTTTTTTTTTTTTTTTTTTTGAAATAATTTAGTCCATGAAGTTTCAAATAAACCTTATTAATCA
This sequence comes from Quercus gilva, assembly GCA_023621385.1. Classification (NCBI taxonomy): domain Eukaryota; kingdom Viridiplantae; phylum Streptophyta; class Magnoliopsida; order Fagales; family Fagaceae; genus Quercus; species Quercus gilva. The sequence continues at coordinate 29,317,161 of CM042483.1, read as the reverse complement.
TCCAAAGTTTTAAAAGAATGGATATTGATCCTCCATCCACTTTTGTTAGTTTTATTTATTTTTTTATGGAGTATCTAATAGTGCAATGATTCTCTGCTTAAAAAAAAAAAATAGTGCAATGATGACTTTTTTAATAATACAAGTTATAACAACTTAACACATATGCAACTAAGACCTGAGCCCATTTTTATTTGGATCTTTAGCCAAACCAAAAGAAATCCTCTTCCCCAATTCAAACATTTGCACTACTTTTTAACCCTTAGTGTGACCTCTCATCTCTAACTTTCCCCTCCTTGATCTCAGTAAACTTCCTTTTTGATAGTCTTCCTCTTTACATTGGCTGGGCTGAGTGGAGTCCTTAAAGTTAAATCTTTTTAAGAGTAGAGTAACTTAATTACTGAGCAATTGTGGAGTATTGTGATATTATTTGTATTGGATTGAGATTAATTTAAATAAGTATTCTTATGTGCCCATATTTTTTTTGGGCAATATTAATTGTTGATTAAAAGTCCATTTCATAATTCGTAGTCCATACTTTAAGTACACTGTAATCCACTTCAAAAAAAAAGTACACTGTAATCCATGTCTTAGTTCCTTGCACATTACAAAATTATGAATCTTGCTTGAGCGACATTTTTGAACTCAATAATATTTTATTTTAAAATACTCCTAATTGGAGATGAAAGTTATATTTTGTCACTACATGTTAGCTTTTTGGTGATGAAAAAAATTTCCTCACTAAATTTCATTACTAAAAATACATTTTGTTATAATGGGAATATCATTGACAAATTTCATCAACACTCAAATTTCATTACTAAAATGTGTTGGCTTAAAAAAGCATGACAACACTCAAATTTTTATGTGTGAGCAATAAATTTTGTTTTTTTTTGGACAATCATAGTTCAAATCTGAGTCTATTATTGACTTTGGAATAGAGATTATTGTTTCACTAAGTGAAGTTCAATTCAAAGCACACTTTAATGAGACATAATGATCCATTTTTGTCTAATACACTTTATTATATTAATATTAAAATGAGTGGGGGATTGTTGGTGTAATTTTATTATTAATTAATAAATAAATAGTTAATTTTCTTATTACTCTGTTATTTATGTGGATTGAAATGGGTTGGTAAATGGGGAAAAAAGTGTAGAAGTTAATTTCTTAATGAAAGTTAGTGACTTGCACTCTCCCAATTGATTCAGGAACTCCCATAAAGACAACAATGGCCATAGTATTTATATGAATTCATGGGTAGTAATTTTCGTTAGTATTGAATAAGTGCCATAAGCCTATAAATTGATTGCAACATTCGTAAAATACAGAAATATATATATATATATATATAAAGAGAGAGAGAGAGAGAGAATCTCCCCTCCCTCATTGTTGTAATTATCAAATTATTAATAAAAAATCATATAGTTTACAAATAATAAAACAATGTATATTTGAAAATGTTTGGTTAGAGAAATTTTTTTTATTTGGTGGAGCTTTGGATTAAGCTAGCTATTAGTATACAACTAGCTTATAACCCTATGCATATGCATTGATACACTTAAAGATATATAATAAGATGTATAATATAATTCATATATATATATATATATATAATTTAAATACTATTGATAGTTATTTTTATATTTTGTTAACTCTTTAAAAAGTTTTGTAAGAATATTATTAGGTATAAAATGTAAACTGTCCATGTTTATTTATTTATTTTTCATTTATTTATTACTTCTTAATTTTTGTTATTGTGAAGCACTTTTTTTTTTTAAATTAATTTATTCTAAACTTTTTGGTTTTTGTATTAAATAACTCACTTGAATTAATATTTATGATGTGGCCTCATGTTTGATTCTAAAAGTATGAAATAACACTCTCTCTAAAAATAAATAATTTACGACACATGGCGCAAAATTTGACACTAATTTGAAATTCTAATTGAACTTTCTCTAAGTTTTACCTTATAATATATATATATATATATATTAGTTTAATTTTGTTAGGGACTTTTTTGCGACAACGGTAAAAAATGATAGATTAAGCCCCAACTCCCCTCAAGTTTTTTAAAGTGTGATTAATAACTGGAGAGATTCAAGTTCAAAATTCCAAAATTTAATGAATAGAGGCAGTGCATCATTAGAATAAAATCAAAGTGCAAAATAAAAAAGGGACGGAAAATATGCATGCATTAAGTTTGGAACTATTTTGCACATACATTAGGAAGAGGAATTTGAGAAAGGTGGTGAGGGAGGGAGAGAAGACTCATAGGTACTATTTTCACTCCTAGGGCTCAAAATTGTGTCATATGGGCTTTTGTTCTAAAATTAGGGTTTCAACGGAAGAAGAAAAATTGGTTGTGTTTGAGCTGATTGGGGAGTTTTAAATTAAGCTTGGGACGTCCTTAGTTATAGTCTTAGTGTAAGGAGTGAAACTATTGATCCCCACATTATTTAACAAGTCGGAAGTCTTAGATTACATTTGTTTACATTCTCAAAAAAAAAAGATTACATTTGTTTAGGTAAATGAATGAACTGTTTTTGGTCATAACTTAGGAAATGATTGACCAAATGTTATTGGCTACACATTCCTAGCAAGCCCAAGAGAGCTTCCCTATGTGGTAGAACGCATCAAATGTCAGCCATAGAGTTAGCTTAATTTCAATGACCTGAAAATAGTTTGTTTGAAACTTTAGCCATATTCAGCAAGAGTTATAGGCCTTGATTTCGGTGAAAATTTTGGGTACTTCAAGTTTTTCATGAGTTTTAGGTGCTGCAAGTGTCCTAACCCCACTCCATAGCACACATGACTTGGGCTCAAATATGATGTAAAAAGGTTAATTTATACCCTCCAAACCATACTCCTTCAAATTCTTCTTATATCACATGAGCTGAACCTATGCTTAAAAGAATAAAATAAATTGTAATACATAAATTGGCTGACAAGATGGGCTGAATTGGACTTAACAAAAACACGTTGCAGAGCCAACCATGAACAAAGTCACATGATGATTTACTTGGACTATTGTATCCTTAACGAGTGGACAAGTCAAACAAAATATCACTAATTCCACCAATTTGTGGAATTTGCCATCTGGAATAAGTTTTTGCCCAACACAAGTTTTGCAGGCAAGATTTCCATATCGCTGATGGCTCTTGTTTTTTTGTTTTTTTTTTTTTTTTTTCCTTCGTAAAACACAAAAGTTCCATCTTGATTGAGGAAGCTGTTAAAGACTTCGTTAATTACTTTGATTGGGATTGTAGACTTCTATTATTACTACTAACGTGTTCTTAAAGTTTGTAATTCCTTATCTCTATATATGAGTCAAGTCAATACCATGTAAAGTCAAATTTTGGAAAAATTTGGAACAACTCCGAAAAAGATGGAGTTGATAGGAACAACTTATAAGATTTTATCGAATTCAAATTTTATTTTATTTTATTTTTAAAAAAATAATTAAAACATGCTACTAACCCGACATCTTGAATATAAATTTTCTATCTCACTTTTTGTGTTCTATTTTATACTTAACTTATAATAATTTATCACATTTTTGTTTTATTTTACTTATAAAATAATCAAATTTTAAATAAACAAAATCAAACACATGACAAATTGTGAATTATTGAACATAAAGTGAAAAAGTGGAGTACAAAATATGAATTTAGTAGCTTATAAATTATTTTATTCTACTTTGTCTCTGTTTATATAATTTATTGGTCAGTTTATTTTTTTAAGTTAGTTTTTGATTCATTTTTTAATTAGGGTTGTCAAGGACAAGTTTTTAATACTTTATGTACACACGATCAAGTAATTTTAATCAAATTAATTAAATCAATATTTAGGTTAGACCAAATAATTTATGTAACAAAAAGTCTCTCAAAAACACCCGTAAGTTAAGAGAGAGGATAATTGATGTGCATGAAATATATATAATTAAATACTCACATATTTACATATTTAGCTTTACTTTTATGTTATTTTGTGACTGATTATGTAATATCTTTGGGTTGCAGGTAACAAGGGCTTTACATGCAAAGTGGGGCTAAGCCAATTGAATCAAGCCAACTTACATCCAGCCAGGCATGAATATTAAATTTTAAGTCCAATTGGAGCAAGGAATCAAAGGAAATTTATATCAAATTCAAGTCCAATTCGGATTAGGATTCCAGCCTGCACATCAGTTAGTATTTTTAGCATAACTTTCGGCTCAGATGTTCAATCGAGATGATTCAAGTTGGGCTGGAAAGTTAACTTAAAGGGCTACAACTTTGTAGTTTACCAAAAGCCCGAATTCTGAGCTTAAATGGGCCGAAATCGTCGGTTAAGTGAAGCCTAAAAATCTGGGATTTTCTCCAAACGGGAATTCAACTTGTAATAGGATTCCTTGACCTATTTAAAAGCTTTTTAGGGCAAAATTCAAGGAGGCTAGTGCTAGGGCTGAGATGCAAAACAGAAAATTGGAGCAAGAGGTAGTGCCGCATGTGGCTTCTCTGTAGCTTTTCTCCATGATAGCATTGTGACTATTTCTTTCTCTATTTTATTTGTCTAGTTTAATGTTTAGTATTTTATTTTTTTGTTTTATTTCAATTACCATGAGTAGCTAAATTTATAATTAGGGTTGAGGATGAAACCTTGTTAAGGATTATCAATAATATTTATGTGATTTGATTTTTCCCACAATAGTTGTTCTTTAATGATTTAAATTGTTCTTGCTTCATATCAATTGACTAAGATGGGATTCTAGATATGAGTTCAATCATGTTTTTCTCATGATTTAGGATTTGTCTTAATTAATTGAATGCTTGGTTTATTAATTCTTGATTATAGAATTGGATATCATTTGTGATTTGTCTGTCAATGGATACAAGTTATGATTTGATTTTTAGAATTGGATATATCTTGTGATTTGTTTGGCTACAGATACAATTGATGATTTGGTTTTATACTTAAGAAGCGAAGAAGAACATGCTTTTGATTTTTAAAATAAGGATTTTAATGAGGATATTTTCCATGATAGCAAGATTGATTTCTAGATTATCATGTAGTGAGTTGGGAAAAATTAATGATCATAAATATATGCTGGTATGACTTACAAGGCGGATTCTAAAACCTTAATTCCATTCCCTTGATTGTTTACATCTTTTTATTGCTTTGTATTATATCTTTGCTTAGTTTAATTATTTTCTTTATATTTTTAATTGCAAACAACCAATTTTTATTAAACTAGATTAGGATTAATTTGGTTAAGGTTTAATTAATTTTCCTACGTTCATTCAAGTCCCTGTGGGTTCGACCTCGTTCTTGTCAAATTATACTTCGGTACGGTTCGTACACTTGCGAGTATTTTAAAATTTCACAACAAGTTTTTGGCGCCGTTGCCGGGGACTTGGTTAGGGAAATAAATTAGGTCTTAATTGAATTTTTCCTTCTACTAGTTGTAGTTAAATTTTTTTTAAATTAAAAAAAAAAACAAAAAAAAATTTATTTCTTTGTGCTTGGTGTATGAGAACTTGGATACGTGATAAAGAAAATCGTCTTGTTAGTTTTGATTATTCATCCAGAATGGGAGAAACAGGAGATGATTCAAAAACCCTTAGGGAGTTGTTCTCACCTATAACCACCAACCCTCCATCTTGCATAGTATTGCCTGCAACCACTGCTGCACATTTTGAGTTGAAACCACAGATAATCCACCTTCTTCCTACTTTTCATGGATTGGATAGAGAAGACCCTTATATGCATGTAAAGGATTTTCTTGAGATTTGTGCTACTTGTAAGTTCCAGAATTTCACTGATGACTCTGTTCGGTTGCGTTTATTCCCTTTTTCCTTGAAGGATAAGGCCAAAGCATGGCTTAATTCTTTGTCACCTGGATCTATCACTTCATGGGAACTATTGGTCACAAAATTCCTCTCTAAATTTTTCCCAATGGCCAAGACCAATGCTTTGAGGAGAGAAATTGCAGATTTTTATCAGGATGAACAAGAGAAATTTTATGAGAGTTGGGAGAGATTTAAGGACTTGATCTTAAAGTGTTCTCATCATGGTTTTGAAACATGGAGACTAGTACAATATTTTTATAATGGTTTGACTCAGACAAATCGTAACATGATTGAGTCCATGAATGGTGGTGGATTTTTGAGTCTTGTAGATGATGAGGCATACAAATTTCTTGAGAATTTTTCTGAAAGTTCACAACAATGGGATTTTTCCAACCGTAAAGAGAGATCTACCCCTGCAATTAAGAAAGGAGGATTGTATGAAGTTAGTGAAGATTTAGACATAAAAGCTAGGTTGGACAATCTCACTCGTAAGGTTGAGGCTTTAGCTTTAGGAAGAGGGATGAATTCTGTCAATCAAGTTCAAAGTGAAACATGCTCTATTTGTGCAAGTCCTATGCATATAGCACAAATGTGTCCTTCCGCAGCTGGGTATCCTGATTTTTATACTGAGCAAGCAAATGCACTGAATAATTATGGAAAACCATTTGCTAGTCCATTTTCAGAGACATACAATCCAAATTGGAGGAACCATCCTAATTTCTCATGGAGGCAAAATCAGCCTCCCACAAATGTAGGTGGACAACAAGTGCATCAACAAAGTCAATTTCGTCCACCTACTCAAGCATATCCTCCCATTCCTCAATCAACACCTCAGTTTGTAGCACCATCAAGACAACAACCATCTTTGGAAGAGTCTCTCAAAACTTTCATGCAATCAACTAGCCAAGCCATTCAAGAGATGAAAAGTTCCACCCATTTGAATACTCAAGCTATTTCAAAGTTGGAAAATCAAGTTGGCCAGTTAGCAACCCAAGTTGGAGAGAGGGAAAAAGGAAAGTTTCCTAGTCAACCTATACCTAACCCAAAAGGACAGTATGCCATCAATGGTTCTTCTAGTTCTACTCATGGACAAGAACATGTTCAGTCTATTACTACCCTTAGGTCTGGTAAGCAAGTTGATAATCAAGTGAAAATGCCAGAAGTGGAGGATGATGAAAATATTGTGTTAAAGGAAAAAGGAACTTATAGTTCACATGATGATCATGGAGAAAAGAAGGACAACCCACCATCCATTCCAATTCAGGATCTTAGTTCTCCCCTTGATAAGAGGTTTGTTCCTAAAGCTCCATTTCCTCAAAGGTTAATCAGTCCTCAGAAAAGTGCACAATTTGGAGATATTTTAGAGGTTTTTAAGCAAGTGCAAATAAACATTCCATTTCTTGATGCAATTCAGCAAGTTCCTGCTTATGCCAAGTTTCTAAAAGATCTTGTGACAATGAAGAGAAAGACAAATGTCCCTAAAAAGGCATTTTTGACAGAGCAAGTTAGTTCAATCATTCAGAATAAATATCCAGTGAAATGTAAGGACCCTGGATCTCCTACAATTTCATGCAAGATTGGGGACTGTCTCATTGAGCGAGCTTTGCTAGATTTGGGGGCAAGTGTGAACCTTATGCCATATTCAGTTTATTTACAGATAGGTTTGGGGGAGTTGAAACCCACAACCATGACACTTCAATTAGCTGATAGGTCTGTGAAAATCCCTAGAGGTATTGTTGAGGATGTGCTGATTAAGGTGGATGCATTCTATTTTCCTGTTGATTTTGTTGTGTTAGACACTGAGCCTACTCTAAATGCTAGTACACAAGTCCATGTCATTTTGGGTCGCCCTTTCTTAGCCACATCCAATGCTTTGATTAATTGTCGGAGTGGTGTAATGAAGATTTCTTTTGGAAATATGACTGTTGAGCTTAATATCTTCCACATAAGTAAACAAGTGCTAGACAATGAGGATATCTGTGAGGTTGACATGATTGAGGGTCTAGTCCATGATACTTTCCTACAATCAAGTTATGAGGATCCTCTAGAGGCTTGCTTAAATCTTTTTGATTGCAATTTTGATATTGAACACTCAATTGAAGAGGTCAATGCATTGTTAGATTCTGTTCCTCTCTTAAGTATTGATAGTTGGCAACCAAAAGTGATCCCTTTTCCACTTCCTTCACCCCCACTCCCATCTATTGTAGAACCACCAAAGTTGGATGACTTTTGGGAACACCAATTGATAAGTATACTTCAAGAGCATAAGGAAGCTATAGGTTGGAAAATTGCTGATATTAAGGGTATTAGTACTTCTGTGGTTATGCAAAGAATTCACTTGGAAGACATTGCAAAAGCTTCTCAACATGTTTTTGACCCAGGTAAGTTACAATATCATTGGACTAGTCCATTCATAATATGCATTATTTATCTCCATGGTGTTGTTGAGGTTTGGATGGTCCTGTTTATCAGGATTTATCTCCAGTTGTGTTAAATCTTTTTGCCAAAAAAAAAAAAAAAAATCTTTTTCTTGTTTATTTTCTGCTTTTAGATTAATATTTGTGTTTATTTTCTTGTTTAGTCTTATATTATTTTGTTCTAGCTGATATTTGACAGAAATTAAAATTTACAATAATCAGCTTGATCAAGGTACGTCTCCTTCTCCTTACCTTACTTGTTTCTACTTGGTTCTCATGTTGCATATTACTACTTTGCTCTCTTTTCATTCAAGACATATATTTAAGAGTATCATTTTTAACATTGAGGACAATGTTTGGTTTAGGTTTGGGGGGGATGTCTATAGATTTCTATGTTTTGTTTTGTTTAGTTGTTTAAAAAAAAAAAAAAAAAAAAAATTCTTTTGCCTAGCTTGAGGTTTATGTTTTGAGTTCGTTATACTACTATTGATTAAAGAATTTCATTGCTTTCATGCTCAATTCATTGCACATGCACGTAGCCACTCAAACACAACTTGTTGTTGAAGGATAAAAGTGATTAGAAAATCTTGATGATAAAAATGTGGAGACTGTAACCCCTGTGAGTTTTGAGCCAATCATTATTTTTGGAGGGTTGTTTATTGTTTCTAATCTTAAAGTTCATTTGGAAGTGCATAACATATTTCCCTTGTAGTAGTCTCATTATTCTTTCTTTTGGCCAAGAAAAAAAATATGATTTTATGCCACACTTGAATCTTTTGAAGTCATTGATATTGAATGAACTATACTAGTCTTTGAGAGATGCGATTAGGCCATTTTTGTTTACTTTGAGCCATTTATGTTTTTGTTTTTTTTTATACATCATCGTTAGTCACCCCGTTGAGCCTTTTAATTAGCCTTTCTTTCTTAAAACCCTTATCCATAGTGTTTCAAGATGGAACTTGATTAGTTTGTTTCAATGTGATGGTTTGTGCGAGAATTAAAAGAAGAAAGAAAAAACGAAGAAAGAAAAAAAAGAATTGAAAAAAAAAAAAAAAAAGAATTCAAAGAAGAAAAAAAAGAAAAGGAAAAGTGTCAAAAAGAAGAAAATAAAAAGGGTTCTCATCAAATTTTGAGAAGTGAAATGTAAAGCAAGAGTATTGCTTTGAAGAAGAAGAGGTGAAAAAAAAATAGTTGAATGGAAATTCCAAAAAGAGCTGACATTCCAATTAATCTTGAAAACACTTCTTATATTTACCTTTACCCATTTTTATTTCATTCCCTTTGCTTTTACCCTACATTACGTCCTAATAAAGTCCTTATTTGATCTTAAAGATTGTGTAGTTCAGATATTGATATGACTGAGAAGAAAAAAGTGTGGTATAAATATTTTTGGCATCCTTTCATGAGACTAATTGTTCTTTCTTGATTAAGCGTTTTTCTTGTGATTTATATGTGAGATGTTTGATTTTGCTTACATTATTCTGCTCACATATGTTGTTGAGAGTGTTACACCCCATTTCAGAGTGATTTCATTTGTTGAGTGATAATACCGGAAAGGTTTGAGTTGAAGCATACTTTCAAATAGAGATTCGAGTCAAGTTTATTCTAAAACTAAGAGTATGTTTGGGTTGGCTACCACTTTTCACTGACATTGAGTTTTGATGGCATGAGAAATTTCTTTAGCATTTGTAATGTTTTTGAACTTGAACTAATCCTCTCTGCAAAAGGCAATTGAAAAAAAAAAAAAAAAAAGTTTGTTTGATTCTCTTTGTTTTGTTTTTATTTTTTTTAGTATTCTTTTTCAGAATTTTGTGGGTATATTCCATGCAAACCCTCACGAGACTACAACTCGTCCACTAGTGTAAGCTAGGGGTTTAAAGGCTTGTTGCATACGCTAAATGCAATCGAAAATTCCAGCGAAAGTGGATTAGTTAGGATTTCCTTTTTCTTTGTTTTTAATTTCTTTGTTTTGTTTTACTCTTTATCTGTTTTGCTCGAGGACTAGCAAAATGTAGGTTTGGGGGTATTTGATGTGCATGAAATATATATAATTAAATACTCACATATTTACATATTTAGCTTTACTTTTATGTTATTTTGTGACTGATTATGTAATATCTTTGTGTTGCAGGTAACAAGGGCTTTACATGCAAAGTGGGGCTAAGCCAATTGAATCAAGCCAACTTACATCCAGCCAAGCATGAATATTAAATTTTAAGTCCAATTGGAGCAAGGAATCAAAGGAAATTTATATCAAATTCAAGTCCAATTCGGATTAGGATTCCAGCCTGCACATCAGTTAGTATTTTTAGCATAACTTTCGGCTCAGATGTTCAATCGAGATGATTCAAGTTGGGCTGGAAAGTTAACTTAAAGGGCTACAACTTTGTAGTTTACCAAAAGCCCGAATTCTGAGCTTAAATGGGCCGAAATCGTCGGTTAAGTGAAGCCTAAAAATCTGGGATTTTCTCCAAACGGGAATTCAACTTGTAATAGGATTCCTTGACCTATTTAAAGGCTTTTTAGGGCAAAATTCAAGGAGGCTAGTGCTAGGGCTGAGATGCAAAACAGAAAATTGGAGCAAGAGGCAGTGTCGCATGTGGCTTCTCTGTAGCTTTTCTCCATGATAGCATTGTGACTATTTCTTTCTCTATTTTATTTGTCTAGTTTAATGTTTAGTATTTTATTCTTGGGCAAATAACACTCCCCTCCCTTGAGGTTTAGAGAAATGACACTCACCCCCAAACTTGAAAGGAAAAAACACTCCCCCCCAAACTTGAAAGGAAAAAACACTCCCCCCCTGAGATTTAAAAAAAATAACACTCCCCCCCTTCTGTTAATATTAGTAACGGAATATAAAGCATATTATAAAACATGTTACTTATGTTGATTTTTTAGTCTCTTATAGCACCTTTTCAATTGATTTTTTAAAGTTTGATGATCCTCTTAGATTTTTTAATCGCTCATCTCTCTAACACTTTGGATCAAAATTTATGAAATAAAACAATTTGCTGAAGTTTTCAAGCTTTTATTGTTTAAAAATGAGTTTGAAATTTTCAAAGTCACTTATCAATATAAAAAACTTTCAGAGTCAATTTTGGGAATACATTATTAACCAAAGGGTACGTTAGTGCACAACATTTTTAATGCCAATTTAACAGAGTTTAGATAAATAAATGTCAAAGGGGGGAAAATGTTTTTTTCCTTTAAGTTTGGGGGTGAGTGTCATTTTCCCAAACCTCAAGGGAGGGGAGTGTTATTTGCCCTTTATTCTTTTGTTTTATTTCAATTACCATGAGTAGCTAAATTTATAATTAGGGTTGAGGATGAAACCTTGTTAAGGATTATCAATAATATTTATGTGATTTGATTTTTCCCACAATAGTTGTTCTTTAATGATTTAAATTGTTCTTGCTTCATATCAATTGACTAAGATGAGATTCTAGATATGAGTTCAATCATGTTTTTCTCATGATTTAGGATTTGTCTTAATTAATTGAATGCTTGGTTTATTAATTCTTGATTATAGAATTGGATATCATTTGTGATTTGTCTGTCAATGGATACAAGTTATGATTTGATTTTTAGAATTGGATATATCTTGTGATTTGTTTGGCTACAGATACAATTGATGATTTGGTTTTATACTTAAGAAGCGAAGAAGAACATGCTTTTGATTTTTAAAATAAGGATTTTAATGAGGATATTTTCCATGATAGCAAGATTGATTTCTAGATTATCATGTAGTGAGTTGGGAAAAATTAATGATCATAAATATATGCTGGTATGACTTACAAGGCGGATTCTAAAACCTTAATTCCATTCCCTTGATTGTTTACATCTTTTTATTGCTTTGTATTATATCTTTGCTTAGTTTAATTATTTTCTTTATATTTTTAATTGCAAACAACCAATTTTTGTTAAACTAGATTAGGATTAATTTGGTTAAGGTTTAATTAATTTTCCTACGTTCATTCAAGTCCCTGTGGGTTCGACCTCGTTCTTGTCAAACTATACTTCGATACGGTTCGTACACTTGCGAGTATTTTAAAATTTCACAACAATAATAAAGTTACACAATATTTAACTAAATTAGCAATTAATTTTTTGGACAGTACAATATAGATGGAGAATGTTTCACTTTCAATTTCCACTCTTGTTCAGCTGATTTGCGGTCGTTTTAGGAATTAAAAAAAATTCAATGTCTTTCTAAAGAAAAGAAAAAATTTATGTAACATGACAAATTGCGGTGGCAGGCAGACCCACTTATTAACTAACGTGGCCATGGCCATCCACGTGGGTAAATAATATTTAATTTTTTATACGGTCACTAGACCTTTAATGGTGTGGGTAAAAATGTTCTTTTACCTAAAAAGTCCTGGGCCATCCTGACCATCCACGTGGCCATGATGTCATCAGTTCCTGTGTCTCACAAATACCATGAGATCATAAGGGTGAAACCGTCAAAGTAATAAGCGTAGAGCAAGTTGAAGTTGAAGGCATGACTAGGGACAACAACCCAAAAGAAGGCCAAGTACAACGTACCTAACATAAATTGGCATAGAAAAACAAAAGTTTTGAGCCTACGGACGTGAGAAATTAAGGAGCGTTTAACGTTATTTTCATAATATTATTTATATTTTTTGAAAGTATGTATAAGTAAAAAAGTGTGTAAAAAAGTGTATAATATTATTTAAAAAATAAAAAATATTGCTTAAATTACCCCCAAATTCTACACAATGGTGGCTAAGCTAACATTATTGCTACTATCAGGAACATTGAAGAAAATAGGTTTCAATCAAGCAAAAAAAAAAAAAAAAAAGGTTTCAAGAATTTGTTACCCTCCTACAGTAGGTTGGATGAAGTTGAATGTTGATGCTATCATGCTGCAATCTCCCATGATTTTTTTCACTCTAGCTGTAGTAGCTAGAAATGATAATGGAGAAATCATTTAGGTATGGGCTAAACTTTATGAGTTGTGCTCTCCCTTACAAGCTGAGGTTGCCAACTATTCTATGGGCTTTTCAAATTGCTCTTGAGAAAAAATGGGATAGAATTATTGTGGAAAGGGATGCAAAAATTTGTATCGACAAAGCTTAGGTCCAAGATAGCTCTTCCTCAGAAAGACTTTTGTAATTTGTAATCTTGTAACCCTTTCCTTCAGACAGATATAATCTTGTAACCCTTTACAGATTTTACTTTGTAATCTTGTAACTCTTCAGACAGTGTTTTATTTTTAAGCTTGTATCAAAGACAACAGTTTTCAGTTTTAATCAAAGACAGAAGTATTTTCAAGTAAAATTTTACTAGTTTCTGTTTTCATATTCCATACTCTGTTTTAACTTATTTTGAATATATCTATTTTGCTATTTTCTTCTTTATCATCTATTTTATCATTGTTTATGCTTCTATATTACTACTGTGCTCTCTTCTGAGTAGTTAATGGTATCAAAGCCATGGATGGTAGATGTATGAGTTTTATTTCTTTGCAATTAAGAAGTTACTAGGAACTCATATTACTACAAAGCCACTACTTGCTCCTTGATAGCGTTGGTTAGCCTCAGACTCTTTGGCAAACCATAGTTTCATGTTGGTCAGCCCATTTTGTTAAGTCGACGGACAAGCGTTGTTTGGGTGGTCCCACAATAGAGTTTTCCGAGGAAGTGGTCCTGATAGCAAGGATACCAGTGGTTAATAATAGTTCTACTAGTAATTATTAATTTCTTAGAAAGAGAATAAATACATTTATCAGCTCATCATCTGTTTGCTTGTTCACACTTAGGCTTGGCACACATTAATTTGAAATATTGACTATGATGATATAGATTATGATGAAGGTTATAGCATGAAAGATATAGACAATAATTGGTCAAATAGTAATATGGATTATGAAACAGATTCTGATTCTGACAGTGATATTGATGATTATAACTATAACAGTAACACAAATAATTTGAGTACTTTAACAGAAAATAAAATCAACCGACAGACTGATAGACACAATAATAGCTTTTTAGACATGATTAATAAAAAATTAGAATCTTTAGAAAGCATTGAAAGATCCACTATACATACTAAAGTAGAAGATGTGAGGAAAAAAAAAAAGTAAAATAAGAAAGGAGTCAAGGTTTGGGAGGATCATAAATTAATTTGTTTGAATATTGTATGTGGTGGTTTGATTAGAGTTTGCATTTTGGAAGAGTTGATTGCGCGCTAATTTGTTATACCACCCATACATTTGGACACCATTAAATAATTAATGGGTTGGTGGCTATTGACTAACTAAGGATGGCCAGGTGTAAGAAACTAATTAATTAAGCATGCAAGACATGTAGATTTACATAGAAAAGCCTTTGGAAGAGATAAGGGTTGAAACACCAATTGGTGGTCCTTTGGAAGAGATAAGGGTTGAAAAACCATTTGGTGACCACCAATTGGTTTTTTCAACCCTTGGAGAGAAATAGAGAGAAATGAACTCTACTTCAAGGCACTATATTGCTTTAAAATGATACAAGCTAACAAGCTCTCTTATAAGTTGTTCTGGCTTTATGAAGGGAGGGGGTTGGTTTCTTTTACAAGTGTTGGACTCTCATTGACTACAACTATAATACAAGGTTTGTTACAATGATTTGGAGTCTATTGTCATGCCTCTTTGGCTAGTGAACAATGCAGGTAGTGCAATCCTGGCAAGCATCTCTGCATGTAATGCAGCTCCTATGCAGTGCCATCTCTAATTTCCTTATTTGTATTTTTTTATATATAAAATAAAAATAAAAACATAAAATATTCTTTCACATATAATATTCTTCAAATTATTTTATATATAAATGATAATGATTTACAATTTTTTTTTCTTAAACTTGTAGTTTTGTAATATTTATACTTTTTTAAATATAAAATAATTGAATTCAATTTATAATAGATATAAACATGTTTCATTTCTATATAAGATTATAAGATTAAGGTTAACTACACCTCAAATAAATTTTCTCCTTCCATTGATACGTTGATAGGAATACCATTGGAATATGATGAGAATACCAATAGAATATGAGGTCATCACTTGCCATTAGTATAGATATATATTTTTAATCTACGTAAATATAATATGATTTGAGCTTATGATAATGACACATTTTTTTATTAATTGAGCTAATTGCAACCTGCATCACTAGCACTCAGGGACGGACCCAGGTGGGGGCCCAAGGGGGCCGGGGCCACCCTTGGGTCCAATTTTTTTTTAGTTATTATATATTTAATTTTTGTAGTTGGCCCTTTTTCAAAACCTTAGTCCCCTTTCTCCTTAATAAGCCTAACTAGTTTCACCCAAATAGCAACTATCTAACCAAAAAACTTAACAAAAACAATAAAAACAATAAAAACATTTACAATGGTGTATTCTAGCAAAAAAAAAAACTATTTTACCACCAAAGAACCAAAAAATCATGTGTTATTGGAGAAGTTAAAGCTAAATTTTTTGCAATTACAGTAAACTAGTATTAATACCAGTTGACAGTAACAAGTTGTTAAAAATAAAAATCTTTCGTTGCACAACGTGCATTATGTCATAATGATAAAGAATGTAAATTCTAATAGCGACCCACTTTTCTTTCCAGAAAAATCTCCGCTAATTTGTAATTTCTGTTGTTCTTGACTTCTTTTTTTTCTTTCTTAAAAACAAAATAGGATGATAAGTAATAATAATTAGTTACTATAGTACCACTAGCGTGCAGATTACTTTCGACCGGAAAATGTTTCAGTGGAAAATATTTTTAGGATAATTCATATTTTTTGTTTTTTGTTTGCAACCTAAAAAACACCTTGAAAAATATTTTCACTTGTTTGGATCTACTAAAATAGGAGGAGTTATTTTATGAATTTAGTCTCTAATATGGGAAGCTCCACAACCAATCTTAACGATTTTTAAACTATTAATAATTTTTAGACTATTATACAATATAGTTTTATAGTGTTGTATATAGTTGTATTGTATAATAGGTTCAAGTTATACCTAGTATAACTCTTAGAGCTACACATTTTTTAAATCATTGAATTTAAGTAGATTTAACAGTCAAACATTAATGCTAATATTCTGATTAAGATCTTGTAGAGACGCAATTTGGTTTCCAAGACCAAAGGGTGGATAAATTTAGGCCCAAAAAGTCCAATGCAATGAATTTGTAGAAAGTGGGTTAAAAAGCTAGGCTCTAATGAATTGGACAACAATTATAGTGGGTCAAGATGACAAAGAAACAAAAGATGAACTGGTTTTATCTAAAGAAAATCGTCCTCAGCACAATCCGAGAATGTTGGTTTTTGTATATATCTCTTTTGAATCCGATGAACTGGTTTCATCTTTTGTTTCTTTGTCATCTTGACCCAATGTAATTGTTGTCCAATTCATTAAAACCTAATTTTCTAACTCACTCTCTATAAATTCATTGCATTAGGCTTTTTGTGTGTAAATCCATCCACCCTTTGGACTTGGGAACCAAATTGCGTCTTTACAGATCTCATTAATTATCCCTCATTTATTATATTTTAAATCTATCTCTAAACCCAAAAAAAGTGTTATATTTGACTTTCTCTCTGCGCTTCTCTCTCACTCTTTCTCCTTTACCGTTGTTCCATCTCCATGGATAGATTGTCAAGAAGGAAAAAAAAATTAAACAAGGCCACAGCTCATAAAAATTATCAGTAACTCTTATACCCAAAAACCAAAAAAAGAACAGTATGGGGCCGTTAGAGCCTAGGTAGTGAGTAAGTAGTTAATCATTGCGGAGCTACAATTTTTCTGCAATGGGTGCCTTTAAATACCTGATTTTTGGGCTTCTCTTAACACACACAGACACAAACTCTCACTCTCTCTCCAGAATCCTCCTCCACTTACTTTTTCCTCACTTTTTTTTCCCTTTGTTTATTTCAATGCTTTTTTGTGTCTCTATCTTTTCCCTATATCTATCTAACTTTCTGTTATCTCTCTCTCCCTCTAGGACTATAGTAAAGTATATATTAACAATAAGGGTCTGGACAAATCTATTTTTAGAAAAATTTTATCGGGAATTGAAAAAGTTGTCAAAACTTTTTCAATTCCTGATAAAAATTTTTCTAAAAATGGTATACAATTGTGTGCCCTTAGGGCACACGTTTGTAAAATCCTAACAATAATAACAAATTGATAGAAAATAAATAATATAATACATATATGAAATAATCATCATAAGAAAAAGTAAAAAAAAAAAAAAAAAAAAAAAAGAAAAAAGAAAGAAGAGGAAATGGCAGCTATGGCTGCGCAGACTTGTGGGGGGAGTTAGACTCTTTGGTTTTAATCCTTTTAGTTCTACAGATGAAGGCATTGCCATCATGACCCCATTTATAATCATGACCCCATTTGTAATTCTCCAACTTACATACAGTAACACGCATGTTCTTACTGTGACGGCATGGGATATTGATAAAAACAGGTGAGTTTTCCTTTCAATTTTGGTATTTTTTTTCCCTTTCTTTTGTCGACAATTTATCCATGGAGGTGGAACAACAGTGGAGGAGAAAGAGATAGAGAGAGAAACGTAGAGAGAGAGAGAGAGAGAGAGAGAGAGAGAGAGAGAGAGAGAGAGAGATTCAAATATAACACTTTTTTTAGATTTAGAGATAAATATAAAATATAATAAATGAGAGATAATTAATGAGATCTTAATTAGAATATCAGCATTAATGAGGGTTTTTTTTTTTTTTTTTTTTTTTTTTTTTTTTTTTTTTTTTTACCGTTGGATCTACTTAAATCTAATGGTTTAAAAATTGAATCCATATATATATATATATATATAATCATCTTATTTTTTACTTACCACCACCGACAAATTATTGGCTTCGTCATTATTGACACCGTTAGAAAAAAAAAATCTTAGAGTTCAATAAAGGTCAATATTGGGGTGGTGATAGTCACAAAACACAAATTGGTTAGGGGCAGAGGTGGCTGCAAAACAAAGGTTTGAGAGAGAGAGAGAGAGAGAGAGAGAGAGAGAGAGATTTTGAGTTACACCAAACACTTGAAATTGAAAAAATATTTTACATTGAAACAAGAGCAGCCTAACACATTTGGTCCTTAAGGCTCTATTTGTTTCGGGTGTAAAAAGAATACGGAAAATATTTTACACCATGATGAGTGTTTGGGTTGGCCGGAAAACTTAGTCAAACGAAAAATCTTTTCTGTTGACTGTAAAATATCAGCCCCTGAGATGTAAAATAAATTACACTTCTAATTTACCTTAAAACCACTTACACCCATTTTCTTCTTCTATTCGAACTGAGAGAGAGAGAAAGAGGAGAACACTTACAATGAAGCACGGAGAGAGCAGAAGCCACCGAAAAAAGGATTGGACCATCGTGTCAACCAAGTGAATGACCCAACCCAGAGACAATCGGACTATTGTGAGTAACCCACTCTTGAGTCGATTTAACCACTGTGTGAACGACCTATTCCTAGATCCAACCACTGTGGGTGACCCACACCTAGATCAAGTTGTCACTCTTAGATCGACCCACCGTGTCCATGTCACCACTACTGCCGCCACCACCACGTCACCCATGAACCGATCTCTCTCTCTCTCTCTCTCTCTCTCTCTCTCTCTCTCTCATGTGATTTTGATTCTTTTGTTTTGATTTTTGTTTCTTTTTGTATTTATATATTGAGATTTTCTATAATAATATTTGTTTGGATCCTGGGAAAATGTGAGAAATCTGATAAAAATGTGTTTCTAGAGCATTTTCAAGAACACAACTAAAACACCAGAAAATATTTTCCAAAGCATTTTTTAGAATGCAACCAAACATCTAAAAATGTTTTCATTTCTGAAAAATATTTTCACCTGAAAAATATTTTACACTCAGAAAATATTTTACATATTGTCAAATGTAGTCTAAATTGAGGTTGAGAGAGATATTTTAAGTCACACCAAACACTTGAAATTGAAGAAAATATTTTACATTGAAACAAGAGTAGCCTAACTCTTTTGGACTTTTCATTTTAACCCTTTACATTTCAAATTTTTTTACTATTCATATTTGATTATGCTTTTATACCGACTCTACTATCTTTTTCCGTTAGTAATCTAATTGTTGATAACATGTTTTTCTACTTATAATAATATTATTCTTATATTCCACAACATTTTAAAACTAATTTTTCATTAAAAAAAAAATAATGTATACTAAATGATTAGATTACTAATGAAAATAGACTACATTTCAAATTTTAAGGATCAAAAGTATACTTTTTTTTTACTTAGTACAATTGTTAGACATGTTTGAATTATTCTAGGACCACAAACTCTCACACACCCTTTATCACAACTGTCTTATGTGATAGATTGTGATTAGTAATTTGTTACTTTCACATTAATTTACAATTTTTTCTTCATCACTTACAATCAATCATGTAGTATAGTTGTGACAAAAATTGTGTGAATAAAAATTTTAGGATCAAAACTTCTATCACAACTTGCTTATATGATAAATGGTGAGTTTTGGATTAAAAGTGGTAGGCCAATATATGGTCGTAGCTTTACTTCACAGTGGGCAGTCCTATAATTATTCTCACATCCCCACCAACGAAATCTCTTTCACTCGCCTTAGGAGGGGTGGCTTAATTGGGTGAGATTCCACATGCAAGCACAAGGTCTCTTGTTCGAATCGTAGTGGGTACCATGTGGGGGGTGGGCTCCTAGCTTGTATTGCGCCTTATCTGCTAGCTCTCTTAGAGTATTAGGGCGAGGTCTGTGGCACCCCAATTACAGTAACTATGATTCAATCTAACATTTTCTAGCGAGGGTACCCCTATTAGGTCACGTCCTAAGAAGTAAGCTACATATGGTCGCCCCCGCCCCCCTTTTGATTATCAAAAAAAAAAAAAAAATCTCTCTTACTCAACAAAAAACGGATTCACATCAAGTATAATACTTAATTAATGGCTGTTTTAATCTCAATCATTAAATAAAATATATTAAAAATGAGTTAAAAAATTAAAGTTAAAAAAATTAAAAAATTTGTGAGGGATGTGGAAGTATTGCACTAGGTGCACCTATGTGAATCCACAAAAAACGCACTAAAGTCTATGGTCAAAACCCTAAAGCACTCTTATCCTTCCATCCTCATGCAATAAAAGACCAAACCTCCTTCCTATAGTTCCTACCAAAAGAGAAACCAAAATCCAACTTGCAGCACCAGCAGCAGCCATGGATACACTAAACATACAAACACCATACCCCAACACCAACGCCAACTCCACCAAACCCACAGACCCAGAAAAAGACATCTCTACCATTGACGAAGATGAGGAGCTTTGTCCCATTGAAGAAGTCAGGCTAACAGTGGCCAACACAGACGACCCTACTCTCCCCATATGGACTTTCAGGATGTGGTTCTTGGGTCTAATCTCATGTGCTCTTCTTTCCTTCCTCAACCAGTTCTTTGCCTACCGTACTGAGCCTCTTGTCATTACCCAAATCACTGTTCAAGTCGCCACCCTCCCAATAGGTCGCTTCATGGCTTCTGTTCTTCCCAAGACCAAGTTTCAGATTCCTGGGCTTGGATCCAGGAGCTTCTCGTTGAACCCTGGTCCGTTTAACATGAAGGAGCACGTACTCATTTCCATCTTTGCTAATGCTGGGAGTGCATTCGGATCTGGCGCAGCATATGCTGTTGGTATTGTCAATATTATCAAAGCCTTCTACCACAGGAATATCTCGTTTTTTGCTGCTTGGCTTCTTA
Organism: Quercus gilva; assembly: GCA_023621385.1. NCBI lineage: Eukaryota > Viridiplantae > Streptophyta > Magnoliopsida > Fagales > Fagaceae > Quercus > Quercus gilva. Next base: position 29,296,148 of record CM042483.1, on the reverse strand, counting down.
TTATCACTACTCAGGTAATTTCCATTTTAGTATTAATTGTCTGTGAATATGATACCCTTTTCTTAAAAAAGTGTTTTTATTGGATGTAAAAGTTCTTGTTGTACACTTTTCGAGAAGTATTTGGATTATTTTTATCACTATATGTATATATATAGAATTTTTTTTTTTTTTTTTTTAATGTTAGTATCAGAGTCTCTTTTTTTTTTATCTAGTAGTGTCGGAATCTTGAAGTAGAAGTTGTGTTTTAGGGGACACTTTTCTTGCTGATTTGGAAATTGAATTGAAGCAAGAAAAAAAAAAAAAAGCAGCGGGTAAAAGTAAAAGCTAAGGCAAAACCTTTTCTCTTTGTTTGGTATCCCGTCCCATCATTCTGCAATTTGCAATGATGATGTCCTTTGGTTATATTTCAATATCATAGTTTGCTATTGGGAGAACAGGATTTGGATCCGGTGCAAAATACCAGGGAATTGCACCGGGGCAATTGCACCGCAACAACTCGCATTAATTCTTACCATTTTTATTTTTTAACTTTAACTTTTTTATTTTTTTACTCTCATATTTTGAACATGTTTGAAAGGGTGCTTTATCTGAACATTTATTTAGAGATAACGGGCACGGTGGATTGCATTAATTTGCAGGTATTAGGATATGGTTGGGCTGGATTATTACGGAAGTACGTGGTGGAGCCGGCACATATGTGGTGGCCAGCTACTCTTGTTCAAGTTTCACTTTTCCGGTACGTTCTCTCATTCATCCTCAACTGTCTTTTTGTTATTCAATTTCTTTTTTTTTTTTTTGGCCTGATAAAGATACTTTATTCAAAAGCAGACAAACCTTTCCCATGATTTTATTTATAATTTAGTTGCGTATGCATTATTGGGTTTATTATATTAGCTTATCATGAATTTTCCCTTTCCTTTTCTCCAAAAAAAAAAAAAAATTTTTTTTTCCCTCTTCTGTTTTAAATATTGCCATTACCCACAAGGGCCACAACAGAACCCAAAATTTGCCCACGAGTTGTAAGCAAGTGGTAGAGTAAACTCATTGTTCATGACTTGCCACGCGGACAAATTGTGATAGAAATTGTGAATTTTGTTGAAGCACTAGCATTATTCTTTCTTCCTTTAGTTTGTCTTCTTTTACTGACTAGTGGGGCAAGACGGCAAGATAAGGTCTTATAATTCAAAATCTTGCCCACGATAGCATGCCGTAATGAATACACATTAAGAATATTCGAAAACAGGACCTACTTCTAATACTATCCTATTGATCATTAAGAGAATGAATCTTAATAATTGATTATGAACTTCAAAAATATCAGAGCTACGTAACATTCATTAGGAATATGTTTAGATATTACTTATTTGTTAAAAATTAAAAATTTATTATTAAAAATACAGTAGTAAAATAATTTTTAAAGATATAAATAGTACTAAAAAATTAATATTTATTTAAAAATTTGTGTTTTGCTTTGGTTATTCACATAAAGTATTGTTAAAAAAAAAAAAAAAGAAAAAAGAAAACGCAACGTATCTTATGAATGGCTGAAACATGCACAGTGTCCATGGGTCCCACTTCAAACGCCAAACGCACAGTGTACGTGCAACCCCCAAACGCACACTAGGTAGAAATTGTAGGTCTGTGTGAACTGACTTAAACATGAAACAAAATTTCAAAGTCTTGGAGTCCACAAAATATGAAAATACTTAATCCGAAAAGGACAGAATTAAATACTAAATAAGAAATAAGCGGACAAGTCCAGCTGGTTCCAGTTTACAAGATTCTAAAATGAATCCACCAAGCTGACTTTGGAAAGAAGTACTACTTTACACCAAGGCGTATCTTGTTGAACATAACAAGATACAGTCACATAAGTTCTTTGGGCCACCCTTCTTGATGGCTGTGCCAGTCACGGGTTTGAGTCTTCATACTCCACGGGTGTGGAGTTTAGACTTTGGTTTCTAAAAAAAAATGAAGTGTACGGGTGAAATCTAAGTCGCGGGCACCATTATGTGCTGGTGGTACTTACAGACGATGTATCTATAGAGTGTGGTCAGTTGTGATATCACACGTGAGCCGCCTTTTTTTATTCTAAAAAAAAAAAAAAAATTTCTTTGGGCCACATATTTTTGGCCCCTAAAATTAACCTACTTTATAAGAGAGAGAGTATATTGTTTGCAAGGGAGCTGCATGTGACCCACAAGGATAAAACAATTATTGATTTACAATTTCAATATTCATAAATTCAATATAGCCGTCTCAAAATCGATCTAAAATTGCACCAACTTGTCCAAACTAAATAAAATCTGATCCAAAAAGAGAGAGCAAGTGGGCATTTTAACAGTTCTAAATTAAATGGATCATGTGGAACAAACGGCGGTACCGTCAAAGTCGCAGTTGGTCAATTAAAAAAGAGTAAAAGCTACTACATGGATACTGAGTGATATCTTTCTTTATGTCTCCTTATCATGCCTTGATGCTCTTAACCACACAATCAGGCCACCATGCATCATGCTCATGCATGCATGTGAGACAGCCAATCCTCTTTCCAGTTTTTTTTTTTTTTTTGAGAAAATCTTACCAGTTTTTAGTTATTACACCAAGTCACCAACTGTAATAATATCAGTAATAAACCTGAATTTTTGTTCCATCACACGAATACAGCGCAATCACTGTCACAAAAGAGTAGTGTATCAATACTTCATTGATGTTTAGTAGAGTAGAATAACAAAGAATTTGCAAATTCAGGAAATTAAGAATGAATGTCACACCAAGGCAGTGTTGTTACAAGCTTCATGCCATTAAAACAAAAAGCGCCTCATCTTGTTATAAACTGTTTAATTATGATTCACCCAAAAAAAAAAAAAAAACCTTCATTGATATAAAATTATGATTTATTATGCAGGGCTTTGCATGAAAATGAAAAGCGGCGCATGTCACGAGCAAAGTTCTTCCTAATTGCACTAATTTGCAGTTTCTCATGGTATCTGGTCCCAGGGTACCTCTTCACAACACTCACAAGCATATCATGGGTCTGCTGGGTATTCTCCAGGTCAGTCACAGCCCAGCAGATAGGTTCAGGCATGAGAGGCCTTGGACTTGGAGCCCTAACACTTGACTGGTCTACTGTGGCATCTTTCTTATTTAGCCCCCTCATCAGCCCTTTCTTTTCTATTGTCAACGTTTTTGCTGGCTACTTTTTGGTAGTCTATATTGCAATCCCAATAGGATACTGGGGGTTAGACTTGTACGGTGCAAGGAGATTTCCAATTTTTTCATCACACTTGTTTACAGCCCAAGGTCAAACCTACAACATATCAGCTATTGTAAATGACAAGTTTGAGTTAAATCTATCCAACTATGAGGAGCAAGGACGGGTTCATTTAAGCATGCTTTTTTCTCTCACTTATGGCTTTGGATTTGCCACAGTTGCATCCACGCTCACACATGTGGCCCTATTCTACGGCAGGTATATTCCCAATTGATTCTTAGATGGTTTGATGTTCACAGTTCTTTGATTGTTTTCAAATATGGTAAGAATGCTATCTGTTTAAGTTAGCAAAATAATTCTGTTAGAACTACTTACACAGCCAGAATCATTAATTTACCAAGACAGTCAAAAAGTATTTAGCGTGCCCTGGACTTTTTCCACATGACAAAAATGGCATAAGCTTTCGAATACAACATGGCTTTAGAATTTAAGACCAATAATTTCTTTTCAAAGTGAGACGCAAAATGTTAAACAATACAAACCTCTTTTAAAGTAATCAATGAACAAAACTACCCTACTCTATTATCAAGTTCTTAAGGTTCTGATATTTTCTGAACTTATTTAGTAAAGTCAAGTTTCATCTACACCTATATGGGCAGGGAAATCTATGAGAGGTATCGTGCTTCTTACAAGGGCAAGGAGGATATCCATACCAAATTGATGAAGAGATACAAGGACATACCTTCCTGGTGGTTTTACTTGTTGCTTGTTGTGACAATGGCAGTTTCCCTTGCACTCTGCATATTTCTAAATAATCAAGTTCAGATGCCATGGTGGGGACTTCTCTTTGCTGCAGCTATGGCCTTTACTTTTACTCTTCCAATCAGCATTATAACTGCCACAACAAACCAGGTTATTGAGAAAATACTTTTTCCAGATTTTTTTTTTATTGCAGCAACAGAAGTAAAATATTGAATTTATATACTAAAAATCATTAGCAATGCCTGATCTCAATTAGTTGGCCCTGGTCATGCAAGCTGTGTCATATCAGACATACTTTTCCATATGTCCTATAAAATTCAAGATACCATACCAAGTTTAATGACATTCTTCTATAATTTCACGTACCATCAAACAACTAGCTATTTTAAATTAAACCATTTCCACTTGGATGAAGCTACTAGATCACATTTCCAGAATCTATAGTTTAAGGTTGTTTTATTATAGATTTCTTTAACTCAGGCATTAAAATAAGAATTTTATTCAATTCCATGATCTACATATAAATTGTTATTATCTCATTAATTATATAATGTTCTAAATACAGACACCAGGGCTAAACATTATCACAGAGTATGCAATGGGTTTGATATACCCGGGAAGACCAATAGCCAATGTGTGCTTCAAAACCTTTGGTTATATGAGCATGGCTCAAGCTGTCTCCTTCCTCAGTGATTTCAAGCTAGGACATTACATGAAGATTCCCCCAAGATCAATGTTCCTAGTTCAGGTACAAATTTATTTTCTACTATCTATAAATCAAAATTTAAGGAAAATAAGTTAATACATCAGTTTACAATTATTCAGATATGAGATCTTTTTTATATCGGGAAAAAAATTTAGTAATATGACTTCTATAACATAGTTATTAATAGCCAAATTCAGAATCAGGAATCAAAGTCTATCAACCTTCAAGCTATGCCATTCTTTATCCCCTTTTTTTTTTGTTTTTTGTTTTTTTTTGGGGGGGGGGGGGGGGGGGTGTGGTGGGGTGGGGGGAGATAAGATTAAGCTATACCATTCACATTACTCAGAATAGATGGCAAGAATTGCTTGACATCACCAAAATAATTATTGTCCAGGAATATGGAAAAGATATTGATTCCTATGTGTAACACGAGTACATAACTGGGAAGAATCAAATTGCTTTCCAGAGAGCTCTTATGAATTTTTTTTTAATGAAAAAACCAGCACAAACTATAAAAATACATATTTTGAAACAGATGCAATGATAGCAGAAATTTCCGAGACCAAGTAAGTTGATCATTTTTTTTCTTATCCAAATAGCATACAGTATAGATTTAAATATGATACCTTTCATGAAAATATTTGACACTACATCATTATAAACTTACTATTGAAAAGAAGCAAAGCCGACTAGATGTGTGTGATGAGTTTTCACAAAACTTCAGTACATTAGAATCACAATTTAATGATCCTTAACCATCCAATATCTATAAATTATTTTTGAACACTTCCTGCCGCATAATTACTAACATTTTTTACTCTGCTGCTGCATTGGCCCATGTGTTTGTCTAGTTCATCGGAACAATTCTGGCTGGAACCATCAATCTTGCAGTGGCATGGTGGTTGTTGACCTCTATTACGAATATATGCCAGGATGAACTTCTTCCCACTGACAGTCCCTGGACATGCCCTGGAGACCGAGTCTTCTTTGATGCATCTGTTATTTGGGGTCTAGTAGGACCGAGACGTATCTTTGGACACCTTGGAAACTATGGGGCAATGAATTGGTTCTTCCTTGGAGGTGCAATAGGGCCAGTGATTGTTTGGCTATTGCATAAATCATTCCCCAAGCAATCTTGGATTCCCCTGATCAACCTTCCAGTCCTTCTGGGAGCAACAGGAATGATGCCGCCAGCAACACCAGTGAACTACAATGCATGGATTATTGTCGGAACAGTTTTCAATTTTTTCATCTTTCGTTACCGAAAGCAATGGTGGCAGAGGTACAATTACATTCTTTCAGCAGCACTGGATGCTGGAGTGGCTTTCATGGGAGTGCTATTGTATTTTTCAGTGGGCATGGAAGGGAAAGGTTTGACTTGGTGGGGTACCGATGGTGAACATTGTCCATTAGCAAAATGTCCAACAGCCAAGGGCATAATGGTTGATGGTTGTCCATTGAATTGATGCCTGTATGCTTCAGTCATGATTTCACTTCATAATGGTAGCAATTACTATGATGGTAGGATTTGAAATGGCGGGCATTTCATGCATTATATGGATTGTAGTATTTTATACAAATTATCCTTTACATTTGAGTATATATTGTTGCAAAGATCTTTCCATAAATAAACAACTCATTAGGATCTCTATATAGGGAATCCCAAGCAAAATAACTTAAATTTCTTTTTAAAACGCACAAAATGGGGCAAGCCCAAGTATGGGGATGGGTTGTGTTGAGCACACCACATTACACAATTGTTTATGAGATGCTATCTCCATCCAGCTGGAGCAGTCATTTCCAGCTCAGGAAAACTTGATTAGCTGGGAAAGTTGATCCCTCATGTTTCCTTCGCTTTTTATGGATGGAATGTAATGCACAAATATTTGAAGCACACCACAACACAAATATGGGGGGGATGTGTTGTGTTGAGCACACCACATTATACAACTTTTTATGAGATGCTAGCTGCATCCAGCTGGAGCAGTCATTTCCAGCTCAGGAAAATTGATTAGTTGGGAAAGTTGATCCCTCATGTTTCCTTTGCTTTTTATGGATGGAATGTAATGCACAAATATTTGAAGCTATATTTTTCTTCTATAAGTAAAAAAATTAGATATTAGTTATTCTAATTAATTATGTTGAATGAATCAGAGTTAGTTGTTTGATGGTGTATTCAAGAAGACAACGGGATGCTGTGCAATATAGTCATCCGCTCAAATAAGGATTGCAACATCATTTGCTCGATTACTTAATTAGATTGATCAACACAATCAAAAGTTCTACTATTCTACTCTTGCCAAATGATCTATAACACACACAAGGGGAGAAGCCTTCTGAATCTTCAAATGCCTACAATGATGCAAATTTCCTTGCCAACAATCCAATATCTGAATCTTGCCTTTGGCATAACTCTTTTTTTTTTTTTTTGGGGGGGGGGGGGGGGGGGGGGAAGTAAAATTTATTGATAAAAAATAAAAAGAACTGGAGCAAAAAGAAAAAAAAAGAAAAAGAAAAAAACACAGAACCTCTTTGACATGACTCAAGAAATCCTAAAGAGAGTAAATACAAATGACCACAGGTTACTCGCCACCGAGCAATGCAAAACAAGATGATCTTTTTTTTTTTTTGATAGGTAACGAAAAAATTTTATTAAGAAAAAAATAGCCAACCTGAGCACATTGGGGATGTAAAGTAGGGGCAAAAATCAAGAACCAAAATTACAATGATCTAGTAAAGCAAGAAGAGAAAAACAAGAACAAGGCGACAAAGTTACACTCCAAACAAGTAGAGTATGCAAGAAGAAAGACTTGATCTCTAGTAAGGAGCGCTCACATCCCTCAAAGCCCTCTCTCTCCAAATACACCACATCAAGCAATGGGGCACAAGTCTCCAAAAAATTATATTGTGATGTTATCTGAATTTACCTTGCCAAGACTCAAACACCTCAAGTACCTTAAGCAGCATAACCCAATAGAGTCCAAACAAACAAAACACCAAAGACCACAACTCAAAAGCTATGGGGCAATGAAGTAGAAGATGATCCACCGACTCCCCACACCTCTTACCTAAAGGGGCTGACTATGAAAAGAAAGCCACCCTTGGAGGGACCTTTGATTGTCACACCAACCTCCAAGGGAAGGAGATAGTAGGGGGTAGAAAGAAAGAAACTTCTAATCTCAAAACCTCTACTCCTTGCTGGCTTCCAACAAACCTTATCAAGACCAACCCCCCACACTTTCCTAGAGTAAACAATGGCCATAAACTGATCAAAAGAGACTTCCTTCCAATCCTGTGGTGGACGATACCAAGATCATCTACAATCTCTCCATTGCTCTTTCACATGCAACACCAATCCACATTCATAATGTGATATTTCCCAAGATTACCCACCGTTAGTATTTGCCTAATGCTACTGTGTAAGCTAAGATAATGATCTTATGAGGTACCTTAACACTCCATATGCTCCTCCATGGAAATTTAACTCCTGTGGATCCTTTGAGAGTATCGTAGTTAGAGTAGGATTTAAACTTTCCACTCTTAGTTAATTAAATGCTAATACCAAAAATTGGAGTCAGAAAAGGAAGACAAGAACCAATGAAGCACCTTCTTTGCTTTTGTTTCTACAGAAGTAAGCAACAGTTTGGGAGAGGGAAGAAGAGACTGTGTGATGCAGCCATCGAAAAATGCTCAATTTGCTGCCTTCAGACTTTGGGGAAATTATTGAATGCTAATATGAAGAATTCAGATATAAGCCTGCTTCAAAGGTAAAAGTTTTATGTACTGTATGATGATGTTGGCAATTATCCAATGCTAGTACCAAAAATTGAAGTCAGGAAACTTTTGCATGGTCTTAATATGTCATAAAGAGAAATATTATAAAGAAGGCATGGTAATTTAACAATGTCCAATGGCATAAAATATTGAAGGATAATGTTTCACACCTTGATATGCTCATGATGAATTTACTGAAAGCCACTGGTTATACTCATCCATCCTTATGATGAAGGAACTAGAACTTGGGGAACCTCCTCCACCATATGCCTTCATGTTCAAGATGTGGACCCAATAATTTAGTCTAAATTATTCCATTATGAAAAAAAAGAAAAGAAAAAAGAAATGAGCCATGGTTTAATGGATATTGATGCAAACCTTTGCAACTTCAGAGGTATCAGTGGCACTGTCAATACTTCTCAAGCACATTTTAAGATTATTTCGTTGCATGTATACAACAGCTCCTATAGGCCTGACACCACCAATAGAGAAAGACAACAACAAATGCATAATCAAATACCAATTACATTATTTTTTTGGGCTGACAACAAGTTGGGAAGGGGAGATTTGATCTCAGGTTGGGGGGGAGACCAAGCAATGCCAATGAGCCACAAAACTCTTGGCACCAATGAAATCAAGATCCTAACACCAAAATGGACAAAACATTGTAGTTTAGAAGAGATGATTTAGTTAATTTTTTTTTGAGAAATAATTATAACATGCTGCTAATTTTGCAGTTCGAACCCTTTTCCCCCTAGACCCCCAAGCACTTTGTACATGAAGAGGTGCCAATTCAGCTACAAGGCCTTTGGCGAGATGATTTAGTTAATGGTGATTTAGTTAATGGTAAATGAACAGAAAAAACCAGAGGCATATCTTTTTTTTTCCTTTTAGTATTGGTATAAGTTATACCATGATCTCACCCTCTACCTTATTTTACAAGGGGAGGATGTGTCATCTCAGAAAAAGCTTATTGACAACCATAAAATTAAATAGAGGATGTGTTTTTAATGGCATTTCACCCAGGCATTAAAGTGCGATTCTGTACCAGTTTTTCCAAGTGTCATAGTTTATACGTACCTGATTAAACTCCTAACCAAAGCATTGCCAAGGAAAACCCTAAGCGAATATAAATTCTTTCACTTGTTCTCAAAAAAGATATGCTTAAACTATAAATTATAATCAAATACCACTGACATCATTATGTTAATACCACAATGGATAAAACATCGTAGTTTAAAAGAGATGATTTAATTGATGGTAAATGAAAGGAAACAACTAAAACATCATTTTTTTACTAGTAAGTCACACATGTATCCCATCCAGTAGGTCTTGTCACTCTGCTTTTACAGCTCATTGGCAACCAAAAAATCAAGAGGAAGCTTTTTTAATGGCATTCCACCCAAGCATCAAAGTGGTACTATATGCTTAAACTGTGCACGTTACTAGTCTACACATGAAAAAGTGTCCAGATAATAATTCTTATGCAGTGCTTGCCTTTCATCTCAAACTATTGTACACACTAAAAGGAAAACCTGAAAAATATCTAGTTTTGAAATCCCTGAATAAATAGTTTTTATACTAGCATGAGGCAAGGCTTCACCCCAGGCAACCACTACCAAGGCAGAGGAGAGTATGATTATCCACTTCAGTTGAGACCCAGGCAACTCAAACTACCATTCAAAATAGATCTTAAGCCATAGGAAACTCAAGGTTCTCCAATATGTTCTGATATTTTCATCAGATGATAGAAAATTGAATTTATTGCACATCTTTGATAGTTCCAAATAATTCCAGAATATAATGAATAAATGCTGAAATATGTTAAGAATCCCTAAAACATTCCAAATATATATGGACTGTTAGCACATATTTCTCATGCAAATCTTACCCACTTCACATATCCTTACATAATTATTATTACTATTATATATATAAATATGCCTCCATGTGCAATTCAATCATATTACCTTAGACCTGCTGCAGCACTCTTTACACCAAGTTGCTTGCCAATTTCATCACTTAAATTGGAATTCCCGTCCACTCTAACTCCCTAAAAATAACAATGAGTGAATAAAAATTTGCTTAAAATGCATTGTAGAAAAGGGGTCACGTTTTATGTGTTTTATGTAAATCATAATAATTCAAAGGCATTGAATAGTTCCATGTCAGGCAGACTGATATGGATGGAAAAAAGGTCTTGAAAATCCAGATCAGAAACAAAGCCATCCATATTGCACATGCAGCTGATTAAGTAAAGTAGGATTTATATTATAGCATAAAAATCCAAAATGTAGTGAGTTATTATTACCAGACACTCCCCATAAAATCCTCTGCCCAAGCGAACTTTGAAAACCTTATTTAGAAATTTATCTGCAGCAGTCTGGCGAGAGGAGATATAAGCGTTTCCCTTAGAAATTAAATCCACAGAACTTAACTCCAGTAACTGCAACAGAAATGATCCATACCAGGTTAAGAAACTTCATCCACGAAACAAAACCAGAAACGGGGGGGGGGGGGGGGAGGACAGGAATAGAGTCCAACTTCGAGAGACACAAAACCCTGTAGTAATGAAATAGGCTAAAATAATAGGGAATTTAAGGCCCAAATTTGGAGAAAGTCAGTTTAAACTAAACACATTTTTATTTTAAATCAATACGTGTTTTTGCTTGTTTGTCTCAAGAAGCTTGCAATAATTGATTTAACTTCTTCTCAATATAAACATCAAAACTATAGAATACTGAATGATAAGAACATAAATGCTTTAACTGCAATAATGCTTCTAGATATAATGCATCAAGACAAGATGTATTTCAAGTAGATGTTCATTTGAATATCTATCAGGTCACCTTTAAAACAGAAAAAATCCTGGAAAAAAAAAAAAAAAAAGCTCGCATGATTTCAAGCAGTCACAGAAATATATATATATATATATATATATTTTTTAATAAGTGTCACAGAAAATTGAAAATGTAAAATTACAAACCCTTGAGCTTGTCTTCTGATGAGATAATGATTTAATAATTGCTATTTTTTAAATTTTGATACTAAAAGTCTTAAATTATATGGGAGCCAAGAATTAGCAATATATGCCCAATAAAGCCATTGGGCTTAGTTACACTTGAAATGCACATCCTTCAAAAGCCAACATCTGAGTCTGTAGCATTCAAATCCAATTTTCTTTTATTCTTTCTCCTTTAAAAGAAAATAATTAAAACCCAACACTTTCTCCATTTTCAATCTGAAGTCCAAGTTAGCATTCAACCAATAGTAAAATTAAACTACAATAATGATTGTAAAAAATTATCCAGAAATATATATTTAGGGAAAAAGAAAAGAAATAGGCATCAGATTTAGAACTGCCAAACCTGTTCATACATGTATGGATTAGTGATGCAGTTCAACTTTGAGCGCCATTGATCAATTCCAATATTAAACGCCCTAATATCCGGTAAGCTCCATCGGCGAAGATCACTGTCTTCAATATACTTAAGAACCATTTCAACACGATCTCGGTCTTTTGGGTCTAACAAACTTGCAACCATCCCCTTATTTAAAAAATAATGCAATTAATTTCAGCTATCTGAACACAAGGAGCTAGGAAGTAGAAACTCATTCAAGCACAAAGGTCACTAATATCTAAATTGGCCAAAATACATCGTTAAACTTTAGCTCATGAGCGATCTTAGCCCCTAAACTTTAAAATGATCATTTTGAGTCTCTATAAAATTTAAATTGATCGTTTTTAGTCTCTAAAATACTTTAAATCATAGATTTTAATCCCTGACAATATTAAAAGTAATCATTTTTAGTCTTTATGGAGTGATGACCTATCAGTTTTTAGTTACTAAAAGAGATCACTATAAACTTTAGGACTAAAAATAGCTCATTGGTTAAACTTTAGAGTAATACTAAGGTCATAACATTTTCACAACAAATCTTATGTATTTAAAGAGAAATGTTATGTCCCCATCATTTTTTTAATAAATCCTAAGTAGCAGAACTTAGTAACTAGGATTTGTTGTGAAAATGTTTTTTGTATTTAAATGATCTAATCTCTATACATACCTTAGGAAATCCGAAATGTGCAAGTTGATCACAAAAGTAATCATACACAGCACTAGAGCTACTTTTTCCAACATCAACATGAAATTTGAGGTTACGAGGACAATCTTCTTCACAAGGAATCTGTGCAAGCACTGATTTTCGATGATCAAATGCTATAACCCTAATTTGACATAACAAATAACCAAAACTAAGTTACACATTTGAGAAAGAATTCAATCAAAAACGAAAAAAAGAAAAAGAAAAAAAAAAAAAATCAAATTGGCTTTTACTTACTCGAACGATGAGCGCTGAGCGAGTTTGAGAGCAAACCCTTTAGGTCCAATTAGGTCAAGCAGATAGCATTTCGAAACGCCATGGATATCAAAGTCTTCGGGCTTGAGAGGGTGAATTGAAGAGAAGGGGAGAATGAGAGAAGGGAGATTGAGGGTAGAGTGGAAGAGGTGAGCGAAGAGAGCGGAGAAAGCTCCAGAGAAGGACGGGTAGTTGTAGAGAATTACGTTTGGGATTTTTTGTTCCGAAGCTTTTGCTATGGCTTCCAACGCCGCATCTGAGCGGAAGCTCCTCCGAACTACGGCTCCCAACGGTGAGGGATTGTTCGGATTTCGGAGCAAAAGCGTGAGCGCCATTGATTAACACCACTAGTCCAGTCCACAATTGCTCAGTACTTTTAAATAGTTTTTAAGCCCAGCCCATGTTAAGTAGCATGGGTTTTGGGCAAAGATCCAAATAAAAAGGGGTTCGGATCTTAGTTGATATGTCATTTTGTTTTTGTTTTTAAATAAAGAAATAAGTTGACATGTCATTAAAAAAAAAAAAAAAAAGTCATATCATTGCACTGTATAGGATGCATAGACAAGAAACTAAATAGAGGTCATTTAAAACTTTAGGGATTGCTAACGCTTATATGAAACTACATAAACTTGATTTAAGTAAATCAATAAATCTCACCAACTAAAAGCATGTAATGTAATTTTTAAGGACCAAAATATATTTAGGGTTTTTTTTTTTGGTGGCCAACTTGAGTTTCTCTTCAAGTATTTTATTAATTATTTGGATGTTTGCAAGAGAAAATATGTGTAATCTCATCTTACACATACGTTAGGGTCTGTTTGGATACCACTTATTACTGAAAACTAAAAACTCTGTAGTAAAATAATTTTTAAATGTGTGAATAATATCATGGGACCCAGTTTTATAGTTGATTTTACTAGATTTCGTACTTATGAGTCTCATAAACAGTGCGTGGGACCCAGGAAAAAAATGCAAACATGCAAAACTCAGCAACCTGCCACTATCTAAACTCACACTTAGGGTGATCTCAATATGTTGATTAAGAATTTTGAACTCAAAACCTTAATTAGGAATCTTATAAGACTTGGTAATCATTATCTTGGACCAAAAACAATGAGACTTTGGAATCACTAGATATTTACATAAAAGATTATTTATTTTTTTTTTTTTTAAGGCATAAAAGATTTTCAACTCATGTTGTCCAAGACATCAATGGTTTTTGGAGTTTGAAGTTTAAATCTCTTAATCAATACCAATGGATTTTACTAATTAAATTAACTAAAGCCTACTGCATAAAAGAAACCTTTAAGGTAAGCCAACATGTTGATTAGGAATTTTTTCTTTGCTACCAAAAATAATACACACACTCTCTCTCTCTCTCTGCGCTGCCTTAACCCCACGAGTTGCTACTATGCCACCATATGAACTGCCAAAAGCCGAGGTCACCTCCACCCACACAGTGTACCCTCCTCATCATTGTCACCCTGTCCATGTAAAGTGTGATGCAGAAACTGTGGCCTATGGTTGTGGGTCATGGTTGAAGCCATGAATATTAGATTTGAATTAAGGTTTGCGAAAAGAGAAGGTGGGGCTGAGATTAGGAAGTGACACTTGAAAGAGGACGGGCACTCGAAGAATAGGTAAGATATATGTATTTCTGAAGATCAAAGGGCCAATGGGATGTCAATTCATTCTTCACATATTTCCTATCTTAATTCAGAGAAGAACAATTATATCAAAACAACATTAAAAGAGTTAAAAGTGTAATATTGACGCAATTCAAAAGAATGACAACCAAATAGAAAACATTAATGAAACTTGGACGACCAAAATTATGCTTTCCAAATGTATTTTTAATTGGTGCTCTGAAGAAGCTCTTATTCCTCAATATTGGTCACCTAATTTAAGTATATGTATGATTATATGTTTCCTCCATATCACGCACACAAATTTAAGGAACTGTGCATTTCCATTTGAAGTTGAATTTTTAGATATCAATATAAACCGTATGAAACATCTTTCTCCACTTATGTTTATTTCTGAACATCATGCTGTCAAAAAAACTTGCTAATACCATGCTATGCTTTATTACAGAAAAAAATTATAAAAAAAAAAAAATACAAGCCTTACTTCAATGGACAACCATCAACCACTATGCCCTTTGCCGTTGGACAAACTGCTAAATTACAGTGTTCACCTTTTGTACCCCACCAATTCACACCTTTCCCCTCCATACCCACTGAAAAGTACAGTAGCACTCCCATGAAAGCCAACCCTGCATCCAGTGCTCCTGAAAGAACATAATTGTACCTCTGCCACCACTCTTTGCGGTATCGATATACAAAATAATTAAAGATTGTTCCAACTACAACCCAGGCATTGTAGTTCAAGGCTGTTGCTGGAGGCATATTTCCTGTTGCTCCTAGGAGAACTGGAAGGTTGATGAGTGGAATCCAAGTTTGCTTTGGGAATGCCTTATGCAACAGCCAAACAATCACAGGTCCTATTGCACCTCCAAGGAAGAACCAATTTATTGCCTCATAGCTTCCAAGTCTTCCAAAGATCCGTTTAGGTCCCACCAAACCCCAAATAACAGATGCATCAAAGAAAACTCGATCGCTAGGGCATGTCCAAGGACTATTGACAGGAAGGAGTTCTGGTTGACATATGTTCTGAATTGAGTTTAGCAACCACCAAGCCACTCCAATGTTGATGGTTCCAGCAAGAATTGTTCCTATGAACTAAGCATACACATGTAAAAGCAGCAGAGTAGATAATAATTGAGTAATTGTACAATATATGTGAAAACTAGCTATATGTGCGTGTCATAAATTTATGATGTCTGGTTCCATTTTAATAACATTAGACCAATACTTGCATAATATAGTTGCTCTTGTGATAAGTCTAAACTTAGTACATATGAAAATTCTTGTGTGATGTTTTCATTAGTATCATGATGTTGGAGGTACATCTTGCAATGTAATATGAATGTGATAGCCCGGAGAGTGAAAAAATGGTATTAGCATAAAACCACATAGGCTAAAAAATTAGAGGTATATCATTGGCTATGAGCATTTATTATTTTTTGAAGATGATTATTGTTTATATGTATCTTGATTTCTTTTTATTTGACTCCAAAATTTGGATGATCATAAATTGATGTTTTGACTCTCAGTAATTTCAGTTGTTAAATTGATTGTAGTAAAGAAGTGTTTTTTTTCTTAAAGGTTGGGAATGAGGGGGGAGCAAGTAAAGAAGTGTTTACCTGAACTAAGAACATTGATCTTGGAGGAATCTTCATGTAATGTCCTAGCTTGAAGTCATTGAGGAAAGAGACAGCTTGAGCCATGCTCATATAGCCATAGACTTTAAAACTTACATTGGCTATTGGTCTTCCTGGATATATGAGACCCATCATGTACTCCGTTATTATGTTTAGCCCTGGTGTCTGCAGATTAGATAGTATCACAACAATGGTGGAAAAGTACTAGATAGTTTACATTGATGGTGACAAGGTAAACTATGTAAGTTCTTATTAAGGTACTCTGACAAAACTATAATAATAACTAACATCAATCAAAATTCACAAAATGTGATCAAATAACTCAATTTAATGGGAGCTGGTTTGATCACATATAACCTGTTATTTATAGCCATTTTAAAATGTATTAGACTATTGGTGTTGTATATTTTCAAATTTTCAGTGGGACATGAAAAAGTTGTGACTGATATAGCTATAGCCAACAAATTAAGAAATATATTGTAATCAATGAGAGGAAAAACAAGTTCAAGTTGTTTTATTATATCAATCTTTTGTTGCAAGAATAAGGTGAGGTGAGAGAAATTTAGCCCAATAACCTGGTTTGTTGTGGCAGTTATGATACTTATTGGAAGGGTGAAAGAAAAGGCTATGACACATGCAAAGAGCAGTCCCCACCATGGCATCTGGACTTGA
Organism: Quercus gilva; assembly: GCA_023621385.1. NCBI lineage: Eukaryota > Viridiplantae > Streptophyta > Magnoliopsida > Fagales > Fagaceae > Quercus > Quercus gilva. Next base: position 29,279,381 of record CM042483.1, on the reverse strand, counting down.
TTATTCGAAACGGTACAGAGTACAAAGGAAATTGCAATTGTCACAACTAGCAATAAGTAAAACCACCACGAAGGTATGTCCTTGTATTTCCTCATCAATTTTGTATGAATATCCTCCCTGCCCTTGTAAGAAGCTTGGAATCTCTCATAAATTTCTCTGTGAATTAAATTTCTATCAAAATGTGAATGTTTGGGTATAAATTTGAGTTTTAGGATATAAGCACCAGGAAATTAGCATTCAAGCTTACGAAATTTGAGATAGTAAATATATGTACCACAAATCATTATTATTTTTTTCAAAATAAAAAATAAAAGAACCTAAAACATACCACATTTAACATATCTTAGTATATTTACCTAAATTTTGTTCTTTGTCGCATATTTTACTTGTAGGATTTCTTGCTCATCTAATTTATAGTATTCACATTGAAAACTCATATAAAAAGCATTTCGATAATACATTACCTTCCATAGAAGAGCGTCACATGTGAAAGGGTGGCAGCAATAGTGGCAAAGCCAAAGCCATAAGAGAGAGCGAAAAACATGCTTAAATGAATTGGTCCTTGCTCCTCATACTTGGCTAGATCTAACTCAAACTTGTTATTGACAATGGATGATATGTTGTATTGTTGACCTTGGGATGTAAACAATTGAGAAGAGAAGATGGGAAATCTACTTGCATTGTATAAGTCAAATCCCCAATATGCTATAGGGGTTGCAATGAAGACTATCAATACATAGCCTGCAAAAACGTTCATAATGGAGAAGAAGGGGCTAATGAGGGGGCTAAATAGGAAGGATGACACTGCAGCCCAATCAAGTGTCACTGCTCCTAGTCCAAGTCCTTGCATGCCTGAACCAATTTGTTGGGCAGTGACTGATTTAGAGAATGCCCAACAGATCCATGAGATGTTTGTTAATGTTGAAAAGAGGTACCCTGGCATTGTGTACCATGTAAAACTGCAAATTAGTGCAATTAGGAATAACTTTGCCCTTGAGAACCGCTTCTCTTCTTTCTCATGCAAAGCCCTGCATAATTCATATCAAAATTTTATGTTAAAACTAAGTAGTTTATTGTTATTCATTTATGGAATATAGAGACATTGGTAGCTGTTTATGTTGATCCAGTTTTGGATTGCTTGGAAGTGATGACTCAAAATATTACTTTAAAAAATGGAGTTAGTTTGAGATAATAATGTTGAGAGTGATTAGTATTTAAAATATTAGTTAGCAATGGAAGTAAAATTTTATGAGCCATCAGGAAAATGTGTGATGACAGGACGACTTTGTATGCGACACCAATTGATAGTAATGAGGTTTTATCAAGTTGATTTGCATAACTGGATTTTGTTTTTAGTCATTCCACCACTGTTTAAGTTCTTTGTGTAGAAAATACCACTGTAGTTAAAAACTAAAATGCTATGATATGAAGGATGTGGATTAATTGCCAAACAAGAAGTAGCCTATTTCATGCTTAAGGATGAAGAGTGATCTAGATTTTTATTTGCGTTTCAATATATATTTTTGTAAGAGTATTTCTTTTGTCATTTCAAAATTAAAATCAAACCAAGAATAAAATTAATTATTATTACTCCATATTTTAATATTCATGGGATTTATTTAATTTTTATCAAGAAGTTCACATGAATTTTCATGTAGAGAATATTGGACTTCCAGAGTCTATTTGAACCAGAATCTGGTATAAGGCTAGGAGCATGGTAAAGGGTGGGAAGACTGTGGTAGATCTTGGATTAAAAAAAAAATAATGCCAGTTTGGTCTAAAAGTTGGTCTGCAACACATTATTGCAGAATATGGATGTGGCACTCTAATTATGATGCTTAATTCTGACGCTCTTTGTTTTGTAGAGTTAAGTTTGATAGTAGATCCATTATATATAAAAAAAGGTTTGACAGTAGATGACAATGGATAGATGGCTTTGGGCTTTTGAGAGGTTATATTTAGTAACACCAGTAAGCTTTGTAACAGAGCTTCCAACATTTTAGCCATGGTAACTCAATACAGGGAGGGGTTTAAAATTTGGTTGGAGAACTGACTTAGTTTTATTCTATCCATTATACATGTGATATTAGAATTGAATAATAATAAAACTATCATCCCCCCGCCCCCAAAAAAAAATCTATTTTTTTTTTAGACCAATTTTTTTTTTTAAATAAAACTATCACTTGAGATGGCAATTGAAAGACTGAAGGCGTTTCTTGCCACCACCATTACACCCCAATTGGTTGAGATGATTCGGGGGATGGAAAATGTAGGGGTGTCAATACGAGTTAGCGTGTCGGGTTCGTGTCGTGTCGAGGTAGGGGTATTCGACTAAAAGGCTCAACCCTAACCCGATCCATTTAATAATCGTGTCAGGATCCTTCAACCCTAACCCGACCTGTTAATAAGGCGGGTTGACCTGACCCAACCCATTTGACACGCTTAATAAACGAGTCGTGTTGGGTTGACCCAAATGTAACACAACCCATTTTAACCTGCATAATATTAAATATAACATCCATTTAGAAATAATTTTTTACATCCCAAAAAGCAGTGCATACACTTCAAGTCTTCAACCTATATTCAAAATAATATATTTCAACAAAAATATAACATTCATCTAGAAATAAGTTCTTTACACTCCAAAAGAAGTGCAACATTTCAACCTAAATTCAAAATAACATAGTTTAACAAAAATAAAATAATATAGTTCAACAAAAATATAACATCCTTAGAACTCGCCAAATGCTAAGTATCAATATTAAAAGAATTTGAGCAAACAGTAGACTACTCCTGACTATGACCATGATTATCATCTATAGATTCTTTGTTGATGTCCAAATTCATAACATCTTCCACAAGCTCATCCAATTTCATTTGTGCAAGTTCTATGCCAAAAAAATAAAAATAAATAAGTATTAGCATTTACAAAATATGATCATGCCTCAACAGTTTTATAAGAACTAAATAATAATAATGTAAGAGTAATAATAACTAATGAAACAAATAAGATTACCTTTCTCTCCATATAGCCAATCTCTAGTGCAAACCAATGCCTCAACAGTGTCCGGCCTCAATGAACTCCTAAATTGATCAATCACTCTCCCACCAACACTAAAAGTAGACTCTGAGGCAACAGTAGAAATAGGAACACTCAAAACATCACGAGCCATGGAAGCTAATTCAGGGAATCGAAACTGATTTGCTTTTCAAAATGAGAGAATATCTAAGTTTGCACTCCTGTCCACTCTTGGCTCATCCAAATAGAGTTCTAATTGACTTTTTTGTGAATGGGCAGACTCTTCATCAATTTCAAATGAATCAAATTCCTAAATAAACAACAATGTCAATAAATATCACTCTTATAAAATAGCAAATAACTTATTAAATTAAAATAAAAAATAGCAATATAAAATAACATATTAAATTAAAATAATTTTTTACCTGCATAACTGCTCTAGTCTCTTTACTAAAAGATTGAATTGGGCTCACATGAACAGCCTTTCCACCACGTTTTCCAATAGCTGCTGATGTTGTAGGAGCATTACTTGCATATTCCAAGGAAAGAGAAAATAATTTCTCACGCACATTCAAATATGCAGGGGAACCACTATATCCATAAAGCTTCTTATAGCAAAAATCCACAAACTGAAGCTTATAACGAGGGTCCAACGTAACTGCTATAGCTAGTAGTACATTGAAGTCCAACCAATACTTCTCAAACTTGGCAAGCATTTGGATTGCCATTCTTCTCATGTACTCATCTTCATTCTCCATTTGTTGCCTCAAGGTTAAATAAATCATGAACACTGATGGAAAGTACAAATTGGCAGCAGGATATTTGGTTCCAGAAAATGCACAAGTAGCATCATAAAAAACAGCCAAAAATTTGTCAATCTTTTCTACCCTACTCCACTCATCAACAGTGGGACAATTCTTATAATTAGAGTCCGTCAATTCTAAGTGACAAAAAGCACGCCTGTAGTAAAGAGCATTCTCAATCATAAGAAATGTAGAATTCCACCTAGTGGGAACATCTTGTCTTAAGCCTCTCTTACCATCTAAAGACATTTGATTCACCGACTCTAAAAATTTTTGCTTCCTCACTTGTGAACCTTTCACATATTTAACACTTTCTCGAATTTTTTGGATAGCAATATCAATCTCCTTTAAGCCATCTTGTACTATTAAATTAAGAATATGAGCACAACAACGAAGATGAAAAAAATCACCATTACAACAAGTGCTTTCCTAATACTCAACTGAGTTCTCAAGATGTCAACAGAAACATCATTAGAGGAGGCATTATCTAATGTCACAGAGAATACCTTGTTCTCAATTTCCCACTCACAAAGCAAATTATACATTTTCTCAGACAAAGAAACTCCATTGTGTGGTGGAGGCATAAAGCAAAAATTCAACACCCTTTTTTGTAAAACCCAGTTTCTATCAATGAAATGTGCAGTAATGCACATATATCCATCAGTGATTACAGAAGTCCACAAATCAGATGTTAAACTAATTCTACTTGGAGCATCTTTTAACATGAATTTAATCTTTTCTTTCTCCCTTCCATGCATCTTAATCAAATCAGCCCTAGCAGTATTTCTAGTAATAATGGTAACTTCAGGGCATAAATAAACAAATATAGCTCTTATGGCAGTATACTCAACAAAACGAAATGGTAAGTCATGCATAACAATAGCAGCAACTAGCAACTCCCTAAATTTATCAGGTTCAAATTTAGATACAGCCCCACCATTTTTACTTAAAAGTAATTGACCCACATCTCGTGTATCTCTTCTCACACAATTTTCCAAATGACGAATTAAGTTTCCAGTTCCGTAATTACCTGGAACCAAGTAAACAAGTCCACATCTCTTACATTTGCATCTTGGCTTATTGTCTGGCCCAGGAGAAACCATTTCAAAGTGTGGCCAAACTAGTGAAGTTTTCCTACGCCTTTTCTTTTTTTGACCCTCCGTTAGAACTGTTACATCTTCCAAGTCATCAACTTCTTCCTCAGTTATAATCTCCACATCATTTGTATTTTCCACGTTATTGCTATTGGTTTCCTCCATCTATACCTACACAGTTCACAAAATGCAAATAAATAACACATTACAATACAAATATAAACACTATTCTTGACGTTTTATTATTATTTTCCGTCACAAGCACTTGTTAATTCTGTAATCCGCAACATATGAAACACACTTCAAAAAATAATATACGAATCCAAGGAAATTACACATGTTTATAAGATGGCCAACAAGCATATATCTCTCTTATTATAATGTCAAGTTGTCTTATTATCATCCAAAGAAACTAAAACAAGTATTGCACAAAAGAGAGATATTACGGCTGAAAAGTTTATTGTACAAAATGAGATAGTAGGGCTGAAAGGTTTATTGTACAATAAGAGAGATAGTACGGCTGAAAACTAAAACAAGCCACATGGGTGCAAACTTCAAAGCTTATTGTACAAAATCTGAAATGCAGAAAAAATAAACACACTAGAGAGAAAGAGAGATAACCCGTTCAGAGAGATAGTAGGGCTGAAAACTAAAACAAGCCACATGGGTGCAAACTTCAAAGTTTATTGTACAAAAGCTGAAATGCAGAAAAAATAAACACACTAGAGAAAAAGAGAGATTACCGGTTCAGAGTTTTCACTGGAGCCTGAGAATTAGTGTGAGAAGATAGTACGGCTGAAATAATAAAAAAATTAGATATTTATAAGAAGATTTAGAAGTTTAGGGTTTGTAGGGTTTAGAGATTTAGGGTTTATAAAGTTTTAATTTTCAATTATATCCCTTATAAATTTTTGTAATTATTCACTTTTCTTTTTAAATTTAAAATATATGTTGGATATAAAAGGTATTTGACAAATCTAAAATAAAATAAATATTTATTTGTTATACGAGTTAAACGGGTTGTGTTAAGTGGGTCATTTCGGGTTTGACCCAAATAAATTGGCGTGTTAAACGTGTCTATTGCGAGTTACGCGGGTTGACCCACTTATGACACGTTTCTTATCGTGTCGCTTTCGGGTCGACCCGTTTATGACCCAAACCCATTAAGGCCTAACCCTAACCCGAAAAAACCCGTGTCGGGTTCGTGTCATGTTCGCGGGTTGGGTCGAACATTGACACCCCTAGGAAAATGGGCAGGGAAAAATATGGGAGAGTTTGGGTGGGGAGTTGTTTGGTTGGGGAAAGGGAGGGGATTTGGTTGGACCTGGCCCACCAAATTCTTATCCCCTTGATTTGGGGTGAAAATGAAGGAATGAAAGGGGGCTTGACGGGAAATTATCTATCCATGCCCATCTCCCTCAACTTTGTGTCATAAGGTTTTTTTTTTTTTTTTTTTTTTTTTTACCCCCACATAGTAACATTTTTTTTCCTTGTAAACCTTTTTTTTTTTTTTAATGTAATAGGGGAATGAAAATAAATTTATACACACTACATTTTATACTATCTCATTTTTCTTCTCATTTAAATAAAAAGATTTGCATCCCTCTATTTTTTCATTCTCTTAACCAAATACACATAAAGGAAAATTAAATCTTTTCTATCCCCTAAGCCCCAAACAAACAAAAGGTCAAAGATAAACTTGGTAATGGGTCAAGTTTTGGTTTGACCTATTCTAGATAGGGTTGTAATTAGGTTTGAGTCAAAATTTCTTGGATTTAAACAAGCCATTATTCTTAAACTTGTCACAAGTTTGTGCTATTTTAGGTCACCCCCCCCCCCCCCCTCTCTCTCTCTCTCTCTCTCTCTCTCTCTCTCTCTCTCGTAAATAATATAAAAATAAATTAAGCAGTTAATTAATAACGTTAAGGGAGTGGATGAAGGAGGCAGATCAAACCCGTGACACGAAAGATAGAGAGAGGTAGATGCCAATTGGCTATAAGCTCATTGGTTACATACCGAAAAAGTGAGACTTGAACGAGAGTTGATGGCCACCACATGTGGGCTGGCTCCACCACGTATTTCCTCAGTAGTCCAGCCCAACCATAGCCTAATACCTGAATTAATCAAACTTAAAAAAAAAAAAAAAAATTTTTATGTAAGAAATAATATTACTATATTTTTTATAAGTACTAATTTAATGTCTTGTCGTCACGATCTTTACATTTTTTAAAAATATATATACGATACAATATAATTCTATGTACGTTTTCGTGTGTGTATGTGTAACGTGTGTGGAGATTGATTTGACAAATTACAAAAATTTGGTGAATTCCCATGTCATCCCAGAAACTATTTCTTATCAAGTTAGTCAATATGTTTGTTCTTAATGAGTCAATTATAGTGTCTTGAAATAGTGGCGTCACATTTTGTTATAACAAAAGCTGATATACATGAAATTTATATCACTTAGCTCATGATAAGCTATATATCTTGCTTATTAGAAGGGGAAAATAAATATAAATAGATGGGATGTAAAGAATTTTAATGGAATGTCTTATTTATTCTTCTGTTTGAGAGTATAGTGAGAAGGAATGAAAAGAGTCAAAAGACTATTCAAGAAAGAATAATACTTATAAAATATATATATATATATATTATGAATATAACATTTTTTACAATTGATAAGTTGATAATAAGTTGTTATTGATTCTCATAAAAGCATACCAAATAACACTATTTTATTATCTAACATTAAATTATCAATCATCTAGTAATTGTGAAAAAAATATATGAGAAAAACTGAACTTATTGTTACAAGAAATGCTAATTTTATTTGTTTATTCTCGCCTAGATATATTCATTCCACAAAAGTGGGAAGAAAACTCATGCTTTTTATTAAATTGAAGAGAATATTCAATTTTTTTTTTTAAATTTTTTTAGAAATGACATTAGATGATTAGAAGTAGGGAGTGATATACTAATAAATTATATATGAATATTATTTCTTTCCCTTTATATTTTAATAAACTCTCAAACACACTAAAAGATGCATTCTATTTACTTTCATTCTTTTATAATATATCCATTTTATTTCCTTGTTTTATAAATTTCCAAAGACAATATATCTTAGTTAATCAGTTAATTAACACTTGAAAATATGAGAGAGGAGGTAGGCAGGATTGGTGTTGAACTTGAATGTGATCTGCACTGCACGAGCCTGCTTTCCCCTCATTTTCCCGCCCAATCCCGCCTACCTCATATAAATAACAATTCACCAATATTCCCTCCTTATAAATATAAGAATTGTCTGACTAACCAAGAACTGTACGTTTATTATGTGCCACGTCATAGGAAAATAATTTCCATATCCGTCTTTTTCAAACACGAGATTACCCAAAATAGACCAATTAATGTACCAAATTTCTCTTGAAAAAAACGTAGAAATTTACTAGAGATAGCAATTAGAGATAGAATCTCTTTATTTCCATATGTCTGAAGCTTATAATAGTACGCTAAAAAATAAAAATAAAAGAATTTACCTTGCTACACTTCTCAAAGTTAAAATGAAAAACCAACTTTTGCTTCTAAAGTTTCTCCAAAAAAAAAAAAAAAAACTTTTGCTTCTAAAAAAGTAAAATACTTGGTATAAAAAAAAGGCCATAAAAAATGAGAACATTACCTGGGTAGTGACAATAAGAAGCCAACCAGCAAGAAAGGAAATTTTCCGGTGATAAAAGGCTTTGATTATATCAATAATATAAAGAGAGGTGCTACGTCTACAACATTTCTACAACATTTTTACAACAAATCACAGGTGGTTAGTTGTTATTGGTTCAAATTTGAAACTAACACTAAGATTACTTTTTTGCCCCAACAATAACAACCAATAACAACCTGCCACTTAGGAAATGTTGTAAAAATGTTGTAGAAATGTTGTAGACATAGCATTTCTCTAATATAAACACCATAAGCTGGTCCATTTCCGAATGCAGTGCCAGCATTGGCAAAGATGGTAATGAGTACATGCTCTTTCATGTTAAACGGACCCGGGTTAAGAGAGAACAACCTGGATCCAAACCCGGGTATTCGGAACTTGGTTGTGGGGAGAGTGGCAGCCATGAAGCGGCCAATGGGGAGGGACGCCACTAAGACAGTGATTTGGGATACAAGAAGGGGCTCAGTCCTGTAGGAGAAGAATTGGTTTAGGAAGGAAAGGATTGCACATGAGAGTAAGCCTAAGGTCCACATTCGAAAGGTCCATACAGGTAGGGTCGGGTCGTCGGTGTTGGGCACGGTTAGCCTGACTTGTTCGATGGGCGAGAGCTCGTCTTCGTCAACATCATTAGGAGCTTTGGTGGTGGTGGTGGTGGTGGTGTTAGGGTATGTTGTTTGTATCTCTAGGGTGGCCATGGGTCAAGGGAGTAGAGAGGTTTGGATGGAAATGTTGGTTTTGGAATGAGTTAGGCAACCTTGGCTTGATATACATGCATGTGGGGTTTTGATATTTCACATTCAGAGTGGAAAACAACAATTAACCTTTTGGATGACTTATTTATTAGTTGAGTGTTTGACACTTTGACTCTTACGTGTAAAGCGAGAATCCTAGAGTGGACTAGTGAGGAAAAATAGACAGATTGTGCTGGGAGAATGTGGGGGAAATATGATCTTATATAGTCTCCCAAAGTGAATTGACAAAGGCATATGAAAGGTTTGGAATGGGGAAGGTTTGGTTTGGGGATTTGATATTCAAGATAGCCAAGTTGTCTACGGTTTTGAGATAGATTTCTTCCATTGACACAGACACATATATATAAAATTTGCTTTTACATTAGTGGATAGCTACTAAGGTCTACCGCTATGACATAGGTTGTCCAATGAGCATTGATATATTGATGGTTTTATTAAAATTGATTGTCTTAACTCTGACGTCAAATTTGTCATCACTTAGAAATAATTAATTTATGAGTAATGTTAGAGAGTAGAGATAAAAGTTTTTGACTTTGGTCATAACTTGATAAAATGGTAATTTGTGATTGGAGTTCACTTTAACCTAACATTAATATCACTTTTATTTTGTTTTATTTTTTGAGAAAGAATATCACTTTTATTATACATTGTGGGCACCCGAGGAACGAGGAAAGAGGTCGAGGAGCTGAACTCATGGGCCAAGGCCCCTTCAAGGGCTTGGAGGGAACCATTCTTGGGCCGAATACGGAGCTGGGCGGGGGCCCAAGAATTAAATAGCTCCCGAAGAAAGAGCTAACCTCCGAGGAGCACCGCGCCAAGTACTGAGGAGGAAGCCTCCTCGGCTAAAGGAGGCAGGGGAAAGTGGCAGACAGGCGGCCGCCTGGGCAATAGCCCCCAGTCACGTCAATAATAAATGGCGCACACCCACTCTGTCAGTCGCATTAAATGTGGAAATGACCTGAGATGATGACTGTGACAACGGCGCCAGCTACAACCGTCGCCGGCTCCTAGAGAGAAAGGATAGGTGACAGGTGTCAAAGAATGAAGGGAAGGATAGCTGAAGATAAACGGTGCGGATCAGAAAGAAAAGGCCTATATTAAGGGGAAGTCATGGTGCCTTTAGGAGGAGAGTTTTTGTTGTTTTAGCCCATCTCTAACAAATTCTGTTGTATTGGATCCAAGAAAGGAACGAGCACGTCTTTGTACTTCCAACTTTGTATTTCTCACATTTTGGGTCCTTACAATTGGCGCCGTCTGTGGGAAACAACAAGCTCCGGCGGATACATTTTGAGTAGGAATGGCAAATGAGGGCAGAACTGAGGAGGGGTCGGTTGGACCACGGGAGGGAGACCCTTTCCTTGACATGGAACGTAGAAGGAACAGGCAACGAACCCGTGGCACGTCGGCAGGGCCGCGCCGCTCAGGGCGAGAGGGGCAGGACAGGCCACGCAATGAGAGCCAAGCCCAGCGTGGACGGGACACGCTGGCATTGCAACGGGAAATCGATCACCTGCGTAGGAGATTGCGGCGGAAGGAGCGCAATAGGAAAAGCCCGTCGATGGCTTCAAGTGAGGGTTCACGAGGAAGCCCAGAACCGCAATACAGGCGCAGGTCCCGAACCCCACTCGAGGAAACGTACTCGGACACCTCGGATGAGGGCGACCGTAGACATGAGAGGGTATCCTCCCGTCACGATAGAAGGAATGACGCCATGAGCAGGGCTCTGAAGCAAATCTCCAAATCACCCTTTGTCAGGAGGATTAACAAGGCCAGGCTCCCTCACCGTTTCTCCCAGCCCATATTCGCCATATACAACGGGAGAACGAATCCGGTGGAGCACGTCAGCCACTTCACTCAGAAGATGGCCATACACTCAGACAATGAGGCACTCCTGTGTAAGGTTTTCCCTTCCAGCCTCGGGCCTGTGGCCATGCGCTGGTTCGACACATTGGGAGAGGGATCCATATCGTCCTTCCAAGAGTTGACTAGAGCATTCGGCATGAGGTTCATTACCTGTAGCAGGGCACCCAGACCTTTGGACGCCCTGCTATCCATGACAATGAGAGAGGGGGAAACCCTCAAAACCTACGCCGACCGCTACTGGGAAATGTACAACGAGGTGGACGGGGACTTCGAAGATGTCGCGGTAAGGACCTTCAAGGTCGGCCTTCCGACCGACCACGACCTGAGGAAGTCTCTAACAATGAAATCCCCATCCAACATGCGCCGCCTCATGGAACGCATTGAAACCTACAAAAGGTTGGAAGAAGACCAAATCCAGGGGAAAGGCAAGGCCGGATTGTACCCTGAAAAGGGAGATCCTCGGGGAGGGGGTTACCGTAACGACCGGTCGCGAAGGGAATTCCCCGGCCGACCGGCCCCAGAGGGGGTCCATATGGTAAACTCGCTGTTCAAAGAGTTGATGCACCAGATACTGGAAGAGATTAAGGATGAGCCATTCTTCAGTTGGCCGAACAGAATGGGCGGGGATCCGACCAAGAGGAACCAAAACCTCTATTGCCACTATCATCGGGACAAGGGTCACACGACGAACGACTGCAGGACATTGAGAAGCCACTTAAGCCAATTGGCGAGGGTAGGAAAGCTGGGCCGTTTCCTGAACCGGCCAACAGAACAGGTGGAGGCCTCAGAGGCAGGACCGCACCAGGGCAATCATCCGCGCCCGGCCCTTGGCATCATTAATATGATTTTGGTCGGATCGGTTGGAGACGCCGGGCCGAGCTCCCAGGTCCTGTCTGTGATGGAAGGCCCTAAGCCGGGGGAGGAAGAGTGGCGTAATAAGAGGCCGAGGATGGTGATCCCTGACCTAAGTTTCTCCGAGGAGGATAAAAAAGGAACCCAGCAACCACACGAGGATGCCTTGGTCGTTACCCTAAGAATTGGGGGATACGATGTCAAAAGGGTACTAATTGACCAGGGGAGTCAAGCTGACGTAATGTACCCCGATCTATATAGGGGACTGGGCCTCAAAGCCGAGGACCTGGAGACATGCCACTCCCCACTTATGGGATTCGACGGAAAAATGGTGGTCCCCCTGGGAAGAATCAAGCTCCCTGTGCAAGTTGATGGCAGGGAAGTGCACGTGAGCTTTATAGCTGTGGAGGCTTTCTCCCCCTATACGGCTATCCTCGGCAGGCCGTGGCTGCATTCCATTGGCGCCGTGCCCTCGACTGTGCATCTTAAAGTCAAGTACCTCGTTCACGGAGGCGTAGGGGAACTGGCGGGGGATCAGGCGATGGCTCGACGCTGCCTGGCCGCCGCCATCACACCACATTTGCCTGACCCGAACCCCAGTTGCAAATATGCGGCCCAATAGCAATTACAGGGGGCTGCCCCCGAGCAGCCTCCCGAGGCGCATTTACAATCATCGGAGGAATTGGTGAAAGTGTTGACTGGAACATGCGAAGAGCGTTATTTCCAGATAGGATCGCAGTTGCACCCACAAGAAAGGTTGGAGTTAGTGAAGTTCTTGAAGGACAACCAGGACGTGTTCGCATGGGAGGCGAGTGACATCCCCGGAATCAGCCCCGAGCTAGCTTGCCACCGCTTGAACGTTAACCCAGGGGTGGTCCCTCGTAAGCAACCACCTCGGCGATCGTCCGACGCACACGCCGAGGCGGTTAGGGAGGAGGTGGTCAGGTTAAAACAAGCTGGGGCCATAAAGGAAATCTTCTACCCCGACTGGCTGGCCAACACCGTCGTTGTGCAGAAGAAAAGTGGGAAATGGCAGGTCTGCGTGGATTTTACCGACCTTAATAGGGCCTGCCCAAAGGACCCTTTCCTGATTCCCAGGATTGACCAGTTGGTGGACGCTACGGTAGGGCATCCTCGGATGAGCTTCCTTGATGCATTCCAAGGGTACCATCAAATACCTTTGTCTTCGGCCGACCAGGAAAAGACAGCCTTCCGTTCTCCCATCGGCAACTTCCATTACAGGGTGATGCCCTTCGGCCTCAAGAACGCCGGCTCCACTTACCAGAGGATGATCACTCGCATGTTTGAGAAACATCTTGGGAGGAACATGGAGGCATATATAGATGATATGGTGGTCAAAAGTAAAAGGGCCGAGGACCACATCGCAGACTTGTCGGAAATCTTCGCAGTGCTCAGGAAGCACAGGTTACGACTAAATGCGACGAAATGCTCTTTTGGGGTGAGTTCGGGCAAATTCCTAGGATACATGATCACTCATCGAGGAATCGAGGTTAACCCCAACCAGATTAAGGCTATTAATAACCTGCATCCACCCCGAAATCCGAAGGAGGTGCAGAGGCTAGCCGGAATGACGGCGGCACTAAGCCAGTTTATCTCCAGGTCCGCAGACAGGTGCCGCCCTTTTTTCCAGCTACTGCACAAGTGGAAAGACTTTGAGTGGACCGAGGAATGCGCCCGAGCGTTCGAAGATCTCAAGGCTTACTTGTCCAACCCACCAATCCTATCCCGGCCAGATAGGGAGGAAGTCCTATATGCCTACCTAGCAGTCACGGAGCATTCTGTCAGCTTCGTACTAATCAGAAATCATGACGGGGTTCAGAGGCCGGTTTACTATGTCAGCAAGTCGCTGCAGGCAGTAGAGATGCGATATCTCCCTTTGGAGAAGGCGATCCTAGCTATCGTACACGCCACGAAAAAGCTCCCACATTACTTCCAAGCCCACACTGTGGCGGTGCTGACTCAGCTGCCACTACAGGCCTTGCTAAGAAAGTCCGACTATACGGGTAGAGTTGCCAAGTGGGCCACTAAGCTGGGGGCTTATGACGTCAAGTACCTACCCCGCACGGCCATAAAAGGGCAAGTCTTGGCCGACTTTGTGGCAGAATTTTCCGAAGGTACCTGTGAGGGGGTAAGCGTGGCCGCGAGCCTAGCGATCTCGACCACTTCCGCCGTCCCCTTATGGCGGGTCTACACGGATGGGGCCTCTAATCGAAAGGGGGCTGGTGTGGGGGTAGTGCTGATCACACCCGAGGGACTAATAATGGAGAAGTCACTACGGCTGGGTTTCACGGCCACCAACAATGAGGCCGAGTACGAGGCACTGCTGGCAGGTATAGACCTGGTCAGACTGCTCGGGGGAAAGAGGGTAGAAGTGTACTCTGACTCTAGGCTAATTGTGGGCCAGGTTAAAGGGGAGTTTGAGGCCCGAGATGAGAGGATGCAGAAGTATGTCGCCCGGGTACGAAACATACGGAGCCATTTCGATGACTTCAGGGTGGAACAAGTCCCGAGGGGACAGAACGCGCACACAGATTCCTTAGCCATGTTGGCCACCGCGCTAGAATCGACCCTGCCCCGAGTCGTTTTTGTGGAGGAAGTTAACGTCTCCGCCCTAAAGGAGACACCTATAGCAGAGGTACGCAGCATTCGCATAGGCCCAAGCTGGATGGATCCCATTGTGGCTTTCCTGAAACAAGGACTGTTGCCAGAGGATAAAGGCGAGGCGGAGAAGATACGGAGAACCGCCCCGCGCTACTGGCTATCCGAGCAGAACAAGCTGTACAAGCGCTCGTACTCGGGCCCATATCTGCTGTGCGTACACCCGGAAGCCGTGGAACCCCTACTCGAGGAACTGCATGAGGGCATATGTGGAAGCCACACGGGTGGTAGATCCCTGGCACACTGGGCCCTATCACAAGGGTATTGGTGGCCAAAAATGCGCCAAACCTCCCAGGACTACGCCAGGCGATGCGATCAATGCCAGAGGTTTGCCCCTAGTATACATCAGCCAGGAGGAGTCCTGAACCCTTTGTCCAGCCCTTGGCCCTTTGCCCAGTGGGGATTGGACATAGTGGGCCCCCTACCTCGGGCCATGGGCAACAGACGATGGCTGCTCGTCGGCACAGATTACTTCACCAAGTGGGTTGAAGCCGAGCCTTTGGCCAACATTAGGGACGTCGATGCAAAGAAGTTCGTATGGAAAAGTATTGTCACCAGATTCGGAGTGCCACACACCCTGATCTCGGACAATGGCCTCCAATTCGACAGTAAATCCTTCAGAAGGTATTGTGGGGAGTTGGGAATCAGGAATGGGTACTCCACGCCGGCATACCCTTAGGGCAATGGGCAAGCCGAGGCCACCAATAAGACCATCATTGCCGGAATCAAAAAGAGGCTCGACGACGCAAAAGGGAGATGGGTTGACGAATTGTCACACGTGCTTTGGACATACCGTACCACTCCGCGGAAGTCCACGGGGGAAACCCCATTTTCATTAACCTATGGTTCAGAGGCAGTGATCCCCCTAGAGGCTGGATTTCCAACTATGAGGACCGACCAGTTCAGCGCCGAGGGAAACCGTCAGTCTCTCCTGAACAGCCTAGACCTAGCCGAAGAAAGACGAGATGTGGCCATGGTGAAATTGGCCCACTACCAACAGAAGCTTAAACGAGAGTATGACAAGGGGATTAAACACAGGCCTCTGTCTCCGGGAGATCTGGTTTTGAGGAAGATAGTGGGAACGGCCAAGCTCCCGTCATGGGGAAAGCTAGGTCCTAATTGGGAAGGGCCGTTCAAAGTCACCTCTGTCGCGGGAACTGGAGCTTACCGGTTAGAAGACCTGGATGGAAATGTAATCCCCCGCCCATGGAATGTAAACAATTTACGACGATATTACTTTTAATGAAAAGTTTCAGCTTTTGTGTTTTGGGTTCTGTCCCTCTACAAATGTTAGGGAACGCCTAAAGCTTGCTTGTCTCCTCGGCCACAAGCTCATAGGAAGAAAACATTTGCAAGAAAAATTCTAAGTGTTAAAACAAACCTAGCACCTGTCTGGCTCCTCGGCCACAGGCTTAGGGATTATTAACACTTGCAAGAAAAATTCTAAGTGTTAGGGAACGCCTAAGGCTTGCCTGGCTCCTCGGCCACAAGCTCATGGGAAGAAAACATTTGCAAGAAAAATTCTAAGTGTTAAAACAAACCTAGCACCTGCCTGGCTCCTCGGCCACAGGCTTAGGGATTATTAACACTTGCAAGAAAAATTCTAAGTGTTAGGGAACGCCTAAGGCTTGCCTGGCTCCTCGGCCACAAGCTCATGGGAAGAAAACATTTGCAAGAAAAATTCTAAGTGTTAAAACAAACCTAGCACCTGCCTGGCTCCTCGGCCACAGGCTTAGGGATTATTAACACTTGCAAGAAAAATTCTAAGTGTTAGGGAACGCCTAAGGCTTACCTGGCTCCTCGGCCACAAGCTCATGAGAAGGAAACATTTGCAAGAAAAATTCTAAGTGTTAAAACAAACCTAGCACCTGCCTAGCTCCTCGGCCACAGGCTTAGGGATAATTAACACTTGCAAGAAAAATTCTAAGTGTTAGGGAACGCCTAAAGCTTGCCTGGCTCCTCGGCCACAAGCTCATGGGAAGGAAACATTTGCAAGAAAAATTCTAAGTGTTAAAACGGACCTAGCGCCTGCCTGGCTCCTCGGCCACAGGATTAGGGATAATTAACACTTGCAAGAAAAATTCTAAGTGTTAGGGGACGCCTAAAGCTTGCCTGGCTCCTCGGCCACAAGCTCATGGGAAGGAAACATTTGCAAGAAAAATTCTAAGTGTTAAAACGGACCTAGCGCCTGCCTGGCTCCTCGGCCACAGGATTAGGGATAATTAACACTTGCAAGAAAAATTCTAAGTGTTAGGGGACGCCTAAAGCTTGCCTGGCTCCTCGGCCACAAGCTCATGGGATGGAAACATTTGCAAGAAAAATTCTAAGTGTTGAAACAGACCTAGCGCCTGCCTGGCTCCTCGGCCACAGGCTTAGGGATAATTAACATTTGCAAGAAAAATTCTAAGTGTTAGGGAACGCCTAAAGCTTGCCTGGCTCCTCGGCCACAAGCTCATGGGAAGGAAACATTTGCGAGAAAAATTCTAGGTGTTAAAACAAACCTAGCACCTGCCTGGCTCCTCGGCCATGGGCTTGGGGATAATTAACACTTGCAAAGAATTCTAAGTGTTGAAACGGTCCTAGTGTTTGCCTGGCTCCTTCGCCACGGGCCTAGGGAACAGTTAATACTTGCGAGAAAATTGCAGGTATTGGGAGAGCATATATCAAGAAAAGTGAGCAAGAAGGAAAAGCAACGGATATATATCGAGACTGCTATGTAAAAATTCAAAGTGCTTATAAAAAAAAAACTGATTATAAAATGTAGAAGCAATACAGGGGTAGAATCCTGGTTACAAAAAAGAGGGGGGGGGGGGGGATTGCTACATGAAGGGTGCCTGAGTGCGAAAGTCCGCAACAGTATACAAAACACAAAAAAAAAAACTAACTAATCTAGGTCTGAGGCTCCTTGTCCTTCTTCTCTTTCTCCTTCTTCTCTTTCTTCTTCTTCAGAGGCACCCCCTCGGGCACCCCCTTGTCAACTTCCAAGTCCACCACGTCCTCTTGAGAGGGTAACCCCTTGGATGAAGCGGAGGAAGGAGGATTCTGGGGCTCGGCAGGGATTGGGAGAACGGAGCTCTGATCCACCGGGGGAACAAAATTCGGATCCGCGGTAGGACTTGGGGCTGACGCCGGCAGGCGGAGGGCTGGGGGGTAGTAAACATGGTCGAGAGCACGGAGCTCTGAGTCAGGACTTACCCCCGCCACGTTTAAAGCTTCTCCCCAGACCTCCTGGCAGAATGCGCGAGCAACGTCACGAAGCTGAGCAGTAAGGGATGCGGCCGTCTTGTTCATACCTGCATCATAGGCCTCCTGCTCGACCTGAGCCTTCTCAGCATCCTTATCCGCCAGCCGCTGATGCGCCTGCTTCAACTCCACCATTGAGAGTGCCAGTGCGCTTTCGGCCTGCTTCTGGGCTGCCAAGGCGTTTGAGGCCTGCTTCTCATAGCTCTTTAGGGCGGAGTCGGCGTCACGAAAAGCCCTTTCAGCCTCGGACAGCTGGGAGAGGGTGTCCTTCAATTTCCTCTCCGACTCAGCCCTGGCCTTCTCAGCGGCCTCATAGGCCTTCTCAGATTTCCTGGCAGCGTCGAGGGAGTGATCGACCCACTCTTCCGCCATGAAGGCGGCCTGAACGGCCTGCAAGAATGGAAAATAACAAAGGAGGATAAGCAGTCGGAGCAAAAATACTTGGCAGAAAAAAAAAAAAAAAAAGAAAGGAATAGAGGATAGGAAGGCTGGTAAGAGCAACTGAGGTACCTTAGCCAGGTCCTGCTTCAGTGAAAGGAAGACCTCCCTCTTTCTAAAAGACTTCAGCTCCTCCATATCCTCGGGGAGGCACAGGGCCCTCTCCAGGCACTCGGCAACCAAGCCTGAGCTGCCCTTGGAAGGGTCCCTCAGATTGGCATCGTCCAGGACAGCGGATCCCGAGCTGAGGGTAAAGGAGGGCCTCCAAATGGAAGCCTTCCTAGGCTGATCCCCGCCGCTCTCCCTCGGGACTACAACAGGGTCGGGCCTCTTCTTCGGCTGGCCTTTGCCGCCCCGGGCCTCCTTGGGTTGCGGCTCGGATATCTCCCCCTCCTCGGACGTGGTCGTCCCCTTTCCACTAGGACCACGCTTGCGTTTCTTATCCGCTGCGTCGGCAGGGGAGGTACGGGCAGCCACTGGAGTCGGCGGGCGAGGTGGCACCGCGGCCGCCGAGGAGGATCCGCCGGCGTGAGCAGATAGCAGTGCCAGGAGGTCGGGCGTCTTCTCTTGGAACCCCATCGCCGATGATGATCGGGCTGGAGAAGAACCTGGGGCGTCGGGGCGATAAAAAACTTCAAAGTCTTCTTCTGTTACCTCTTGGACAGAAGAAGATGAAGATCCCTCCGCCTCTTCGTTGGATGGCAGGGGAGGCTCTTGGGCGTATAAAAGTTGTGCAGCTAGAGGAGCAGGGAGTTGGGCGTCTTGGGTACCCTCGGGGGGAGGTCCCGGTAGCAGGAAACCGGGGACGGCGACGTCTATACTGGCCAAGCGTGGGTCCCGAGCCTTGATGACGTACTTCGGACTCTGAAAGCGCTTTGTCGAGGGAGTATAGCCAAGGATGACGTGCGCCGCTCGGAGTTGCCCGTCTCGATGGAGGAATATCTCGGACCGAAGAATCCGATTCAGGTCTTGAAAGTTCACCAAGTGTTTGGCAGGGGCCGTGTGGTACTCGTCTGCCATGGAAGAGCAGTCATTATTAGCAAGGAAACAAAAGAAAGCTGGATCTTAAAGAAAAAAAAAAAAAAAAAAAAAATGAGAAAACTGATGCCTCGGACGAGACCCTTCTACAAAAATCCTAAGGCAGAAGCCCAGACCCTCGGGAAAGCTACCTGGTTCCCCTTCCTAGGTGGAGCAGTGCCGACCATCATGCCACCCGCCCGAGACAAGAAGGAAGTCTTCGTCCATGCCCTTGCTCGAATCGGGCAAGCAGGAGATCAACCTAACCGCGGGGACCCTACTCCTCATGTAGTATTTGGTTTTTTCCCCTTTTTGGCAGTTGTACACCCAGTTCACATCATGCCAGGTTAAACGGGTCCCCATCCTACGGTTGATGGCGTCTACACACCCAAGAATCCTGAAGACGTTGGGGGAGCACTGGGTTGGGGTAAGCCTAAAGTTTATGAGGTAATCCTGGGTCACCGGGCCCATGGGGAGTTCCATCCCGCCTTCAATGAAGGCGATCATAGGAATGACTACTGACTCGGGAGGGCGTTCGATAACTAGCCACTCGCCCTCCTCACAGTGCCTAAACACTACGTCATCGGGAATTCTATACTTGACCCTAAAAGCCATCCTAGCCTCCTCGGTATCTACCAGCCTAGCGTATCTACCCATAGACAAAAACAGGAGCAAACCAAGAAGGAAACCAACACACCTACTGCACAGGTTAAAAGCGCGCTCCTCGGGAGTAAATCTCTCTTTGCCAAAAGTAAAAACGCCAAATAGCCAGAAATGAGACATCGCCAGCCCTGTTCGCTCCTTTTATAGGAGGAAAAAAGGAGCGGTAAAATTCCCGCTCATAAATAAGGATGAACGAAAGCCGTACGATCTTGATCATACCGTCGAACGTGGGGAGACAAGCAGCCGCCTGGCGCCATAAATGTGCGTTCGCGGATTCCGATGCGTCAGGGGCGTGCGAATGACAGTTGAGAAGACGTCCACTCGTGTGGATTCATCCGACACGTACGGCGTATCCGCGGAGTTAAAACTTCGCTTATTCTAATAAGTGAAAGTTTTAGGGGGCTATTGTGGGCACCCGAGGAACGAGGAAAGAGGCCGAGGAGCTGAACTCATGGGCCAAGGCCCCTTCAAGGGCTTGGAGGGAACCATTCTTGGGCCGAATACGGAGCTGGGCGGGGGCCCAAGAATTAAATAGCTCCCGAAGAAAGAGCTAACCTCCGAGGAGCACCGCGCCAAGTACTGAGGAGGAAGCCTCCTCGGCTAAAGGAGGCAGGGGAAAGTGGCAGACAGGCGGCCGCCTGGGCAATAGCCCCCAGTCACGTCAATAATAAATGGCGCACACCCATTCTGTCAGTCGCATTAAATGTGGAAATGACCTGAGATGATGACTGTGACAGCGGCGCCAGCTACAACCGTCGCCGGCTCCTAGAGAGAAAGGATAGGTGACAGGTGTCAAAGAATGAAGGGAAGGATAGCTGAAGATAGACGGTGCGGATCAGAAAGAAAAGGCCTATATTAAGGGGAAGTCATGGTGCCTTTAGGAGGAGAGTTTTTGTTGTTTTAGCCCATCTCTAACAAATTCTGTTGTATTGGATCCAAGAAAGGAACGAGCACGTCTTTGTACTTCCAACTTTGTATTTCTCACATTTTGGGTCCTTACATACATCAACCCCAACAAGTCATATAAGTAATTATGAAAAAAAATTAAGTGTCATTAGATTTATTTTTAATTTACTAGTATTTACCATGAAATGTGATGGTAAGGCGAAAAGTGATCTTAAAGTCTAAAAAAAAATGACATTTTAACAGGTGTTAATTAAATCAAGTTCCACTAGCTATTTAAAAGTATAGTTGAAAAGTAAAATAAGATGGGGACAAGATCTTCAATTATCTTTATGCATTTCCAAGTGCCACTAGCTATTTAAAAGCATAGTTGAACGATGAGATAAGATTTAAAAAGTCAAGAAAAGTGAGCATAATAATAGTGGATGACTCACATTCACACGGTGTGTCCTCTGAATCATAGTGTCCATTTCTTTCTAAAATTGCTAGGATCTTGCAATAATATTTCTTCTCATGTGGTGAGTTGTGAAATGTGAAAGTATGAACTCATATTAACCCACTAGTTTTTCTACACTAGTTACAACTTCTCATGTGAAGAATTATGGCAAAAGTTGTGTGAATAGCTGTTATACTACCATTGTTTTTTCTTTATTGAATCAATTGCTAGCATGCCAAGATACCAGATTAACAGTCAGTGACAGACGAATCTTGACTTTTTAGAAGAAAATTCTTCAAGTTGACCCTCAAAAAAAAAAAAAAAATCTTCAAGTTCACGCTTTAGAATATATATACTTCATCATACCTAACTTCAATTTATATTACTTGTTTTATGTAATGTTTGAGGCAATTTGTTTTATTACAGTCTTAGTACGGTCCTACCCTAGAAAAATATTATAGTGTCTATTTCATTGCATAATTGCCACGCCCACATGCCAAGATACGAGTGACAGTGATATGCATATGAAGCTTGACTTTTCAAAAAATAAATTATTCAATTTTAAATATTCGATTATGTTTCATCATATTTAATTTATATTTATGAATTCATCACCCACATCTCAATCAAATAAATTAAAACTAGTTGTAGGGATTTAAACCAAGCTAATTAGGTCATTTGCTATAATTAAATTCCAACTATTAGTTAGTGAGTCACATTAATGTTATTGAGTAATAATTAATTAATTTACTATACAATGTAACTATCTTACTATCTGGGCTACAAATATGATATCTTATTATGGTTTTGTGTGTGGGAACTGTGAATGTGAGAGTGTAGTCTTCCACACCACAAGGAAAAAGTGTTAGGTTTTATAATTGATTTTCTTTTTCAAAAATCAGTTTTTGTGCAATCGTCCTTCACATTTTGTATTTTGATTTCACATAAAAATTTGCTTCAGTTGTGTCTGTTAAGGATCACCAAAGGTTATTTCTACCATTAGTATTAGGGTTATAAGGTTGTTCTTGGTTCTATCTTTTGTAAAAAAATAAAAGAGATTGGATGCTTATCACTCTCTTGAAGACCAAGCATCATTAGGAAAGGGGGTTTTGCTTGCCTAAAGTAAATGTGAAACAGATCATGAATTCGTTAGAAATTTGTGAAAGCAACTGAATCGATTGAAAGGAAGATGAAGAAGGTGCCAAATATAAGAGAAGGCAAGAGATTAGAGTTTGGTGTGTGAAAATATATGGAAGAATGTAATTTATGTGACATATTAAGATCGATAATTCAAAAGGTAAAAGTGTTGAAAAGAACTTGAGAGAAGAAACTAGAGAAGGCACTTTAATTGTCTCATGTACGAAGAAATTCTATCATGGAGTTGGAATGTTCTAAGGTTGTGTTTGGATGGCAAATTTTAAATTTGAATTTAGATTTTAAATAAATTGATTTAAAATACTTTGATTTTAAATTCATTGATTTTAAAAAAAAAATTTTGAGTATTTTTATATAGTAAAAAATTTGAAATTCCATTGTTTGGATACTTGATTTGGATTTAGATTTTAAATCAATAGAAGAAGAAGTTGAGAGAAGAAATAGGCCAAGAAAGAAAGAAAAAGAAGATGAAAGAAAGGACAAGACGGTGGAGAAAAAAAGGTGTGAAGATGAAAGAAGAGAAAGAAAGAAAAAGGAATAAGAAAGAGGGGCCTGTTTGGTTATAGAGTTCAAAAATTGTTGTTTAAAAAGATGTGAAAACTGTAGTTTAAAAAGTGTGGTTGAAAAATGTGTTTTTAGTGTTTATAAAATAAAAAAATGTGTTTGGTATCATGATTTAAATAACATGTTTCAATGTTCAAAAAATATAAATATGTGTTTGGTATGTGTGTGTTAGATTTTAAAAAAAGCTGACCAAAGTACGAAATAAACATTTTTTAAATCAGGAGAGAGAATACATCATATTCCCGTTGCTCCTCTCTTTCCTTCTTTATCCCTTCTCTTTCCTGAGAGTAGAAAACCAAACCCACGCAGAGTCCTCATCTCCATTGATGCCTCAAAAGATCCATGGCTAGGTTTCACGTTCCTCGGATCTCATCTCCACTGTCAGCACTCCAAGATCTAGCAACTAATCAAGCTTTTGTCACCGCCGACCCATCACTCCAAGATCCAAGTTCGAATCTCACTTTCACCTTGCTTGTCAATGGGTTTTTGTCTAAAGACTGAACAGTTCCTTCTTCACTCACAGATTTCTCACTTTTTTGTTTTTGTTTTTGTTTTTGTTTTTTCCTCACCAATTGGGAAAACCCATTTTTTCTGTTCTTTGTTTACTGTTGAAACAATATTTGATTTACAATCCAAACATACACACCCTACATTCTCGAAATCTTTTAGGTACATTCTTGAAATCTTTTGCTGTTGAAACAATATTTGATTTACAACCCATTCGATTTTTCATTTTTCTTAACACTCTGTTTGGTTACCGAGAAAGCATCAAAAGATTAAAATTAAAAAAAATAATAATAATAAAAAAAAGGCTTACAAATCTTCTGAACTCTAAATTAATAATTTCTTATGGTTTTTCCTAGGGTTTCTCAGCTACTAAACTCCAATGTTGCTTGCTTACTGTTTGAAATTTGAGGGTCTTTTGAGTGTGATTTTTAAGCTAATATGAAATTCTCCGTAGCTGATTATTAGTTTCATTAGTGAATTTCTACTATTAGTTTTAATTGATTGGGTTTAGTTTAATTATTCATGAATTTAAGCTTGGTGAATTTGATGATTTTGTGGTAGGTTTGACTGAATTTTGTTGAATTCAATATGGATATGATGGATAAAATGTGGTGCTGTTGAGGCCAATTCCTCAATTATAGTGATCAAAAGAAAGGTTTTGTGAGGTTTAGGAGTACTTTTGGTTTTCTCTGTTCTGGTTCTGTGAATAATGGTTTTCTAATTCAAAATTTTGTATTAATCTTGCACCGAAAATTGAAAACAGTTATAGGAAATTGCATAGCCATAGGGTCTGCTTGGATATGTTGCTATAGTTTTTGTTGCACGAATTGATAGCGTGTTCAAATGGTTGTTTAATAGTGTTGATTATGTTTTGTAATGTGTAAGTGAGCAGTTTTGTGGCTTCCTCTTGCAGATGTTGGACGCAATGCATGAGGATATTGATGATGGTCTTCGGTTCTGAAATTCCAACTGTTTCTGTGGCTTGAGAACAAGCGTGAGGATTTCGATAAGTGAAATGAGAACTGGTATAGGCTTTTCCAATGTTGCCCAAAGGACGTATGTGGGTTTTTTTAATGGTGTATTCTCTTGAAGACGCCATTGTCATATGCAAAGGATTTCCAGCAACAACAAGAAGAGCTATGCGTATTGCGAGAGGAATTGAGGGTCATGCATGACAAGGTCCACCCCTTAGATCAAACAAAAAAAAATGGTCAAGATTATGTTCATTGGATGGTGTTTGTTATGCACCGCGCTTGCATTACTGCTAACTAGGACAATGGTGTAAACCAAACTGTTATGATGATGTGTTCATTCTTGCTGTGTAACCATATTATCTTATTATGTACTACCGACTTCTCATGAACTTGATGCATTGTGTACTATTTTTGGACAATCTTGAGTCATCCATTTTGCTAGTGCTAGGTATATGTATAGGGCTGACTCTTGACTCTTACACTAGTATGTTATTGAATTAATAATCAGTAAGTTATTGCATGAATGCTCCAATTTTCATTGACCTTTTTCTTGAAGTTGAAAATGTTTTATATTCACTAGAAATTGATGTTATCCAAAGTTTGGTTATAGTAATTCTTACATTATTTCACGAGAAAATTATCAACTTTACACAAAATTGGGTAGACCTATAAATCAAGTCATAGTCATTGATTTGGTCGAAACTGCACTTTGAAGAAATTTGAGTACAACAGATTGTACAATGACTCTTATGAATTATTATGTGTTTCTTCCATGCCTTGCATTCCTCTGCCACTACACCATTTTCCATGGAAAATAATACATTTACTATCTTTTACCAACAATTTCAGTCCAAAAAACAGTCTCAAGTTAATTGCCACAGTACCTATAAATAAAAGAAAACCAACATGATCAACTGCTACACTATAAAATGAAAATGGTGTTCCCACTCGAAGAGAACAGTGGGTGAACCTAACCTGGGCTATTGGAGTGCAAGAAACAACTTTATTTTTAAAGGCATAGAGCTTCATCCATCAGAGATGGCTAACAAATAAAATAATCTTTTGTTTCTATAAATTAACATAACACGAAATAAACATTTTCAATCTTTAAATTAGCCATCTAAGTAGAAAGCTAAGAAATCTTGAAGGGGTTATCATACCAAGACTAACATGGTCATTTCGAGACCAGCATTAGAGAGAATGGGAATTGAACTAGCTACTATGGTCGGCCTGGTCCTAAAGCTGAACTCATCCCAACACTCATCATAATCTACCAAACATAAGAATTAGTTTACCATTATATGAAACATGAGGAAATGACAAAAACAAAAAGAAAAATGTTTCCAGTGATGACAACAATTTCAAAGATCAACTAAAAAAGAGGGGATTTTGTTTTGAATTTGAACTAAAAAGCAAGGAAAACAAGCCAACAATGTCAACAACAATTACAGTTTCATGTTATCCACATTTACAATCTATTCCCAAAAAGCTCAATCACGGTTGCCTGTGTAATTTGCCCATATAGCAGTAGTTATCGCATCACAATACGTCAACATCACTCGTTGTGCCCAAGCATTAAAAGCTTCTTTAGTGCCCCATTGCCTACACGTGTAGCTCCCGCTATGCTTGCGTCGTTGTTATGCACAAATGATCCTTCCCACACATGGAACATTTCATCCACCCGGTTATACATGCAGATAAAATTGTGCAGTGCACAGCAAATAATCACAATTAGCCATTGTTTAGAGATGGAGAAGGAGTGCATTTCAGTCAAGATCGGGAACCTCACCTTCAACATGCCAAAGCATCGTTCAATCACCATCCGCAATGATGAATGCCTATAATTGAACAACTCTTGTGGGGTAGTAGGCTGCTGGTTCACACCTCGAAACTCCTGGGCATGGTAGCGTGCAGACTTATGTGGGGGGAGGAATGCATTGCCTATTACGTACCCCGAGTCAACGAGGTAGTACGATCTTGCAATAAGAGTGATAACTGTTGGCAATTAATGTTACCCAACACAACTATTTTTAAGTGACAATAAAGTAAAAATTGCAAAAGGATCACCATACAGCCACTAAGACCCAAGTAGCAAAAGACAGCTTTTGATGGTTCCTTATTACCAATGACAGATTCAAAGTAAAAAGTAAATGATGAAATGTTAGTAGCTTCTGACAGGTTAGTACAATAAAATAATCTGCTAAACTCATCATTCGATAGTTCTTAATGATCCAACTTACTAAGTCCATTGAGGTAGTTTAGAGTAACATAACTTTAAATAGTTTTCAATGGATAAAGCAAAAGTGGAAGTATCATTACTTTAATCAAGTCATAAACCAGCAAAACTTCAATCACAAATGCACCATTTTTTTTTTATACCTTTAGGTAGCCAAGGGAACTCACACTCGGCATGTCCAAGTGCGTCCTGCATGACTTGTGAATCATTTGCACTCCCTTCCCATCCAGAATGCACATACGTAAACCGCATGTCAAAGTTGCATGCACACATCACATTTTGGGTGATGTCACTTCGTCTATCTCTTAATGCGATGGTCCTATTGGATGGGGCAGAAGCATTTATGTGCGTCCCATTGATGGCCCCCACACATTTCTATTAAAAAAATAGGTAGATCTAATTAGGTAAATTAAACTTATGTGCAATCAGATCTCTTTCACACTTCATATTGTTTTCTTTCTATTCTCTATTACGGATCTTTCACATTTTAATGAATCAAAGTGATAATTTATCTAAGAACTAAAAAAAGAAAAATCAAAGCATACCTTAAACCATGAATAATATTTCTCATTCCCTCGAAGTGAATGAGGAAGCTCAACTACATTAGTGTTGGGTTGGATGATGAGACATCCCAAAGCATGGATAACACGTAAGACACGCCGAAACCGCCTTTGAATGGTCTCGAGAGAATGTTGGAAGTGGTTGGCAGTTAGCCGGTAGTCAGTGCTGTGTCTGACGATAAATAGCACCGTCCCAATGGCCTCCTCAACTGAAACAATACCAGTGTCCTCCTCTAATAGGTGCAGCCGCTTCAACTCATTACACAAGTGCCTAAAAATGGTCTTGTTCATGCAGAATATGTTGTAACACACTTGGGGATTTTCTTCTAGTACTTTAATCACATATGACCTCCCACTCAGGATACTAGTGCACATAGGTCGCTTCGTGTAGTACTTTTGCACGTACTCTATACATAGCTGAACGTAGGCTGTGGCAATCTCGAGCTCCACCTCACTATCGTACTCATCTGAATTGGGGTCAGCCATGATTGAATCATGATCTGAACCGATGTCGGCCATAACTATCACACCTGTGGGCAACCAATAAGTTCACATCAGCCACTATAAAGAAGTACATATATATATATATATATATTGCTATATGTATATATATCTATATTGCTGTATGTATATATATATATATAAGTGAGTATATATTGCTGTATGCATATATAAGTCAATATATATATATTTCTACATAAGTGATCTGCATAAGAGAGTATATATATTTCTGCATAAGTGAGTATATATAATTCTGCATGTATATATAAGTGAGTCTATATGTTGTTGGAAGCACTATATATATATATATATATGTTACTGTGTGTACCATAGAAATTCCGTAAAGAACACATCAGATTTTCTAAAATATATATATGTCACCAAACAAAGCAATTCATAGAGAGACGACAACCATAAAACATATTTCTTACATAAGTAGCATAGATGTCCAAAGCATTCAACATAATAAAGGAAGGCAACATGCAAACATTGTCCAAAATATTAACATAATACAGACTTTGCCTATTCACATTAAAGCAAAATAAGAGTACTAATTAACTTTCTAAGCTATCTAAACAGTGCACTATTGCAGTCCACCCCCAATAAACTCAATCCAAGCCCTTATTCTATCGATCGTCATAGCAAAAAAAATGGCTCTACTCTTGGGGTTATGAAGCTCCTGCACGACCTTGCAATATGTGACATGATCCACATCGGTGTGTTGGTTGAGCAGTGTTATAGCTTGTGTAACTGACTCAGTGTCACTCCCCACACCAGACTCTCCAGTGTCAGTGGACTTTTTCCCGCTCTAGTTCCTCATGTCAGTAAACCCCCAAATTGCCTCAGTTATGGTTTCAAGGGAGTGCCCTTTCTTCCTATTTTCGTTTGAATAGGACGGTTTAGCTGGTCTCTTTTTAGCTCGCCTCCGGTTTTGGGCTTCACTCAATGTGGGCAGCTCCTCCACATCGTCCACACTATCAGCGTCGACATTGACATGTACCCCCGATGATAGGAATGCTGCACCTAGCTCTCTCTCTTCATCACTGTTGGGAGTTGGTTGTGCAGATGATATTTGGAGGAAACCCGTGACTGTGTTTGAATTGAAAAGCCTGCCCAATAGCTCGTAGTGTTGCAGCCCCTTTTTTTTTAACTCCTTGAATTTATGATTGACCTATTAACAACCATATATATTGGGTTAGATGACTTATTCATATAAAACCCAATACAAATCAGATGGGTAATTATAATAACCACATAGGTGAGAAAATTATTGTTAAAGAAATATATTGTTGGGGAAAATTATTGTTAGATCCCATCAGATATTCATCCCACCACCACAATCTTCTGACACACCAATAAAATTAACTACACAACTTCAATTCATCCTACCGTGTCTTTCACTTCCTAACAATCATTTTGGATTTCTTTTGTATTTCATGAAATTTGGATATTAAACATGCTTTGGGTTGGGCTCACTTCATGTTGCTTTTAGGGAAACATTAACAATTGCTGGTTTCTTCTTTTGTAACAGGTAGCAAATTGTTACAATATTTCAATATATTCAGTGATCATAACCTGAAAATTTGTCACATCATCAAGCACTTCTCATTAGGAGATTTTTTTTTGTTTCTAATATGTTATCTATAGATCACAGTGCATTAGTCTGCAAATTATTTTCTTCTTCTTTTGTTTTTGTTTTCATGTGTTGTGAAAAATGGGGTTTATGGGTGTTCAAATCGGCTTCAAATCCTCCTAAACCTTGTGGGAGTGCCATAGCCGTGACTAGGGAGGGAACCAAAATTTGGATTGAAAGGAAGCCAAAGTATAAAAACAAACAACAGAGGTATTTGCTTGATATCTTCTCAAAAACAAAAAGGATATTTACTTGATAGACCCAATCTTCATACTCTAAACACTGTAATAATGCTTATAGATTCACAGTCGACTTTATAAGATATTAGCTAAATCTTTGAGCAAAAAACTACACATCCAACTGAACCTGCGTGAAAGTACTGAAGCAAGTCAAGTTCATAGAACTAGTTTAATGTGTTGTGTTCTAGAATTTTACCTAGTAATCCCAATCCCATTTCCAGTCTACAACAGGTGCAGTTGTAGGTCTTCAAAATACAACTTGCTATTTCTAAACACTCAATACAGCTTACTTTTTTTAAACTGGGGCATTGGGCGCTAGCAATCTCATAAAGAAGAAAATGAGAAAAATTTGAGGAGTGAAGGTGAATTTGAGGATGAAAGGCAAAATGGGGAAAAAGGTTTTGCTGGGTTGAAGAAATTGCATATGGGTTTTGGAAAAAATGAAAGATTGAGACTAATTGTGCTAAAGTTTTGTATCTTATTGATCTTCTCATATTATGTTCCTACTCCAATCCACAAATGGAACCTTCCTAATTTCCCAAACATCATCGAGGTCTGGTTGAAGGTATATATTTATATTCACCCATTCCATTTCTTTCTTTCTACATAATAAAACACATTGCTAAGATGAATGTTTCTTTACTAATGGATACAATTGCAAATATATGTTTGTGTGTGTATAGCATGATGACCTTTCTGGAATGCAATTCATTGGGAACAAAGTGAGAAAATTAGAGTTCTTGATGGCGCTAAAGTTTTTATCAATATCTTTTTTTTTTTTTTTTTGAATTCTTTTTTCTAATGAAAGGTGAGGAGAGAGACATAAAACAAAAGAAAAAGACATATTTTCTCCTATTTTCAACAAAAGTGAGTTACCGAGGCTTGACGAAGGCAATCTTAGGTAGATAAACTGACAACATCCAAACCACGAGTATGCACAACACTATTAAAATAGGCCTAACCACATATGAGTTTATTGTAATTTTTTCTATTTAAAATCTTTCAGATAAAATTTTAATTTTTTTAAGATTTTCTTGAATTTGATCAATTATCTCTAATTTTTTTACCACTTTACTAAAGGGAACTTCCATCTTGAGGGATAATTATTTATATTTTTAGTCCATCATATCAATTTAAATGTATGTGTATATATATACACACGCATAATTGCATTATCGTTTATATTTATAATCCATTATATTTATAGTTACAACTAATCTAAAATTCTAGATTTAGGAATACAATTTACCCTTAATGAAATTTGTGAAATTATACTCATAGGTCCTAGTTGACACTTTCTGGTGTCTCCATGACATCTCTAAAAGTAATTTTTTCGATTTTTTAAAATTATAGTTGATAGCCTAGCAAAATTAAGAAGGTTCCTAATTTTAAAAAAGTTATTTGTTACAACAAATAGGGAATTAGAATCTTAATTCTCCATGTAAAGGAGGCCAAACATCATCACTGAATTGCAAAGAATTTAACAAGAAGGTCCATAAAAAGGTTAAAGCTATTAAGAAGAAAAAAAATTACATTTTACTTTTACTGTAATTCATCATAATTCATAGTTCATTAACGGTGGAAGGTGCAATAACAAGCTAAATAATTACATCTTCCACAATATGCCGTCTTCCTGGTTATACATTGATTGCAACAATTATTTTGTGAAAAAGGAGGAATGCATAATCCAGTCTATAATTGACTTTTACATTCAATGAAATGAATCACACATATATCTATTTTAGAAAATATCTTACAAGTTTGAACAACTCGTCATGTGACGAGTTATGGTAAAAGTTGTGTAAATAGCTTTGGTACTACCATCATTTTTTCTTAATTTATTGAATCAGATGCTAGCATGCCAAGATACCATATTACTAGTGATAGACGAATCTTGAATTTTGAGAAGAAGAATTCTTCAAGTTCACGCTTTAGAATATATATACTTCATCATACCTAACTTAAATTTATATTGCTTGTTTTATGTAATGTTTGAGGCAATTTATTTTAATTTTATTACAGTCTTAGTACGGTCTTACCTTAGAAAAATATCATAGTGTCTATTTCATTGTATAATTGCCACAGGCTAAGATACCAGTGACAGTGATATGCACATGAAGCTTGACTTTTCAAAAAATGAATTATTCAATTTTAAATATTCGATTACATTTCATCATATTTAATTTATATTTATGAATTCATCATCCACATCTCAATCAAATAAATCAAAACTAGTTGTGGGATTTAAACCAAGCTAATTAGGTCATTTGCTATAATTAAATTCCAATTATTAGTTAGTCATTCCCATACATCCCATTAATGTTATTTAGTAATAATTAATTAATTTACTATACAATGTAACTATCTTACTATCTGGGCTACAGATAGGATATCTTATTAGAGTTTTGTGTGTGGGAACTATGAATGTGAGAGTGTAGTCTTCCACACCACAAGGAAAAAGTGTTAGTGCTTTATAATTGATTTTCATTTTCAAAAATCAGTTTTTTTTATTGGCGACGGTCCTTCACATAATCACATTGTGTGTTTTGATTTCATATAAAAATTTGCTTCAGTTGTGTCTGTTAAGGATCACCAAAGGTTATTTTTACCATTAGTATTAGAGTTATAAGGTTGTTCTTGGTTCGATCTTTTGTCAAAAACAAAAGAGATTGGATGCTTATCACTCTCTTGAAGATCAAGCATTATTAGGGGGAACAAGGGGTTTTATTTGTTTGCCTAAAGTAAGTGTGAAACAGATCATGAATTCATCAGAAGTTTGTGAAAGCAAGGGGAATTGATTGAAAGGAAGATGAAGAAAGAGCCAGATATAAGAGAGGGCAAGAAATCTAAGAATTGAGGTAATATGAAAATTAGAGTTTGGTGTGCGAAAATATATGGAAGAAAGTAATTTATATGATATATTGTGATCGATAATTCAAAAGGTAATAAGTGTTGAAAAGAACTTGAGAGAAGAAACTTTAATTGTCTCATGTACGAAGAAATTCTATCGGGAGTTGGAATGTTCTTAGGTTGTGTTTGGATGAAAAATTTTGGATTTGAATTTAGGTTTTAAATAAATTGATTTTAAATACCTTGATTTTAAATTCATTGATTTTAAAATTTGTTTGGGTATTTTTATACAATAAAGGATTTGAAATTCCATTGTTTGGATACTTAATTTGGATTGTATTTTAAATCAATAGAAGAAGAACTTGAGAGAAGAGATAGGCCAAGAAAGAGAGAAAGAAAAAAAGAAAGAAAGAAGAAGAAGCTAGAGAAAGAAGAAAGAAAGAGGAAAGAAAGAGAAAAGAAAAAGAAAGAAAAGGAATAAGAAAGAGCTAGCGATGACTTTGAGTTTGAACGAGAAAAGTCTTGCTATTGGGTCCCACTAGTTGTATTTTATTACCAAATTATCATTTAACCCATTACTCAAGAATCAGAAAACACCAAAAAGTTTTCAATTCTCAATATTTTGAGTAATGAGGGATGAAAATACAGTAATGGGAATCAAACCAAACAAAGGTTTTACCAGTGAGGTCCACAATTTTTGAGTAAAAAGTGATGAAAATTGAGATATGAGTGATGATTTTTAGTAAACCAAACATCCCCTTAAGTTTTTTACATGCTTTTGGAACTTGATTCCACTAGAACTTTGAGGCCGAGAAGAACATTATAATGAATGCTCTTCAAATATGTAGAAACTCCTTCTACTCTTTAGAACTTTGATGCTTCAATTAGTTAGAGCTTCAATGCTTTTTCCAAAATCCCATTTGATATTAAAATCCTTTCCTCGAACGAATTTGATAGACTTTACAATGAAAGTATAATGAATCTCTAGCTATACATTTGTTAGAGGCTCTTTGTTCTTTGTGTTTTTCAAATTTACTTCATATTCAAAGGCTTATAGATGGAGTTTTTAGGGCTTTGGAGAATTGGATCTGATAGAGTTTTAACAATTTAAGTATTTTGAAATTTCTGGTGGCTTTTGGAACCTGTTTCCACTTGAACTTTGAGGCTCAGAAGAATGATTTGAATGAATGCTCTTCAAATGTGTTGAAAATACTACTTTAGAACTTTGATGCTTAAATTTGTTAGAGCTTCAAGGTTTTTTGAAAATCTCATTTGAATGAGCTAGGGGTGCCTCTATTTATTATGGTTTCTTAGGATGCATCCTACTTTAGATCTATCTATTTGAAACTAGGTAATCAATTTTTTATTAACCCACAATTAAATAAGGTGGCAAGTCATAATTCATTTATGAAAAGAGTGATGTTATTGGTGGTCCTATGATAAGAGTGATTAAATAGTTAACCCATTTGTCACAAATCAAACATTTTGTGTTTTGATGATTATATTCGTTTCATTTCCATGTCTTCTTCCTTTATCCTTTAAAAGCTAATAGTTAATCAATGAGTTATTTGTACACTTCCAAAAAAAAAAAAAAGGATTTATGACTTTCATCAAAGAAGGGTTAATTTCCTGTATCAAACTTCTTACAAAGTGAATAGCTGTTAAAATAGTTAAACTCAACTTTTCTTGAGTTGATCCCTCTTGCTTGCTTCTAGTTCTAGTACTATGGAGAAACATATCTTGATCAAACCTATATTTGCCCAATGAATACAATATGCTCATGGTAAAACTTTATATAGGTTTGATGTATTGTAGAGCTTTACTTCTTTCCACATTAGCGTAACCATCTAGTGCTATTTGAAATTCAAATGGTTGGGTATAAGCACAAGGATACTCGTCATTATTAAGATGATAAAGATTATCTAACTAGAATAACATGCTTTTCTTGAAAACCTTGATTTAGCTCCCAAAGAATTTCCAAACGCTACAAAAGAGTATTCATCTTGACTTGGTGATAATGGTATTTTGAAGTTACCGATGGAGAGGTAAAAATAAGTGCACTAACATGGGGGTTTAAGTGATAATGAAATGGTAATAACTATTGGAAAAACTGGTTTTGCATCTCATACAAAACACGCAGCGGAAGCAACACAAGGATATACTTCATTCATGAGAGATAACATATAACCTTGAATTCTAGAACAAAGAATAGAAAGCGTATCTTGATGTAGTAAAATTCAAAAACAAGACTTGAGAAGAACTTCAATCTTCATATCAATTCCACACGATGCCCAAGATGAGTGATCTCTCAATCAGTTCTTAAGTACGTTGAATTTCCTTTTTGTATAAGTGTATTCAAAGATACTACAGAGAAAAACTGTTTTTCTCTTCTTTTAATCATACATACATTTTAACTACTTAAGCAGTTACTTTATTTAATAATTCTTATTAAACAAAACACTGATTATTTAATTGGGTTAGCCTTTTGGGCCAGCCTAATTGGGCTTTAGTTTGTGGCTTGGGATAGGACTAAAGGGACAAATAAGGCTCTAACTCCAATGGGATTCAAGCTTATTTGTCAACTCTTGATAACCCCAAAGTTATTATTAATTATATAACAAGTACCACTATGAAAATATAATTGAAGTCTAGGCTTTATTAATATATTATATCCCAAGACTTTAATGTAATATCATTTGACCCCTCCATGAAACATCCATAATGTACAAAGTTATAATAAACTTTCATTTTGTAAATCACTATTTTATTCCTTGAGTACCCAGTTTAATATTTTAGTTATTCATATATTTTATGAAATCTTATTTCATTAAATATAAACTTTA
The DNA here is from genome assembly GCA_023621385.1 of Quercus gilva. Lineage (NCBI taxonomy): Eukaryota > Viridiplantae > Streptophyta > Magnoliopsida > Fagales > Fagaceae > Quercus > Quercus gilva. The sequence goes on along the minus strand of CM042483.1, from coordinate 29,243,842 downwards.
GCAACTCTTTACTAAAGTGGTTGGGCCCAGAACCTTGAATAATCAGTTCTCATTAAACTTATCTCAAAAAGATATTTTGTGTTTTTATAGAAAGAGATTATGGATTCTATCTTGAGAATATGTGTTCCCTCAATACTACGTGCGGTTACCCAACATACTGAGGTTTTGACCGTTAAATTAGATCTCACTCTTGATATATCAAAGTAACCTACATTTCATGATCAGGTTCATTATCCTCTCAGGATTGAGAGTCTATGAAATTAGAAGTCATGAAATTATTCAGGTGACAATCGTTAATTGAATAATTAATCTCACAGCGATCTAGTTCAACATGTCTTACACACTTAAGACACATCAACACATAAACTAGAAGTCTCCACTTCCATGATCAAGACAAACCATCTTAGTTGATGTGTTATAATCTTCGCAGATGAAACGCCCAATTTCATTACCGACTACGAACTACATTTTGAGTTTATAAGGAACTTGTGATTTATATTTTCTGTAACTAAATCACATAAATCACATAAGTCCAAATAGTTCATTTACAAATAGTCTCATATAATTAAACAATTTAATTATTTATAACATGCCAATAAATTGAATTTTAGGGCATAAACCCTAACAATAACATGTTTGATGGTGTCCCATGTATCAGTTCAAACCCTACTTCTCCCTCACTCACTATCCATCTAAACAAAATGATAGCACATCATGAAATTAAATCCATTAAACTTTACTAGAAATATGAACAAAATGTTTGATTTGTGACTAGGCTGGTATCTATGAAATTAATTGTTCAAATTAAAAGTTTAGGAGATTAATTGTTCAAATCAAAGGTTGATGGTCTATAAGCTGTTAAAAAAGAAAAAGAAAAAGAGAGCAATGTTACTAAGACCTCATATTTGTTTGAGATAAAATTATAATTGTTAAAAAAAAAAATATATATATATATATATATATCAAATTTATTTGAAAGAAAAAGGAGAAAAATATGTCAATGGCCATTGGACCTAATTAATGGCATTCTACCTATCTCCAAGGTTATAATACACTTTTTTTTTTTTTTTGAGAAACAATATACTATGTGTTTGGGATATAATATTATAATTGTTTGATTCAAAAAATGCAAAAAAAGAACTGAATTCCCAGGACTTTCTTTCATCAAAATAGAATTGTTCTTTTTTGTTTAATCACAAAAGTAAATTGTTGAAATATATCCAACAATCTAAAAGCTTTCTTTAATTTATTTTTGTGATTTACAGTGAAAGAAATTTTGTGTTTGTTGAAAAACATTAATCGGCAATTGTTTATACTCCTGGGCAAAACTTGAAAAAATTGGGGTTTGAATTTGTGGGCTTGTCATTTATCGTAAATATCTTCTTGTTTATATTATAAAGTTAATTTGTGATCTTTGGCTTTTTGATAACATTGATTTCGTGTTTGACAGTTGAATTTTTGATACTATTGTTGGTATTGATTATTCAAGGACTTTCCATCTTCTTTATTTATATTATATAATATTAGGCTATTTTGTCTCTTTCGGATCATTGTTTGGCTGGGCATTATTTAGATTCATTTGTTTAGTTTGTACAAATTGCCTGCTTTGCCATTTGGTTTTATAGATAGTTGGTTTGACTTTCTTTTTTGCACAGTAACATATTTTGAAAGTTAATAGTTATATATCTTCCTTAAACTTGGCTGGTTTTGAGCATCCAATTTGATTTTGTTTAACACAGATGTCAAATGAAATTGTTGTGAATCCTATTGTGGCTCAATCCAACACGAACCTTTCTGTGGTGCTTTTGAAGTGAACTTGGTAGGAGGAAATACTAAGGAATGGTGGGTGGACACTGGGGCTACTTGCCATGTATGCTCAAAAAAGAAAATGTTTTCTACATATAATCTTGTGGGTGATGGAGAAAAAATTTTCTTGGGTAATTTCTCAACCTCTAAGGTTGAAGGAAATGGAAAGGTTGTGCTAAAGATGACTACGGGCAAGTATTTTACTTTGAAGGATGTACTGCATGTTTCAGACATTCAAAAGAACCTTATATCTGGCTCATTATTAAGCAAAAATGGTTTTAAGTTGGTTTTTGAATCTAATAAATGTTCATTCTTTAAGAGTGGAATGTATGTGGGCGAGGATATTTGAGCAATGGCTTGTTTAAGATGAATCTAATGACTGTATTTTCTATTATTGATAATAATAAGAGTGCATCTTCTGTTTACATGCTTGAGTCATCTAATGTTTGGCATGGTAGATCGGGTCGTGTTAATTATCATACTTTACATAGATTGATCAATTTAGATTTACTGTTTAAATTTGAAATTGATTTTGAGCATAAGTGTGAAACTTGTGTGGAAGCTAAGATGGCAAGAGCATCTTTTATATCGGTTGAAAGAAGAACCGAACCTCTAGATTTTATACATAGTGATATATGTGATTTGAAATCTATACAAACTAAAGGTGGTAAGAAATATTTCATCACTTTCATAGATGATTGCATTAGATACTGCTATGTATACTTGTTATGGAGCAAGGATGAGGCAATTGAGGAATTCATTCAATATAAGAATGAGGTTGGAAATCAACTCAACAAAAAAATTAAGGTTTTAAGGAGTGATAGAGGTGGAGAATATGAATCACCTTTTGGTGAGTTTTGTTTACAACATGGTATTGTTTATCAAACCACTGCACCTTATTCGCCTCAGCAAAATGGAGTTGCTGAAAGGAAAAATAAAACCTTGAAAGATATGATGAATGCGATCTTGATAAGTTCCGGTTTACCACAGAACTTATGGAAGCAAGCTATTCTTTCTGCCAATTATATTTTTAATAAATTGCCTAGAAAGAAAACCAAAAAGATACCATATGAATTATGGAAAGGTAAAATGCCTTCCTATCAATTCTTAAAGGTGTGGGGGTGTCTGGCAAAGGTGGCTATTCCTATTCCTAAAATGATAAAGATAGGGCCAAAATTAGTGGATTGTGCTTCAATTGGTATGCTCGTAATAGTAGTGCATATTGGTTTTTAATTCATAAATTTGTAATTCCTGACATGAATTTGAATACCATTATTGAATCAAGGAATGTAGTATTTTTTGAAGAAATATTTCCTTACAAATCCACACAAGAATCAAGTTCTCTTAACAGAAATTTTGAGTATGCGTCTAGTACCTCTCATGATCAAGAGTTGATAGAAGAGAGGAATGAGGTTGAGCCTAGACGTAGTAAGAGGGCTAAAACGTCAATATCGTTTGCTCCAAATTTTCTAACTTATATGTTAGAAGATGAATCTCAAAGCTTCAAGGAAGCTATCTCTACACCTGAGACGCCTTTCTAGAAAGAAGCTGCCAATAGTGAGATTGAATCTATTTTACAAAATAATACATGGGAACTAATGGATCTTCCACCAGGTTGTAAAACTTTAGGACATAAATGGATATTCAAGAGGAAACTGAAAGTTGATGGATCTATTGACAAGTAAAAGGCAATACTTGTTGTAAAAGGTTACAAACTAAAGGAAGTTGTGGATTATTTTGACACAAATTCACCTGTTACAAGAATAACATCTATTCGGATGTTGAGAAATACATCAAATGGATGTAAAAAAATTCATTCTTAAATGGTGAATTAAATAAGGATATTTATATGGAACAACCTGAGGGGTTCATTGTTCCTGGTCAAAAAAAGAAAGTGTGTAGGCTTGTTAAATCTCTTTATGGATTAAAACAAGCTCCAAAGCAATGACATGAGAAATTTGACAATGCGATGATGTCGAATCGGTTTAGAATTAATGAGTGTGATAAATGTGTGTATGTTAAAGATACTGCAAATGGCTATATCATTGTGTGTCTCTATGTTGATGATATGCTCATTATAGGTAGCAATATGATATCATTAAAGCTACCAAGAGAATGTTGACTAGTGAGTTTGACATGAAAGATTTATGTGTTGTAGATGTGATACAAGGAATGAAGATTTCTAAAAAATCTTATGGACTTGTCTTGTCTCAATCACATTATGTTAAGAAAGTTATCGAGAAATTCGGGAAATATGGTGACAGTTCAGTGAGAACACCTGTAGATGTAAATTTACATCTAAGTAAGAATAAAGGGCAATGAATATCTCAATTGGAGTATCCAAGAATAATAGGCAGTCTCATGTATATAATGAACTGCACAAGACCGGACATAGCGTATTTTGTCAGCAAGCTGAGTAGATACACTAGTAATCCAAGGGAAGACCACTGGAAGACATTAGTTAGGGTTTTGAGGTATTTGAAATATACCTTAAACTATGGATTGCACTACACTTGATATCTAGCTGTACTAGAAAGGTATAGTGATGCTAATTGGATATCTGACACAAAAGACACAAAACCCACGAGTGGTTATGTCTTTACCCTTGGTGGTGTAGCTGTATCTTGGAAGTTTTCTAAATAAACATGCATTGCTAGGTCCACAATGGAATCATAATTTATTGCATTGGACAAAGCAAGAGAAAAAGCAGAGTGGCTTTGTCATTTCCTAAAGGATATGCCAATGTGGATGAAACTTGTTCCTTCTATTTGTATACATTGTGATAGCAAATCAGCTATTGGTAAGGCATAGAGTCATATGTACAACGGTAAATCTCAACATATACATCGTAGACATAATATTGTGAGGCAATTGCTCTCTAATGGAATTATTTTCATTGACTTCATAAAGTCAAAAAAGAATATAGTGGATCTGTTAACCAAAGGCTTGAGTAAAGAGCAAGTAAACTGCTCATTGAGGGGAATTGGGTTAAAGCTTATGACATAATAGTCTCTAGGATGGGAACCCAACTTAGTTGCCTGGAGATCCCTAGATCTAAGTTTAAAGGGACAATCGAATTGTGGAGACTAGTTTTATCACTATAGAGATAACATCTTCTACCCATTCCTACGATGAAATAGTGATGCCTGTAAGCTATGTTCAAGGTAAGCTTTGCTTTTAATGATTTTTATATCTTGGGAATCCAAGTAGGGTATAGCAAGATATTCTTAATAAGAGTCACCAATATGAATGTGAAGTGGGCCAATTCCATAGAATTTTAAGGCTGAATTCTTTAAAGCACTTCATGAATTTACCAGGATACGTTTAGGGCTGAAATGAACAAAACCATAAGAACGAACTATGTTTAAAAAGGAGCTGTGTGAATTCTATTGTCTTGGTATATACAAATGGCTGAACAGTTCCAGACATCATGTTCACTAATTAGCCAGTATATCCGATAGTCTTTCACAAAGGAAAGTTCAAAGCCAAAAGCTACTTCTCCTGATAAAGTAACTTTTCTTCTACTCTCTCTATGTCTGCGTTATCATTTGCATTGTATTTTTTCAATTTTCATTCATGTGGGGGATTGTTAGATAAATATTATGGAGTGAATAAGAAATTGACTTCTAATATGTCCACTTATACATGATATTGAAGTGGTGAGAATCTTTGAGTCCCACATAGGAAATGATAGAAAATATAAGTTTTGGGTTGGACATTGGGTTGGGCTTTAGGCATTTGTAGACTAGGCCCTCTTGTCTAATTAATAATAATATTTTATTATTTTATTTTTGAGTCATTAATAATGTATACACCAGTTTTTTCTGAAACAGTGTGCCTGTTTAGTAACGTATATTTTCATAGTCCCCCATTCATGAAAAAAAAAAATTTAGAGAAACTCTTCCAAAGAGAAAATATTTTGTGCATTCATTTGAGTCAAAGAGAGAGAAAGAGACATAGATTAGTTCGTAGAGCACGGACCTTGTGTGCTTCTTCTCCGTGTTGTAGATCATTTTATCTGGGGAGCCAAACACCTGTGAGTCTCAAAGCACCACAGTTTGTGTGAGGGGAGAAATCTACTTTAAGGAGATTGTGTCAAACACAAGACTTGATCAGTATCATTCATTCTTCACGCATTTAATCTATGAGTTTTTAATTATTTGCAGATTTCTTCTTATATATACAGTATCTATTTATTGCTTTTACCCATTACATTTATTTGTGTTATTTCTTATATTTAGATCTGTATGTTGTTCTTTTTTGTTTAATCACAAAAGTAAATTGTTGAAATATATCCAACACTTATCGTTAGTGTAGTGATTGGTCAAGCTTGAGCATTAGGTATCTAGATGATGTGTAGCTTTTGCTAAATGACTTGTGAACCTTTGTTTGGTATGAATAATTCATAAATAAAAAATAAAATAAAATAAAAATTTGTAGGATTTAATTTGGAACTAACGTCAAATTCTAGGGTATATTATGTAATTACCCCCTTTTTTTTTGGTCAATGAGACCAATCACAAGTTCAATGTATATTTCTAAAGCTCCTATGTTATAGCATAATGCCATTCCTAAGGAGAGAGCAGGCCTACATTTATTATTGCCTTAAATGTTTCACTTTTGACCACAATAAAAAGCCCTATTTCAATAAATTTTTTTGTTCCAATAAACTCAAAATTGTTGCAATAAACACTTATTGCAACGAAAAATATGTCGTTGCCTATTGTTGCAATAAACTTTATGGCAATAGATTATTGCAATAAAAATTTCGTTGCAATAGTATTTTGTTGCAATAAATTTGTTGCTGTAAAATATTTTTATTATTACTAATAATATTTATTGCAATGAAATATATTTTTTCTATAACTTATTTTGGGTTGCGTTTTTCTTCTTCCTCATCTTTTTTTTTTTTTTCGAATATGATTGTTCGGCTTGTTACCAAAAATGGCTATGCTTAAAGTACAAATCAAATGTCTCTTTCTCTTCGAAAGTGATGTTCGAAGATGACATTTTTGAACTCTCTTTTCCTCTCTCTCTCTCTCTCTCTCTCTCTCTCTCTCTTATTTTCATTTTTAGACTCAATCTCTTCCTTTCATTCCTTCTCTCTCTCTCTCTCTCTCATTTTCGGCTGACATGGCCATAAGACTCCCATTTTCTCTCTTTTGCCTCCTCCATGTAGGAGTTGCAACTAACTCCTTTGGGTCAGCACTACAAGAAAAAACCCTATTGCAATGGAATGTTTTGTTCCAATGAACTCAAAATTGTTGCAATAAACACCTATTGCAACAAAAATATTTCGTTGCCAGTTGTTGCAATAGGTTGTTGCAACAAAAACTTCGTTGCAATAAATTTTTGTGATAAAATATTTTTATTTTTATAAAAAAAATATTTATTGCAATGAAATATATTGTTGCTATAACTTATTCTGGGTTTCCTTTTTCTTCTTCCTCTTCTTTCTCATTCATTTTTTTCGAATATGACTGTTTTGGCTTGTTATCAAAAATGGCTTTGCTTAAAGTACCAATCAAACGCTTCTTTCTCTTTGAAAGTGATGTTCGAAGATGACATTTCTGAACTCTCTCTTCCTCTCATTCCCTCTCTCTCTCTCTCTCTCTCTCTCTCTCTCTCTCTCTCTCATATTTTCGACTGACATGGCCATGTGACTCTCATTTTCTCTCTTTTGCCTCTGTTGCCTCCTCCATGTAGGAGTTGCAACTAACTCTTTCAGGTCAGCATTACAAGAAAAATCCCTATTGCCACGAAATTTTTTGTTCCAATAAACTTAAAATTGTTGCAATAAACATCTATTGCAATGATAAATTTTGTTGCCCACTATTGCAATAAACTCTATGGCAATAGGTTATCACAACAAAATTTTCATTACAATAGTGTTTTGTTGTGGTAAAATGTTTTAAATATTATTAAAAATATTTATTGCAACGAAATATATTTTTGCTATAACTTATTGCAACAATTTGTTTGTTGTAATAGATATGGCTGGAGTAACCTGAGAAAATATTTAAATTACTTTTACGTGTTTACTTTTTTGTTTGAAATTTTGTTAGATAAATATTAGGGTTTTTTTTGGACTACAAGAATTAAGTAATTAACCTTTTGTTTAATAGTAATAGATATAACAATAATTACCATGTTTTCATAAGTTCAAAACCTCTAGTTAGCATTTTGGGGTTACGCCCAAGGAATTTCTCCCTATAATAACTTATTATGTGTGGGATGAAAGGGAATAATCAAATGCTCAGAGTTCTGGATACCCTTGTTTCATTAAAAAAAAAAAAAGAACTTTGGTGCTTCAATTAGTTAGAGCTTCAATGCTTTTTCCAAAATCCCATTTGAAATTAAAATCCTTTCCTCTTTGATTAGAGAATGAATTTGATAGAGTTTACAATGGAAGTATGATGAATCTCTAGTTATACATTTGTTAGAGGCTCCTTGTCCTTTGTGTTTTTTTGAATGTTCTTCATATTCGAAGGCTTATAGGTTGAGTTTTTAGGGCTTTGGAGAATTGGATTCGATAGAGTTTTAGCAATTTAAGTATTTTGAAGTTTTTGGAAACTTTCGAAACCTAACTCCACTAGAAATTTTAGGCTTACAAGAACGATTCGAATGAATGCTCTTCAAATGTGATGAAACTCCTACTTTATAACTTTGATGCATAAATTTGTTAGAGCTTGATGCTTTTTTGAAAATCTCATTTGAATGAGCTAGGGGTGCCTCTATTTATAATGGTTTCTTAGGATGCATCCTACTTTAGATCAATCTATTTGAAGCTAGGTAATCAATTTTTGACTAACCCACAATTAAATAAGTTGGCAAGTTATAATTCATGTATGATAAGAGTGATGTTAATGGTGGTCCTATGATAAGAGTGATTAAATAGTTTACCCATTTGTCACAAATCAAACATTTTGTTTTTAGACGATTATATTTGTTTCATTCCCACGTCCTCTTCCTTTATCCTTTAAAAAGTAATAGTTAATCAATGAGTTATGTACACTTTCAGACCCAAAATAAATAAATAAATAAATAAATAAAAGATTTATTGCTTTCAGTAAAGAAGAGTTACTTTCTTGTATCAAACTTCTTACAAAGTGAAAAGCTGTTAAAATAGTTAAACTCAACTGTCCGTGAGTTTATCCCTCATGCTTGCTTTTGGTTCTAGTACTATGGAGAAACATATCTTGATCGAACCTATATTTGCCCAATGAAAACAATATGCTCATGGTAAAACTCTATACAGGTTCAATGTACTAGTAGAGCTTTAGTTCTTTCCACATTAGCGTAACCATCTAGTACTATTTGAAATTCAAATGGTTAGGTATAAGCACATAGATACTCGTTATTATTAACATGATGAAGAGTATCAAACTAAAATAACATGCTTTTCTTGAAAACCTTGATTTAGCCCCCAAAGAATTTCCAAACGCTACAAAAGAGTATTCATCTTAACTTGGTGATAAATGATAATGGTATTTTGAAGTTATTGATAGTGAGGTAAAAATAAGTGCAATAACGTGGTGGTTTAAATTATAATGCAAGGGTAATGACATGCTTGATGGTGTCCTATGTAGGGGTGTGCCATGAACCTACCAACCCGCCAAAACAGACCTAACGCAACCCAACCCAACCCATCGGGTTGGGTCGGTTTTTAAGGATTGGTGGGTTGGGTTATGATTTAAAAAAAAAAAAAAAATTACAGTGGCTAGGGTTGGGTTCGGGTCATGAGATTTACAAATCCACTTAACCCGACCCCACCCACCTATATTTAATATATTTTAAAAATTTTAAAAATATTTTTTAAAAATATATTATATAATTTTGTTATTTACTTTTTTGCCCATCTTCCTAAATAAAACCCAAACCCTTAGTTCTTCTTATATAGTTTGAGTTTGGTTGGTATTATGCTCATGATTATTTGATTATAAATTTGCTCTTATTTGTGATGGTGTTGTTCTGATTCTCAATTTAACAATAATAATAGTAATTTAAAAAAATTTCCAGCCCATGGGTCTAACCTGACCCAACCCAATCCATGTGGGTTGGGTTGGGTTGGACCCTTGTGATAGGTTAGATTGAGTTGGATTTTTTTAACCCACCATAATAGATTGAGTTGAAAAAACTCAACTTGACCCATGCACACCCCTGGTCCCATGTATCGGATTTGAACCCCGCCTCTCCCTCAGTCACTATCTATCAAAACAAAAATATTGCACATCATGAAATTAAATTCGTTAGACGAATATTTTTTCCATTTAACTTTATTATTAGAAGAATTTTGTTAATTGACTAGTTGGGAAAGAAAGTGGGAAACTAGCATCTCGAGTTTTTAAAACTCGAGTTCCAGACTTCAGACTTAGTGATGTGGACAAAAATTCCACGTGGAACTCGAGTCTCTAAAGTGGACGAAAATTCCACGTGGAACTCAAGTCTTAGAGACTCGAGTTCCAGTGGGTACATGACGAAAAAATCCACGAAGAAAAAGAAAAAACAGAAGAAGAAAACACGGAGAAGAAGAAAAAAAGAAGAAGACCACCTAGTCTCTGAAGATCAGATCATCCACTAGCACCAGATCGCCCACCCAGATTGCTGTGTTCTTCTTCCTTCTTCTCCAACCAAATCGTCTTCTTTAGCGCTGCAAATCTCCAACCAGATCGTCTTCTTCAGCGCTGCGTTCTTTAGGTTTTGTTTTTCTTCAAATCCGACAAAAATTGAGTTTGTAAGACTCGGTTTTGGTTTTTAGAACTCGAGTCTTATAGACTCGAGATCTATGTGGCTAAATTGGTACATGACAGCAATAGAACTCGAGTTTGAAAGCGTCGATTTTCGTCATTGATCTCGAGTTTTAAAAACTTGAGATGCTATTTTCTATTATTCTTTGAAATGATAGTTAACTTACTATATACAACCCCCTCATAGTAATAGTCTGCAAATTCCCCCACCATTAGACTTTACTAGAAATATGAATAAAATGTTTGATTTGTGACTAGGCTAGTATCTATGAAATTAATTGTTCAAATTAAAAGTTCAGGACAATAATTGTTTAAATCAAAGGTTCATGGTCTATAAGCTGTTAAAAAAAGAAAAAGAGAGAAATGTTTCTAAGACCTCATATTTGTTTTAGATAAAATTATAATTGTTTAAATAAACGGTATGGAGATATCAAATTTTTTGGACCATTGGATCCAAAAATGGCATTCTACCTATCTCCAAGGTTATAATACACAGTTTGAGATATACTATGTGTTTGAGATATAATGTTATAATTGTTTGATTCAAAAAATGCAAAAAAGAACTGAATTCCCCGAACTTTTCTTTTTCAGTTTTCACTAGAAAATAACAAAGTAATCGTTCAGAATTCTTAACAATAAGTCAATCATCAATACATTCCTAAACATTTGGTCACATTTTTAAAATTTAAATTACCGAATCAAGGCAAAACAAAAAGATGGCTAAATTGACATTTGTAAACTAAAATATATTGGAAGAAAGCCCGCATCAATGTATTATTCCAGATATGCTCAATAACTTACAACATTGAGGAATCCATGTCAAAAGAACTAATTAGCACATCATCAAAACCATGTTCTGTCCTGGAATTCAAAAATCTCATACTTGCATCAACTCCTTCAAGTCCATGATCAACTTCATTTCCCTTCATAGTACAAAGCTTCGACTTTTGCCTACAAAACCTCAATTGATCTTCCAACAAACTCCTATTAGACTCGTGTTTCATCACAATCCATCGCAAAGATTGTATCACTTCTTGGACATATTGCGCTTCTGCTCAAGCAATCTGCGGTATTGATTGGCTTGAATTTCTATTGAACTTTTCTCTCTTTGAAGCCGCAAAATCATGGCCATTGCCTCCTTTGCTGCCTATGCAGCCGCCATTCTTTCCTTCTCAAACTCTGCATAAGAGCCATTTTCTTGCTGCCTCTCTATCTTCACCAATTTTCTCAATGCGATTACATCACATTCTTCATCTTCACCATGGCATTCTTTTTTGTCATCATCATTCTCTTCCAAAGCATCACCATTTGAATTCACAACTTGTTTCAGTGACTTTGAATCCTCCAACAATTTCAATGATTCACGCTCGCAAGGCATAATCTTTGAATCAGATACTTCACCCGCACCATTTTTCAGAGGAACGTCATTTCTAAAACCACTTTATTTCCCTCTGAATTCACACAAAAATTGCATCAAACCCTTACCATGCCAACCAAATTGCAAAAACTTCAAACACAAACCAAATATAAAAAACAACCCCAAAAAATTGAAAACAAGTGAGAAATACCCAAAAACAAAAAACCCATAACCAAACCCATTTCCCTGACTCCGAAATGTCAAACACGAAGCGCAGTCCATAACCAGAAACCCCAAAAAGCTTTGCAAAGAATGCAAATTAAGAACAGTGCAAATGACAACCAATAAGCAAAAATTGCTCAGAATCTGCATGTGGATCGAATGGCTTACACTCTAAGATCCTTGAATTCAATGTTAGAATGCTCAAACTTTTGGTATAAGCAAGAAACAAAAATGAAACTTTATGATTTAAAAAAGAAAAAGAAAAAAAGAGAATTTGTGTAGAAGAAACGAAAGACAAAGAAATGCAATAAGAGTTTCTATTTGGAACCGTGAAGAAGAAAGTTACATAGAGGAATAGAAGTTTGGTACCACTAACATTCTACAGTAGAGAGAGAGAGAGATGGGAATGAATCTATTGTGTCAGTGAGGGAGAGCCTCGAGATATATTGGACTGCCAGGATGCCCCAACAAATCAACATGTAGAGTTAGTTCAGTTACCTGTAGAATCAAGTGGGCTTTAGTCCCACATCGCTTGTGAGTGTGTGTGTTTCCCCCTTTAAAGCCTTCACACTTCCTTCAAGAGTTACCGGCTTTTGTTGGTTGTGAGTTGTGTGATATTAAAGGTTCCCATGTGCTCCCCTGTGTGTGTGTGTTTGTGTTGCTTATTCTCAAAAAAAAAAAAGTTCAGTTACCTAATAAATTAGATATTGTATTAATTTCTTATTATCTGCATTTATTTATTTATTTTTAAAAATGGTAAATTGCAAATTACATTCCTGAAGTTTTAGATTAATTAAATTTTACATTTCAAAGTTTCAGAAACTCGATTTTATACCCTAAAATTTGGTTCCATTAGCAATTCACCACCCACGGTTAGTTTCTGCTGTTAAGTGACACATCATCATGTTGATGTGTTTTATATTTGCCAAATCAGCCCCAAAATTACGTTGTTTCAGTGACGGCCAAGTGAAGAGCTGTCACAATCAAAACTATATCATTTCAAGTCTAAACTTAAAACACAAACCTCTAGCTTAAACGACACCTAAACTCTAAAATCAAAATCAAAAACCACCCCACAATATGTGCAAGACCTCCCTAACCCAAACCCCACGAACCCAGACCTCCCTAAACCAAACCCCTCGGCTTGCCTCATGAACCCAAGCGGCAGCACCACCAATCACTGCAAACAATTTTAGCATTAGTTTGTTCACTCCTTTGGTTAGTCTACAAGGGAATCCATTTCAAAAACAGAATATTTGTTATTGTAAGTAATAACAATAGAGTGAAATAGTACATCTATTATATGAATCACAAACCTTAATGGGTGGAGTGTCAAATTTGAAATTAGGGGGGAATCCCTAACATTTCTCCAAACCTCTAGGGCAGTTTGCTGTAATTTACCCAAAATATTAATATTGTGTTTGAATTGAAAAATATGACTCTCTGATTCCATTTCTCTTGCATATGTTTTACAACCAAACATTCGTGATTGTCTGCTATCCTTGCACAATTCACATATTTAGATCTCTTTGGAAAAATCTTGATTAAAATTTTAAAATTGAGTACTGCATAAATAACTGGGCATGCCAGGTTGAAGAAGTTTTAATTATAGAATCCAAGTGCCTCAACTTTGTGAAGTGCCAAAAACTCTCCCCTGTAGGAGTCTCTCTCTCTCTCTCTCGTGTAAGGGAGTTGTGGTCTCTCTCAAGTAGGAGTGCGTTTCTCCCATAGTTGTGCGTAACTGTGGGTTTCTTTCCTTTTGAGTGCTTACTTTCTTAGTCAGAGTGTTGATCAAAGGTGTAAACTTAGATAATGGAACAAGCATTATTGGATGGAATGCAGCAATTGCAGCTTACCAAAGAGGAGGAAGAGGGTATTCAACTATCAACGCCTAGTAGAGCTGAGTGGTTGGAAGAGTGTTATCTCAGTTTATTTGGAAAGCTGCTGTCCGATCGTCAGCAAAATCAAAGGGCTCTAAAAAGTACTCTACGATCGGCATGGAAGATGGGATCAGATCTTAGGATTGTGGAAGTTGGGAATGATATCCTCCAGTTCAAGTTCAACTCTAAATACCAATTGGAATGAGTGGAGAAGAATGGGCCGTGGAATTTTGATAACAATCTTCTATTGTTATGCAGGTGGAGAAAGGGATTAACAGCTGCAAACATTAGCTTCTCTCACTCACCTTTTTGGGTCCAAGTCTGGGGTATTCCATTTGAACTGTTGATGGAAGAAACGGGTAGAGATGTTGGAAATAAGATTGGCAAGTTTCTTGAAGCTGATAAGAGATCCTAGCAGTCAGATCAAGCGAAGTATATGAGAGTCAGGGTGGAAATTCCTTTGAACAAACCACTACAAAGAGGTGGTTATCTGCTGAATGGGGAAGGAGAGAAGGTGTGGGTTACCTTCAAATACGAAAGGCTTCCAACGGTGTGTTACAGATGTGGAATTTTGGGCCATGATGATAGGCATTGTGAAGCAACTACTCCGGGACAGGCGACGGAGTACCAGTACGGCGAATGGATAAGGGCTAACGGCAGCTTAAAAAGTGGGCTGGAGAGGATGAAACCGAGGAAAGAAGTGTTCCATCAGCCAAGAGTAGGGGAGAGGATGGTGGCACAACCATCAACGGAGGAGGATGCCATGGATGATATTGGTGGAAGAAGAAGGCAAAGTGATGATGCCAGGGATGCAGAGAAGCAGGTCGGACAGAAGGATGGCCGAAGTGATGGGCAGACAGGAAGTCAGACGCATTGTCACTCTGGCCGACGAGACAGCTCAGCGGTAAATGCTCAAAATGCTGATACGTCTGAGCTTACACGTGCTACAAGAAAAATTTTAAATTTTGAAACCCAGAGGAGTGAAGGTGACGCGCTTGGTTCTGATCAATCGGTTGTGGGCTTCCAAAAAGGGTCCAGTGTAGAGGAAATGGAAGTCACAAGCCCAATGAAGCCTGGTATAGCTTTTTCAGAGTTTAAAGAGGATGGTTTTCTCGATGTGGGCTGCAAGGATAAAAATTGGAAGCCCAAAACCATAGGCAGTTGGAAGAGGCTTGCAAAGGAGAAAGGCTTAATTACAGAGGAAGTTGTGTTGGGCCAGAAAAAGAGCAGTGGATTAAAGAGGGCAGGAGAGCTAGAAAGCTTAGAAGCAGAGGAAGATAGAAAGCTAAAGAAAAAGCAAAAGAAAAACTCTCAAGGAATGGCGGTGACTGCTGAGCAGCACCGCCGAGCGCCATGATGGCCTTAGGCTGGAACTGCCAGGGGCTTGGGAACCCCCGATCAGTTGGAGCGTTGCGCAACCTTGTGCGGCGTTGGGATCCCGAAGTAGTATTTTTGTCGGAAACAAAAATGAAGATAGCAGGAATGAAAAAGATTAAGATGAAGCTGGGTTTTGTTAATGGTTTGTATGTCCAAAGACAAGGAAAAGGAGGGGGTTTAGCGATGTTTTGGAGAAAGGATGTTAATTTGGAGATCAAGAGCTACTCAAGGCACCACATTGATGCAGTGGTAACCGAAGAAGGGACTGGATTCAAATGGAGGCTAACTGGCTTTTACGGGCATCCGAAGACACATCGAAGAAAAGAATCATGGAGGTACCTTGACACTCTTAATCGTCAATTTAATATGCCTTAGTTATGTTTTGGCGACTTTAATGAAATTATGTCAGTAGATGAAAAATTAGGAGGAGCTATGAGACCCCAACATCAGATGGAAGCATTCCGAAATATTATTCACAAGTGTGGTTTTAAAGATTTGGGTTACTTGGGTTTTGAATTTACTTGGTGTAATCAACAGGAAGGAAATGATAGAGTCTATTTGAGGTTGGACAGGGCTTTTGCAACCACTGGGTGGATTGAGCATTTCTCAAATGTAAGGGTCCAGCATTTAGAGGAAACCACATCTGATCACTGCCCCATTTTACTTGCTGATTCTAGCTCTTTTCAAAAGCGTGGAAAACGTAGATTTTTCTTTGAGGCTTTATGGACAAGACGGGCTGACTGCAAGGAGCTGATTAAAGAGGTTTGGAATGCTAACAGTAACATCCTTGATCCGAGTAGTTTCAGTGCAGGACTTAAAGTATGTGCGAACAGCCTTGCTAAGAGGGGGAATTCTGTTTTCAGGCAGATTCCAAAGAAGATAAAAGAGAAGAAAGAAAGGCTTAGTGAGCTGTTAAGAGAAGACACAGCACTTCAAAATGGGGCTGAAATTAATAAGCTAAGAAAAGAGATTAATATACTACTGGATGATGAGGAGGTTTGGTGGCTGCAAAGATCAAGAGTGCAATGGCTGGGTGAAGGTGATCGTAATACTAAATATTTTCATCATCGTGCCTCTGAACGAAGAAGGAAGAATACTATTGTGGGATTGTGGAATGATGAAGGTGTTTGGTGTGATAGCAAAGAGGGTATTGTCAGGACTGTAATTGGGTATTTTGAAGATATTTATTCATCCACATATCCATCCCGAGTGGAAGAAGTTACAAACTTAATTCAGGTCAAGGTATCAGAGGAGATGAATGGTGATCTTACCAAGGATTTTACAGTAGAGGAAGTCAGAACAGCTCTTCGGCAAATGCATCCAACTAAAGCACCTGGACCTGACGGTATGTCTGCTATCTTTTACCAGAAATATTGGGATATTGTTGGGATGGATGTTACTAATATGGTGTTAAATGCTTTAAATTCAAATGCTTCTTTCTCTGATATTAATGACACTTATATAACATTAGTGCCAAAAGTTAAAATGCCCAACAGAATGAAGGACTTTCACCCGATTAGCCTCAGTAATGTTGCTTACAAATTGATCTCCAAAGTGCTTGCAAACCGCCTTAAGTCTGTGCTGCCTCAAATAATATCTGAAAATCAAAGTGCATTTCTGCATGAGAGATTAATAACAGACAATGTCCTTATTGCATTTGAGCTTATGCACTATTTGGATCACAAAAAGAATGGAAAGGATGGTTACATGGCAGTCAAGCTCGATATGAGCAAGGCTTACAATAGAGTAGAGTGGATTTTCATTGAGAAGGTGATGAGGAGGCTGGGTTTCCATGAGAGATGGGCTGGATTGGTAATGAGATGTATAACAACAGTCACATACTCGGTGTTAATTAATGGGGAAGCTCATGGTCGGATTTATCCATCTAGGGGACTTCGACAAGGCAACCCGTTATCGTCCTATCTTTTTCTCCTCTGTATGGAAGCCTTCACGGCCCTTATATCAGATGCAAGTAATAGGAATCTTCTCAATGGTGTGTCCATCTGTAGGGGCTGCCCAAGGGTCTCGCATTTATTCTTTGCGGATGACAGCCTGTGTTTCTGTAAGGCTGAGAGGGAGGAAGTCAGCACGTTTATTGAAGTGTTGGAGCTGTTTGAGGCTGCTTCGGGGCAGAGGATCAATTTGGATAAGTCCTCGGTGACTTTTAGCCAGAATACTTCGATTGAAACAAGAAGAGAAGTCCTTGAAATGCTAGGGCCAATGCAAGAAGTAAGGCAAGGAAAGTATCTTGGGCTCCCATCGGTAATAGGCAAGTCAAAGAATCAGGTCTTTGCAGAAATTAAGGAGAAGGTTGGGAAAAAACTATCTGGATGGAAAGAAAAAATGCTTTCAATGGGGGGAAAGGAGATTCTGATCAAAGCTGTCACGCAGGCAATCCCAACTTATACTATGAGTTGCTTCCAACTTCCAAAAGGACTATGTGAAGATCTAGAAAGGATGGAGAGGAATTTCTGGTGGGGTCAGAGGGATCAAGAAGCAAAGATGGCCTGGGTTAGTTGGAGGAAAATATGCAAATCAAAAGCAGATGGTGGGTTGGGTTTTTGTAATTTACAAGCATTCAATTTAGCAATGCTTGCGAAGCAGGCATGGCGTATAATGATGAACCCAAACTCGTTGATTGCAAGAATTTACAAGGCCAAATACTTTCCCTATAGTGATATCTTGAGTGCAAAGCTAGGTTGCAGCCCCTCTTATGCATGGAGAAGCATTTATAATAGCCTGGAGGTTATTCGGAGAGGCACAAGATGGAGGGTTGGAAATGGGATGATGATACATATTTGGGATGACAGGTGGCTGCCTAATCCCACTACCTACAAAGTATGCTTGCCCAGACAAGATATTGGAGATTTTCCAGTGGTGTCATCGCTAATAGATGAAGACACAAAGCACTGGAAAGTGGAGATGGTTAAGAGGTTTTTTCTTCCTTTTGAAGTTGATGCCATCCTTAACATTCCCCTCAGTTATAATTTGTCGGAAGATAGAATAATGTGGCTGGGAAACAATCGAGGGGTGTTCACTGTTAGGAGTGCATATTATGTGGCACTTCCTATTGTGGAGAATTTTGATGAGAGTGAGTGTTCAAGTGGGGATCATAGGACTCGATTATGGAAGAAGATTTGGCAACTCAAGCTTCCTGCCAAAGTTAGAATTTTTGCTTAGAGGGCTTGTCTGGATGGGCTGCCCACTAGGCTAAATTTGGCCAAGAGAGGTCTAAATGTAGGGGCTGAATGTCCTCTTTGTGAGAAGGCCATTGAAAGTTCTTGCCATGCCTTATTTTACTGTGAGAAGCTGTGTGAGGTCTGGTGGAACTGGCAGGATTGTCCAATAAACCTTCTGAGTGAAAACAGGTACTTTGTTGACTTAGCATTGGAAATAATAGATGCCGGTTCTCTGGATGACCTTAAGACCCTCATTGTTACTGCGTGGGCTATTTGGTATAATAGAAATCAAGTGGTTCATGAGTCTAAATGCAGCTCCCATTCACAAATCTGGAACCTGGCAGTGCGTACTCAGGAGGACTACAATAATGCTGAACTGTATTGTCGGCTTCAACAACAACAGGCCCCTGATGTTGGCTGGGCAGCTCCTTCTCCAGATGTATATAAGATAAATGTTGATGGGGCTACGGCTGGGATTGGAGGTAGGTCCTATGTTGGTGTCGTTATTCGGGATTATAGGGGAATGGTTGTTGCTGCGGCTTGTAAGGTGCTGAATGGGGCCTATGGTGTGGCTGTTACGGAAGCTTTTGCGGTAAATGAAGGGATTCGGTTGGCCATGGAGATGGAGCTTCAACGAATTTCTGTGGAGTCTGATTCTTGTGAAGTAGTGGATGCTTTTAATGAGCGCAGTTGCAATGGTGAGGTTGGGATGATCATCACCGGTTCTTTGGAGCTGCTGTAGTCATTTAGGAGCTGGAAAGTGCAACATCTGAAAAGGGATTATAACAGAGCAGCGCATGAGCTGGCTCAATATGCTAAGACCTCTGGTTCTTCTCAGCAATGGAAAGGAATTGAGCCTCCTGTTATTCAAAATGTTTTACTGCTTGATAGAGCTAAGTGTTAGCTTTGTCCTGTTTTGTTCCTTTCTTCCCTGTTGCTGAGCTCTGTTATTATCCAATTTCAGTTTAATGAAAATTCAGTTTTCAATTTCAAAAAAGAATCCAAGTGCCTCAGTCACCCCTGCATACCAGGTTCTACATGATAAAATTTAGTTCCAGACAATCAGACTTAAAGAGCATAACCTTGCCAGCCCTCATTTAAAATTTGCTGTTGCTTCCTTTCTAAAGAACTATTAATAGAACAACATAATACATAGAGGCACCAACACATCCAAAAACAAAAACAAATTATCATAATTGAAAGATTAAATTGGTAGAACATAAGACAATACTACAGTTTTTCTTCCATCAAAGACTAGATTTGTAACAGTATCAACACCTGTTTGGATCAATTTGCATATTTGTTCCTTTACCTGTCAACAATTAAGAATGTTGAAGAAAATGAAATTATAAATAAGATACATTTAAAAGTAGAATGAGAAATGCTCAAAATACTTCCACTTCTGCATCCAAAATAACAAAAGCATAGTGATTAAACTTATGCCTCATGCAAAGCACACAATGTCATGAAAATTTATGATTATTAAAATATAAGAGAAAATTACTTCCACATCAACAACTCTCTTTATGATTTTAATGCTGCTAAATTTTTCAAGGGTTAATAATATGCATCCACCTGCTTGCTAATCACTGGGCCAAGGTCTGCATCTGATTCTGTTCCAGCATTTACTTTAATTGCTTTGGCATGCTCCACTAGTTTATCTTCCCTGGTAAATAATGAAGCCTTCTTACAACAAACCACTTACACCATGCCATATGATCTCTATCAACTAACTGAATCCAAGAATCAGAATAATCAAATCAATCTAAACATATGTAAGAAACTTAATTATAAATAAATTTTATTTAAAAAAAAAAACATATGTTAGAAACAGAGATTTACTTTTACCTTTTTCATTTAGGTGCACACTATACCTTACCCATAGGCCCACTAAAGAGGGGCTATAACCTATGCCGGGGGTATAAAACTAGTGAGACTTTTACCGCATAAGCTAGAAGGCATAGGACATTGAGTGGGCTTCAATTACTTGTTATCCAAGAAAGGGCATTTGGAAGGTAAAGTAGCATAAGAAAGTGGCTTTCTTTGTGTGGACAGCTGCTGTTGGGAAGAATCTCACTATTGAAAATTTAAAAACATGGGGGAAGATCAATGTGAATTAGTACTATATGTGTAAAAACAGTTAATCGGTGGATCATGTATTACACTATTACTCCATTGCTCTTTTAACAGGGAGATGTGGTCTCTAGCTTTGTCTTTGTTCAGCTTTACGTGGTTTATGCCTCAGACAGCTCTGGAATACAGGTTTGTTTCTGCAAAGGGTCCTTTGGTCAGCAAAGGAGTAGTCGAATGTAACACATCCCCTTAATGCCTCATGGGTACTTTTAGAGAGAGGAAGATAGAGACTAGAACATCCGGCTGGGTTGAACTTTTCCTGCCTAAACAGAAGTCTTTTTGTTCTTGAGACTGCTTTGTGAGTGAACATGGATTTCTTTTCATTCATTGTGTGTGTGTGTGTGAGAGAGAGAGAGAGAGAGAGAGAGTAAAATGTTTGACAAGGTCGAGCTTTCCTTGCCTAAACAGAAGTTTTGACTCTTTTTTGATATTTTTATGAGTCAAAAGGGATTTCTAAACATCGCCAAGAGTCTTGTGGCTCAGTGGCACCGGCTGTTCTCTCCAACGAGGAGAACCTGGGCTTGAATCCTTCTTCTCCCACTTATTGTTAGCAATTTTTTTTAAAAAAAATTAATTTTTTTTTTTTTTTTTTTAATGGTTTTAATCAAAATGGAATTTCTAAACATCATTTTCATTCCTTGTTGGACTTTCTAGAGAACTGCAATTTTAGATCTTGAATTATTGGAGTATGGCATGTATACTACCCAATACCCATGCACTTTGTAATTCCCTCCAAACTATTTTCAATAAAACTATTATTATATATTAAAAATTTAAAATTATTCAAATAATAAATAGAGATCCTCATCATGGATCCCTTAAATGGAATAGCATGTGATATGATTGGTCACAATAGAGTGAACCACCTTCCTAAGAGAGAGATACACATTAAATTGCTGCTCAAAGTTACAAAGTTTGGATTCAACAAATACGAACTCAAAAAAACACAAAGACAAGCAAGGGAGCAAAGCAGAATACCATGGATATAAGCCTCCAACAAAAAGAACTGTGCTAACTGCCATGCACTTTTGTCCTGCAGCACCGAAACCAGCAGCAACTAGTGCATTTAAAGTTGTATCCACGCTTACATCAGACATTACAACTGCATGATTTTTTGCTCCAACATTGGACTGAAGACAACAGTCAGCCAGCCAATTTTCATTGACTTCAACTATTGCATTAATAAAACAGCAACCACAATGCTCGAGAAACTGCAGTCTTGTTACCAAAGCATAAGCATGAATAGTACCTGGATATGCTTCCCATTGCTGATGCTCTTGCATATATGTAAGTGCCCGCCTTTGAAAAATAAATAAATAACTGATCAACAACCTGAAATAAAAGACCTACGGTATGACCAACAACATAACAAGATTACCAGCCTAAAGCAACCATGTTGCTCATTGTCAGATGTGCATAAAACAAATGACATACTATTTTATCAATGAAGAAAGAACAAAAAAGCTTCAAATAGAGGTAACAAATTGCAACTTGTAGCATTGTCAACACTAAGGAATAACTTACCACATTCGGACCAACAAATGAGATAGCTTTAATATCATCATCATCACAAATAGCATTAACAACTTCCTGTCCCAAGTCAATGTGAGGAAAAAGAAAAGCTAAAAGATGATAGAAAAAGGGAAAAAAAAATCCATTTGTTATAAGGAAGATAGCATCATAAAAGCATCAAAATCAAACAAGTTTGGTTGAACATGAAGATAAAACCATTCCTCATAAGGCATACGATAGACCAAACAGTAGTAGACAATTTTGTAACGTATTCAATTGGAAAAACTGATGGCTTTAATGTAAAGATCAATTACATATACCCATACTCAAGGTAGGTATTAATGGAGTGAAAAAAATCTGATAAAAAATTATTAGAAGCCTTACATTGCTGCCATGAACTATATTTAGGACACCATTAGGCAAATCAGCCTCTACAGCCAACTCTGCAAGTATTACAGCAGCCCCTGGAAAAGTATACACATGCACCAAGTAGGTTATTAAGCATAAATGTGTGCATATTAATGTCATTTGCATGCACAACGAATGAGCCCGTGAGTCCAATACTTAGGAATAAAAGCATTAGAATCGAATGCCTTCTAGACTGCTTGTAGCTTTGTCTATGTACATGTACCATTTACTCGGGTAGCTTTACTTTCATTTTTTATAATGACTATTTACTTACCAAAATAAGAGCATTAGAATCTCAAAAGACCTCTATTTTCTGGTAATTGAAAGCACAAAATCTTTTCCTAATGGGAAAGGAAATTTATAAGAAATGAACAAATTACAAAAATAAGAGCTGACAATTTACCTACCACAGCAAAATTAAAAGGTACATACATACATACATACATTCATATTATAAATGCTGAGCACTCCACATGTTTGATGAAACGTAATCAACACAATTTCAATTCACATAGATGGAAATTTATCTTTGGATTTCCTATTGGTTACAGATATTATTAGGTATCAGGTTTTTCACTTTCTTTTAGGTCTTTAATTTCGATGCCTTGAGTCGATGTTAAGAAAAATCCATAACATACAATGAATTCAGGAAAAATTTGAAACAACATACTTCAAATCCCCTTTTGACGAATAAGATTTCATATTTAGGGACATAATATATCCTTTTCAATGTCTGGTGCATGAAACGATTGGAATTTGGATATGACTTCCTTTTTCTTTTTTTCAACCTCCTCTCCTCTTCCCTTTGTTAAATAATAGGGACTCTAAGAATAATGGGGAGAAGAGGACCTATTCTTTCAGGATTGACCAACACCACCCGTCAGCAGATGATTTACATTTATAAACTAAAATTTACATTTATAAACTAATATATATTGGAAGAAAGACAACATCAATGTATTATTCAAGATATGCTCAATAACTTACAACATTGAGGAATCCATGTCAAGAGAACTAATTAGCACATCATCAAAACCATGTTCTGTACTGGAATTCAAAAATCTAATACTTGCATCAACTCCTTCAAGTCCAAGATCCACTTCATTTCCCTTCATAGTACAAAGCTTCAACTTTTGCCTACAAAACCTCAATTGATCTTCCAACAAACTCCTATTAGACTCGTGTTCCATCACAATCCATCGCAAAGATTGTATCACTTCTTGGTCATATTGCTGCTTCTGCTCAGCCAATCTGCGGTATTGATTGGCTTGAATTTCTATTGAGCTTTTCTCTCTTTGTAGCCGCAAAATCATGGCCATTGCTTCCTCTGCCGCCGATGCAGCTGCCATTCTTTCCTTCTCAAGCTCTGCATAAGAGCAATTTGCTCGCTGCCTCTCTATCTTCACCAATTTTCTCAATGCCATTACATCAAATTCTTCATCTTCACCATGGCATTCTTTTTTGTCATCATCATTCTCTTCCAAAGCATCACCATTTGAATTCACAACCTGTTTCTGTGACTTTGAATTCTCAAACAATTTCAATGATTCATGCTCACAAGGCATAATCTTTGAATCAGATACTTCCCCAGAACCATTTTTTAGAGGAACCCCATTTCTAAAACCGCTTGATTTGCCTCTGAATTCACACAAAAATAGCATCAAACCCTTACCATGCCAACCAAATTGCAAAAACTTCAAACACAAACCAAATATAAAAAACAACCCCAAAAAATTGAAAACAAGTGAGAAATACCCAAAAACAAAAAACCCATAACCAAACCCATTTCCCTGACTCAGAAACGTCAAACACGAAGCGCAGTCCATAACCAGAAACCCCAAAAAGCTTTGCAAAAACCTCTTATGCAAATTTAGAAGAGTGCAAATGACAACCAATAAGCAAAAATGGCTCAGAATCTGCATGTGGGTCTAATGGCTTACCCTCTACGATCCTTGATTCATACTTTTGGTATAAGCAAGAAACAAAAATGAAACTTTAAAGATTTTTTATAAAAAAAAAAAAAGAAGGAGAAGAGAATTTGTGAAAAAGGAACGAAAAAAAAAGAAATGCAATAAGAGTTTCTATTTGGAACCGTGAAGAAGGAAGCAACATAGTGGAGTAGAAGTATGGTACCTTTCCACTAACATTCTACAGTAGAGAGAGAGAGAGAGAGAGAGAGATGGGAATGTATCTATCGTGTCAGTGAGGGAGAGTGTGGAGATATATATATATATATATGTATTGGACTTCCGAGAAATCAACATGTTGAGTCAGTTCAGTTATCTATTATTTGATTTATTTCCAAAAAAAAAAAAAAAAAAAAGGGTTCAGTTATCTATTAAATTTGATTTTGATATGGTATTAATTTCTTATTATCTGCATTTATTTATTTATTGTTAAAAATGTAGGCTGCAATGAGTGTTTTAATTTTTTGATAACCATTAGTGTTTTAATTTGTATTCAAAAGTTTATAAAAAAAAATTATGTTTAAAAAAATCTAAATCAAAATTTAAGTTACAAAATATACGGAAATAAATTTCAAGATTGGCACTTTTAGTTTTTACGGTATGTGTACACAAAATTTCAAAAAGACTTACGTTTATTTTTTGAGAAACTAATATTAAAAAAAAAAAAAAAAACTTATGTTGAATAAACGTAGACATCCTAAAATATACATACATATATATATATATATATATCAAGAGATCTAAAGATAAAATTTGTAGAAAAAAAATGATACTCAAATAAATAACATAATTCTTTTTTGTTTTGTTTTTTTTTTTTTTTTTGAGAAAGAAAATTTTATTAATAAAATTCAACTACATCCAATTATAAAATCGACCCAATATGAGATGGAACATCTTCCATCCATACTTGAAAATCTGGCATGCATAATGCATTTTTAGCTAGATTATGAGCAACCACATTGTCGTTTCTTTTAATGTGAGAATACAACAATCCTTCTCTACGAGCATATGAAAACCTAATACAATGAAATAAACTTGCAAAACATTTAATATCACGACTAAGTAAATCAAAGGATTCCAAAGACCTCGAATCTGCATTCAAAGCGTTCATTGCAATCTCTGAAACTCCCTCTGGGGTGACATCTTCCAAACTCAGATCAGTATCAAACTGTAAAGCCTTCGATATAGCAAAAGTTTCAAGCTCTATGACAGTTAGGGGGAGAGGGATGATTCCGACCATGTGTGCCAAGCCTTTTCCTTGGCATTTTCGGATGATCACTCCAATCCTTGCCCTATCTTCTTCTTGAAACATTGTATCGATATAATTTGTGCTCAAACCCTCCACAATTATATCAATAGTCGATTTCCAAAACAACACTAATCCACCTCCCATATCCAAAACAACATCCACAAAATTTTGTTCCCAAAAAATCGCATCATTGGAGTTCACCTTTAGGATCGGCTATAGAGGTGGTTTCCAAATGGCATGATGTGGAGGCTGATTGGACTGATCTAGCTCATTACCATCCATTGTTGTTGTTGCGCTTTTTTCTTTGTTTGGAATATTGACCATATTAATCGATCCAAACTCATGAGTCATCGCTAATCCACTTGGCAGACCACGAATATGCTCCTCTGACTTATTACCAATCAATTCCTTGCTGTTGTCCACAATGAAATTCCCTGAAACACGCTGCTGCTGTAACGTAATTGATATGCCATTATCAACATCAGAGATTTTCTCCATATTATTTGCTGCCCCATTTATTTCGAGAGCCGTTTCCACAAGTTTAACTGTCGCCCCATCATGATTCAAATTTGTCATTAATGCCTCCCCAATCACTTCCGTTTCCATATTTGAATTTTCCTCCCTTTCAACAACTGCATGTGGACGTGGATCAGGGCAGGTGGGATTTCCTAATATGGTAGGATTAATTGGTGGGTCAAACTCCTTTAAAGCCGCCCCAATCTCATTAAGATGGATATCCTGAATTTGCGCACTTGGAGACTGAGCATTAATGCATTTTAAAACCTGAGCATCATTGGAAAAATCTGTCATTTGTGGCTTTAACGTTGTAATGGCTTGCCTTAACTCCAGACTCTCCACGTCAACTGAATCACAACGGCTCTGCTCACCGGTTTTGTCACTACTCCGCGGTGGTGCTCGGCGTTCCTCTGTCTAAACCTCCAGACCAACCTAATTAGTGGGATTCGAATCACTCCAGCCGTTACTCATTGATTGCATGTCCCCACCCTGTTCGTATCGTTCAGCACCCATTAGCTCACCGGTTGGCTCATGCACTGGCACAGAAAGCTTCTCGGTTTGGTTCTGCTGAGTCGGTATATCCTCTGCCCTTGACTGAGCATCTTGTTCAGCCTTGTGGTTCACCTTCCTCACGGAAAAATACCCTAGCACCGTGACTGTTTTCTTCTTTGAAGCCATAAATTTTGATTGAAATTCCATCGCATAACGTGTAAAAACAGTTTCCCAAAACCCTTGAATAAAAACCCCACAAGCCAAGGAATACACGTGGTATCCCCTGGAGCCTAACATCATCTTCACAAGAAGGGACAAAACTAACAGCATAGACAAACTCTCCTTCATAAAGAAGGGACAAACACTTCTACTGTCCAAAGGAATAAATGACACAAATCTAGTCTAGTTATAAAAATAGAGATAGACCTAATTACATTTACAAAAGAAATATCACCATAAAAAGAAGAAAATCAAATGTATTTGAAAGCAATTAATAAACTTTGAATTTAATATAATAATATGTGCCAATATTCTTTTTAATCTTTGTTTTAATGCCTTTTTACCGTTGATGGCTAGGAAATTTGCGCCCTCAAGGTACAACCAGAGACTAGCATGTTAATAACTCCGCGTGCGCGAGTGGCAGATTCGTTATTTTAGGGAAAGATCATGGGTACTGTATCTGTAAGTTTGATTTTTTTTAAGGTCACCAGGTTATGACACGTGTCTTTTGGCGGTGGCAAACAACGCATTTCATTTTGTGTTTTTACTTATTTTCTACTACTAGGCTACTAGCATCTTGATCAATCATATAGGCATGATCCTGACCGTTAATTTGCGTAAAAATTATGGATTGATCAAATTCTTTTGATTCACATCGTGAGTAAGAACTTAGGAAGTTAGCTTGGTGGTTTCAGATATAAGATATGATTCGTAATTTTTGGTGGGAACAAAGAAATGATGAGAGGAAGTTAGTTTAGATGAATTGAGAAAAATTATGTGCTCCAAAGAATTGTGGTGGGATCGGTCTTAAGGAGTTTAATATGGTTTTATTGGCAAAGCAAGGGTGAAGATGATAATTGATAATCACGCTGGGAAGTATTCGTCCGAGTCACAAAGTTTGTTTATTTATTTATGATATAGGATTTGCTACTCATGATATTAAAAAGCACAATATAATGCCATTAGGAATAAGACATCAACATAATATTATCATGGACTTCGATCCACTTTCTTAATTGCTGTTCTCTCTCCTCCTTTATTCTCTCTTTCTCTTTGGTTTCATCACGCGTGCAAAAAGTATTTGTTTATGAAATAAAATAATAGTCTTCTGATTCTTTCCCTACAAAAATGATAAACAATAAAAGTATAGTGGCAAAAGAGCCAAACTTTGTCTATTAATAACAAAAGTAATCAAGTTTAGCTAAAACTCAAACTAAGCATACAAATAATGTTCAAACTCGAACTTGTATAAAAGTTTGAAAGCTTAAACTTGACTTAATTCATTAGTTAGTCAAGTTAAGCTCAATATGAAACTTTTGAGTTTGAGATCCAACACAAGTACATATTTAAGTCTACATCAAGGTTATTTGGTTTGGACGAGTGATCTCGATTCCCAATTAATAAAATTTAGTAAAATATGAGTTTATTTGTCAAGCTCATATTAAGTTTATTACCAAGCTTATTAATAATCATAGGCTCACCTAATGTTCACGAGTTTGTTCATGAATAATAATAATAATAATAATAATTTTTTTTCTTAGACTCTATTCGTTTATTAACAAACCTAAAATTGAAACTCATGTTTAGTTTGTTTATTAGCAAACAAAGATGAAATTGAGTTTTTATTTTTATTTTTTATTTATTTTTTTATCAAATCAAGTTTGAGCTATTTATAAATGAATTGATATATTTATAATTTTATAACCCTAAATTATTTGGCGAGAGCAAAGCTTGTGTCTAACCAATAAAATAGGTCTCTTCAATGAAATATTGATGATCTGCTAATTTTAACCCAAAAAATATATATATATATATATATTCTGCTAATAAAAAATTATATTAATTATTTTGTAAAAGAATATAAAATATAGAATATTTGTCAAGCTCTAGCAAGTTCTTATACAATAAAAAAGTTTAGCCCTATTCCCGTTATCAATCAATATTTGTCTTCGTATTTTGATTGGCCAACAAATTCGATGATCGTGCTGTTGCCTATAGAAAATATTCTCTCATAGTTTTTTATTTTTTTGTTTTTATTTTTATTTTTTTTTTAGAATCGAAAGATTTCAAAATCTTTCTCTAGGCAACAGCAAAAGATTTCAAAAAAAAAAAAAAAAAAAAAAAAATCACATAATCATAGTTATAGATACGATCTGCTATTAATTGTATACATACTAACTAAGAATTATATTATGATACAAAATCCTTTTTATTTATTAGTATTTCATGAAATGTGATTTAAAGTATTATCATTCCTAGGCTGGGCTGAGTGTCCCAACATTTGGTACCCCCCCGCATATGATAACCCGCACATTTGGGAGCATCGGTGATCAGTTTTACACTTTTGCTTTCAGTTTTAGAGTTTTTATTTTTTATTTTTGTCTCAACTTTTACTAAATATTATTAAGTTAACTATTTTTTAAATTTGTGGGTTTCAGTTAGCTCAACTGGTAAAGTTTCTAATAGTTGTATAAGAGATCTGAGGTTCAATCCTCGTCTACACTAAAAACTGATTGGTGTCTTGGTCTGATAATAAAAAACAATTATCAGGAGTGGACGCCATAGGTTGAAACTCTCTAAAAAAAAAAAAAAACTATATTTTAAATTAAGAATTTTTTTTTTTTTTTTAATGAGCTAACCAAAATTACCGGATGCCAAACTCATTCCTATTATTTAGAGATGGTGCACAACGTTTGATATGAAACTAATGAAATATTTTGTGAGTGGTGGTTATAAGAACACAAAATTTTTTGATACAATTTTGTTATAACTCTGATGTGGCAGACTGCAAGTAGTTGTTTATCACTATTACATGGACCATTTTTTTTTTTTTTTTTTTTTGGGCAATTTGTCACATTACAGTTTTGACAAAGAAATTGTGAAATAGTTTGCAATACTATATTGTTTTCGTATGCTGGACTTAAGGAAGGAAAAAAGTGTTCTATCTTTTTTTCATCTTTTGTTCCATTATTTGTATTCCACTTTATATTTTATTAATAATAACTTGTCATGTATTCATTCGTCTTTTTTTTATTTATTTATTATAAAATAACCAAAGTTTTCCATTTGTTTAAAAAAAAAAAACACATAATAAGTTGTGATTGATAGAGTATAAAGTAAGACACAAATAGTGAGACATAAAATTTGTATTTGAAACCAACCACAATACAATAACTACTCCCACAACTATATAGATGTTTCACTTGTAAGCAGGTTGTGTTATTCCCTTTTAGGTCATGTGAACCTTAACAACTAGTGTATGTATCATATATTTTCTCTTACAAAATATAAGTTTCACAATGTTATATGCTTAACATAGTATAATGTAAGAGAAATAATATAAGAGGTCTAGAGGCACAATAAAATAACACAACATTTTAACAACATATATCCTTTTTTTTAGTTGGGTGAATTTGGCTTAATATATATATATATATATTTTAAATTTTAACCTACAACAAAATAACACCTATTATAAAAATATTATGATATTTTGTTGTTCTCATAGAAACTCAATTAATACACGTATAACATATGTCATACGTAACTGTAAAATAGTTGGTGGTGTTAGAATTTTTCATTCATAAATTACTCATAAGAATAAATGATTGCTTTTGAAAACGTGATTGCACTGATTCCCTGTCCCCCTTATTGCTTTTTTAATTTATTATTTATACTTTTCCCATATTAGACGTGAGTCGAAGTGTTCCTTTTGGAATATTAATTATATGCTTTATTTTCTTTCCACCCACCAACTTCCCAAGACCAAATCAAATTTTCTTTTTCTTCCCAACTTTTCCTTCCTTCTTCTTCATCTAATCTGTGTCTTCTATCCCTCATGCGCTGTAGGTCTCAGTTGCATGGATGCAAACTTTTCATGAAATGACTACTGCAACTGTTCTTCTTATTTTTTATTTTTTGGTTGAGCAACTATTATTTACTCTCTGGTTAATGTTAGTTTCGATGTACAGGGTCAACCGCCTTTTTATGGATTTCCTTTCCACTCACACTTTTAGGTGAAGAACTATTTTCTTATTGTTTTGGTTTTGGTTTCTCGTGTACAGATAAATACATTTCTCATATATATGTGTGCGCGTGAATCTAAGATTCTAAATACTTTATTGATGTGTGTGTTAATAGTTTCCATTGACAACTCTAGAGTTTATGAGTTTGATTGTTGTTATTGTTGTTATTATTATTATTATTATTATTATTATTTTGTTCTCTCTTTTTTCGTAATTTTTTACATACACGAATCTATTATGGTTTGTTTTGTTTTGATGAGATTGAAATTATATTAACCTAGCGATGGAGCAGGCAATCCAACATACAGATTTGACGGTATAGCATTATCTGTGGTAATATATATGTTAGGGCAAATGTGTCTCTGGTGGATATATATATATATATATATTTATAAGTTTTAGGCTTTTAGCACATACATGATGCTTTTAACTTCCTCTTCACAAACAGATTTAGTTAAAACATGTTTTGTTTTTCTTTAACTAATTTGAAGAAGGATCAGAGTGGTGCAGATCGAAAAAAAGTAGGATAGAGTGGTTAGATACTCATTAATTAAATATATCTCCAAAAAAAAAAAAAAAAACCTTTGCATTAGTTTTTTTCTAAATATATTAAGCAAGCATTCATAGGAATTAATGGCATCACTACTTCACTAGTGTGAATCTTTAAGAAAATCATTCACCTAGAAGGGACAATTACCTTATTCTCTTGTCAACTCACAACATGCAACAAGGTTCTGGATGCTTTACTGATTTGAGCTTTGCTTTGTTCATCATCTCACTCATGCTACTTTCACAATCAATAATCTAGTTACACAACTTCCTACCTGCAGCTTTGTGAATACTTTGTTTAATGCTTTGGCAGAGGTGCAAGCTGTGGTACTGGCTTTAAAAGAAGGATGAAAGAGATTGTTGAACCCGATGCAAAATCAGTAATAGAGGATATTATGGATCTTCAAAGGTACGTCAGTTGGGAAATTATGCAAATAAACTCTGATATTATAAGACTTGATTAGAAGCAAGCCTCAATTTCAGTTTTGCTTTCAGCGAAGTCAGAGGACCAGAAATATAAGTGAGACATTAATGGCATGTTTGGATATTTAAAAAAGGAGGGAGAGTAGAGTAGAGGGAGGGAGAGTAATCCAATTACCTTGTTTGGAAATTTTTTAAGGAAAGAGAGGGAGGAGTTTGGAGGGGTTTCAACTCCCTCTAACCCTTCATTTTTAATTCCCAAAAATTGGAGAGATTTGGAGGGAGAGTAAAGTAGATAAATTATTGTCTAAGTAAATTCTCTAATTTACCATTTCTAACAAATTAATCATAGATCAATGTTGCAAGTCCATTTTCAAATAGGGGTAAATTTGTCTATTTTAATCATTTCCTCTCCTCTCCATCTTAATTTTTAAAACATCCAAATAAGGGGAATGACTAATTACTCCCTTCTCTCTTACTAATTTTAAAAACATTCAAACAAAGTGGAGGGAAACCATTCCCCTCTACTCTCCTCCCTCTCTAAACTTCCAAACAGGCCATAAGAATGTAGAGTCAGGGCTCTTCCTTTAGGTAAATCTGACTGAAGGGTGATGATAGCTCATAGTGCAGATGGGTCACTAATTGTGTTATTTTGCTTAGGTTTGTTTGACTCTTTTTCTTTTGGTTGTATTTCGTCTTAATGTTTCATTGTTGTTTGTTGGCAATGCTTGTTCTTTATTGAGGGGGAAAAAAAAAAAAGCTATGCAGATATATAAGGGCAGCTAATTCTAAGAAAGTTGTGTTAGTAAAAGAACTATTGTGTTATGACTAATGCATTATGAAAGGATAATATAGAATCTGATTGTATATTATACAGCAGATTAATTGAGATTAGTTGATTAACCAATTATGTATTCAATATAATTATAGGTTAATTAAAAAGAGCAAACAAATAACTACATGAAAAGCAATAAGTAAAAAAGAACGTGATACTCGATATGGTGATGAAGTGGAAAATTCAATAAAAACTATGTAAGAAAATAACCACAATGAGGAAAAACCTTCCCCATATCGACCATGATCAAGAGAAATTTACAATTAAGGGTAAAATCATTACCTAGACCCTACCCTATAGATGAACTTATTGCATAAACTTTTTATAACTTCTAAACCTTTAAACTCTTCAATTATCTAGATGCTCCATGAATGAATTACACGTGCTTCATGACCGAATCCTTTGATCGACTCTAAGAATTTCATGAAGATTTGAACTCGCAATAATAGCATTATGATGACTTATGGCTTCAACCTTGATCTCTGATAATCTTCAAGGATATTGTCTTCCAATCTACTTCTTGAACTCTAGTATGATGGTGAACTAGAGAAAATTAGGATTTGAACTTTTTATGTACAACAAAGTGCTCTCTCTCATACATTTTAGTTTACCTAATATGTTCTTATATAGTATGCTAATACGTAGGGCATAAATTAGAACTGAAATGACCAATTTCATGGGCCTATTGAGAATTTTGTTACATGATTATCGATCTATCTAGAGATATGTTTAGAGGTGTTAAGCTGTGTGATGAGAAACTAGAAACTTCCATTTTATTGAACTAATTTGGATCATCATCTTGAACTCAAGTGCATTTGAACATAAAAAAATTCACAATTTGTCCTAATTTGCTAACACTTAAACTATTGAATGTGATAATCTCCCCTTTGTCAATTATTGACAAAACCCCATACCCAAAAAAAAGAAAAGAAAAGAAAAAAAGAATTATAACTCAAGATTACAAAATGATCAATTGGTCAATTAAAATATAAACTTATCAAACTCAACTAGCAGTCCCCAGAAGCCAAGTATTGAACTAAGATAACTGACTTCATAAGCTCTATACGTGTTTTTCGTAAAACACTAAACGAACACATTATGCATATCATACGGAAATTATGACCGGTAATAATCAATTACAACTCAAGACATGCTCACAAAAAACAAAGAACACACTTGCAAATATATTATCAATTGTAAGAATATGATCAATTAGTATATCAATGTGTAACCAACTAAGGATATCAATTAAAGATAAAATTGTTAAATCAAGATTGATGTCAAGAACAAGCACAAAACCCAAAAGTACAGACCAAAAATATGGACGGCTACTCAAAGCAAATAGAACAATCTCCCCTGCAAAATGCTATACTACCCCTAAGCAAAGTAGATAAAACTCCCCTTACATATATACATCTCCCCTAAGGCCAGCTCAAGGGATTTGGGGGCTTAAGATGACACTTAAATTTGGGCTTTCTATATATTTAATTTAATTAAATGATTATTTTTATTATTATTATTATTTTTTTTTTTTACGTAACATCCATTCTTCTAATTTGTTTAGATGCAATTTTTTTTAATAGTTTTTTTAGTGAATTTCTTGTTCATTTGTGAGTTGTTATCTAAAATTTTTATAACTTTTTTTTTTTTTGAAAAATTTCTTATTCATTTGTGAGATTTTCACCTAATTCTTTTTTATTATATTGCATATATTGCTAGGAAAAAATTATCTAAATAACCCTTTTGAGACTTGATTAATTTTTCACAATTTTTTTACAACCAATATATATATATATATATAATGATTTCACAACATTCCTAATTAGCATAGAAAATATTTAAATTAGAGATTCTGGTGGACCTATGTGTGAGTTAGTGTGTTAATTTAGGAATGTTGTGAGATTATTGTGATATTTTGTTATGTCCATAGCATTAAAGTGTTATGAAAATGTTATAGACATAGCATTTTTTTAATCCATTAACTAATATTTAGTGCCTAATTAATACTCTTATAGGTATAGAAATATCCTTATTGGTTAAAATTTGAGAGTCTTAGGCGACTGCCTAATTGGCCTAGTGGTAGGGCCAGCACTACAATCTCCCCAACATGTATACTCTCCCCTTATATCACAAAGCATATCTCTTCCATCTTGTCATAAATGGACCAAGGGCACAAAACAATACATAGCTTAACTAGGGAACAAATATATAGTTTACCAACACAAAAATTGTCTAGGTGACAAAATGCCGAAGACATCATGAAAGACATAAATTTAAAAATAAAATAAAAAATGAATGCATACCATAAGTAAAAAATTGATGCAAAATATGAAAGATCAAGATAGCAAACATGAAATGGTATTTTGATTGATCAAGGGAAAATCAAGGATCAATTGAGAAAACAGAAACTCTAATTTTTTTTTTTTAAATAAAAAAAAAAAAAAAAAACTCAATATAGCTAGAAGGAGTAGACACAATCGAGAAGGTCTTGATTGATTGAGAGGCGAGTCTAGAACAGATCAAGAAAACAGAAACATAATCAATTTACCGAGGAAAGCTTTCTATCGATTGAAGGGGTTGAGGGGTCGATCAAAATATGTGGAAACGCAATTATGCATAACAGTTACTACACAATTGATGTACAAGGATGCATAAGACTCTCAAAATGCCCATGATGCAACTATATGTCAAACGATCAATACCAACTCATGCTACTTGACATGTACAACACCTCTCTCACCAAAAATCGCTCATGTGATACAAAAAGCATAAGATTAATAAATTTTTAAGGTTATTAAATTAGACCATTCACCCAATCATTGATCCATTTCACATTAATAGTGGAATGTATCATATGTAGCAAAACTTTGATTGTCATGTGTGAAGCAATTTGTGAGCACCTTACAAAGTTTTGTGAGGTAGTTTTAAGGTCCAAAATGTGACAAGGAGCCGAGCCCATAAATACAAAGAAAGTCCAACCCATGGAGACAAAAAAAGGAGGGCTTGGGCCTTAAGTAGAAAGGAAGCCTAGCCCATAAAATAAGGACATAAAGGCCAAAAAGGGCCCAATGAGAAAAGGAAGAATAAGGAACAAGGAAGCTCGAGAAGGAAAAGGATCTAGGCTTAAGCCCAGGCAGGTCCTCCATCCTTGGGAAGCAGGTCTTCAGAGAAGTCTAGAGGATGCTGAGTAGGACGTGGACATCTCAAAAGGGGGTCTAGGAACAAGGCATGCTTATTTCGAAAAGGGACAGAAAATGAAGAAAGTCCTATCAAAGTCAAGCTCCTAGGATCCATAAAGCAGTGATAGGGACAAATGGTGGCCTCAAGATCAATACTTGATGAAAGAACCAAAGGACCTCAGGTAAGGCAGAGGACATGGAATAAAAAAAAGGTGGTCAGAAACCCTTCAAGCCCACCATTTGCAAGAAGGAATCCATCCCATTTCCAGGAAAGGCCAAATTATGAGAAGTCAATGTCAATGTCTTAGGGCCTTTGAAGTGTCCTTTTAAGGCCTTGGAGGAAGAATAAGAAGCATTGACTTCAGAAGGGAATGTGGATTTACCCAAGAAAGAAGCTCCCACAAGTGGTAAATTAGTAAATGAACTTTCAAGTATCAGTTCCTAGGAAGGCGAAATAAGAAGAAAAAAAGAAATGACTAGCCCCCAATGTCTTAGACAAAGTAGTGACTCAAGTACCTAGAAGCACAAAGGGAGAGAATAGTAATTTGAAGAGCCCTCCAAAATCACTATAAAAGGGGGAGCCTAAGGTAAAAGAAGGGGGCATTAAAACACAAGTGATTAGAAGAGAAAATACAAGAAAAAGAGTCTTAAGTTTCTTTAAACTTTTAATTGAGCTCATTAAGAGAAAAAGGCATTGTAGAAGGTCTTGTGGCAAAATATTTAAGGAGCCACTCGGATTCAAAGGGACTCAACCTCACAAGTCTTGAGAGCCCAAGAGGAAGTACTAAAGTCTGTGGTCTTGGAGCTTTATTGAACCTTGCGGAGCATCCTTGTAGAGTAGGACCTAATGTACTCTAATACTTGACTCAATAAAAAGTAATACAATCTTCTTTGAGGAATTCACAATCACCATCCTTTATTGTTTACTTTGCATTGTGTATTTGCTGTTCCTTATTATTTGCTCGACCAATATATATGTGTACTCATCCCCTTTTGGTGACCTAGGATACTCAATCAGTACTAGGCCTGGAAACTATCAAAAAAAAAAAAAAATGTAGACCCATAGGTAGCTAAACTAAGGCCATAAGAAACCAGGCATACGAACCTCACATCCTATATCACTGCAGTTTCACAGACACTATCATCTTTCGAGGTACATCTTATAGCTCCCTTTAGTATTTGTCTTCTTAAAATCCCTTTTACTTAGTTTATGAGCACCGATGCTTTCATTAAGCGTGAGGGTAATTTACCTTTCGTATACTAGTAGTAGGTAAATATTTATGTCTTTCTCATAAAATATTTTTAGTGTTCCGTCAAAGCAAGTGATATGGAAACAAACCTAACATGATCGATTACTGGCAAACATGCACACAAGTCCACCAAACTATAGGCTCAACTAAGAATTAAGATTCAAAGCTACAAGTGGTACACAGACATAGACACAATGTTTTATGGTCCACCAAGGGGTATGAAAACACAACACATTGTTTTTTATTTTTTATTTTATTATTATTATTATTTATTTTGACCAAGAACCAAAAGAAACAAGCACAATACTAAATTAAAGAAATGCAAACGTAATGCATAAAGAAAAACATGCAGCAGTGTACACAAATGATTCCTAAACTGATTATGCATGAAGAGCAGTCAAGGAATCAAGAAGGAATGTCCTAGTTTAAATTGGAAGAATTCAAAAGATGCTCAATTCTTGGAATCATTCTTCACTCACAGAGCTCCAGTTAGAGTAAAATTAAGCATTCAAGCATCAATATTGGAGCAACCAGTTTTGAGGAAGGATCCCTTACAATTGAATCCTCTAACTCTCTAGTCTCTCCCATTTATAATTGGGTGTACAACATATGACATTTATTTCATTTTTATATGCCACAAGATTAGAGGATTCAATGGGAAGATCTTATCCCATTGAACACTATTTGTTTTTATATTAACATTTTCTAAAAAATAAATCATTTTTCAAAAAGTATTTTCTAGAAAACCATCTTATTTTTCTATGCTTGGTAATAACCTTAAAATAAATTGAAAAACTATCTTTAAACTTCTCTTATTTAGTTACATGTGAGATAGATTATAGAGTTGTTTTTCAAAAAATTTTAACGGGAAAATTTTTTATCTCATGTCAAGCTAAATAAGAGAAGTTAAAAGGGAATCTTCTTTTAACCTTTTCTTTTAAATTTTTTTTTTATAAACCAAACACAAAAAAAATACAAAATACAAAATACAAAAACCATCTTCACATAAAATTTTTCATTGAAACAAGCAAAACATAAATAATAACAACAATGACCGGGTTTCATAAAAAGTCTAAATATTTATAATTGCTTAAGTTGAAAGGTGTAGGAGGAAAAGGATTAAAAATCCTAATCCTAGAGTATGCGGCTATATACGGAAGAACAAACAAAATTTAAAACAAGTCTACAACGGCTTCATTACGGACAATGTATGTTTAACATGTGACTTCTGTAGTGGACCTTAACAGCGAAAGATGGATGCAGCAGGGAATCTTCATAAAATCTCAAAGGTCAGAATTTTAGCCCATTATTCAGTTATTCTTGTTTATAGTTGCAACATTACTAATTAATTTTGTGTATTTAAATTTTATTACATATATTTTGAATTTTTTTTTAATAAACAGTAATATTTATTAGAACACATGAAAATAGTAATACTAATGTTTTAAATCAGATTTATAATACGTTACATAACCAAAGTACAATTGTAGTCAATCTATTTAATTGTGGCTAATCTATTTAATTTTATTTTATTGTAACACAACTAATCTTATTTGACACACTCATAACAATTTTTATTTTTTAAAACACTCTAAAGTTTCAATTGGGCTATTTACTAAATATTTCATGGGCCTTTTGGAGGTAAGCAAAAAAGGAGGCCATGGCGCCCCTCGACTTTTAAAAAGTCCTAAATCAATTGTACTTAAAAAAAAAAAAAAAAAAAAAGTTTAACTTATGATGTCCACTCCTGATGATAGTTTTTTATGTAATTGACTAATACATTTTTGTTCCCTTTAATTACTCTTATATCATACATAATCCATTAAATTAAAGTGTATATAATGTATACTGTACGTTGGATAAAACTTAAGTACAGTATCTTAGGTATTGTTCCTTAGGTTTCCCTTTTAAAATTTAATCATATGTGCGGGCACAAGGAAAAGAAGTGTCGGAGTCGCCACCTAGTTATATGGTCTAGGAACCATGAATATAACGTCATTTCGAAGAATGATCTTTGGTTTTATACTACCAGAGTATGAATTCGGAGTTTAGGTACGCTCTTGGGAAGGTGTTAGGCTCTCAAGATTGCCTAATCCTAAGGTTGGCTTCCCATAATTGTGTCTTACATCCTAATCTTATTAAAAATATGTTCAACACTTGCATCTATACTTGCACACACACTAGCTAGCATACATCTAAGCTAACAATCATGGCATCATTCATCCCAAAACACATATCCATCCTTAAAGCAAAAGAGACCTTAGCATTCATCTAACATATGAAAAACCTTATCCTACAGCTACAATAAGGCAGCAAGCATATCATTATAGCAAGGCAAACATATTTCAAACCCTAATCATACATCTAAGCAAGTTCCATCATATTATCAAAGTGAAATCGTAACACAAATGCATGGACATTGCTAATGCATGACTTACCCTTTACTTACCTTTCAGCAACACAACACCTATGGCATCAATGCATGAACATATTAATGAATGGCATTAAAACTAAGAAACCCTAATCTAAACATGTGATAACAAACAAACATGTTAAAAGATAAACAAATAGTTTTGGGGTTTAAAACATATGAAAAAGAGGTTACACAAAACAAACATGTGAATGTAGAAACAAAACAAAGAAAAAATTAAGGTTTCTAGGTAACGACATCGCGCACGTTAGAACAGGTCCGTGTATGCATGAGTTCAGCCTGTGTGTGCAAGCTAGATCATGCATACGCAGATCCTTACCGAAAAAACTTAATTAACATAGAAACAAAGCAGAAGCCAAATAAAATAGAAAAATGTAAATCTAGCAACCTAACATGCTTAAAAACATAAAGAAAACCTAAAACTAACATAGACAAACATATATAAACATAAACTAAACAAAGAAACAGATTAAAGAAAGATTAAAGGCTGAAAAGAAAAAGAAAAGTTCAAAAGAATACCTTAAAACAAAAGCTTCTAAGCTTTATTTTTTACTGTTCCCCTCAGTCAAATCTATCACAATTCAATAAAATAGTGATTAGTAATCTTAAACTCAAAGGATTGGGACCAGAAAAGGTCCTAATCAAATAAAAAAGACTTGAGTGTTTTGTGAAAACCTCACTTTTGATTCACTATTTTCTAGTAAATCTCAAGTTTTTCCCATGAGATTTCTGTGTGTTTTGAAAATGTATCGTGTAAGACTTTTTATAGTTGAAAAAATGGGGTTTGGAATGGCTCCCAGACAATGTGGGATTCATTCCAAACCTTAGCCATTATTGCAGAAAACTTGTCTTTCATATGCTTCTGAAACCCTAACTACGTACGCAAGAATGTGTCTGCATACGTATGCTTTAGCTCGTGCATGCAAGTCGCGACTCACGTACACAGGCCGAGGGCTACTCTGGTCTTTTAATTTTCCAAAAATAGATTTTTGCTCATTTAAAAGGTTGTATTTTCTATTTTAACACTCCTCAAGTCATTTTAACATCTGATTGAGCTCTAAACTGGCATTGGGCCTTAGAGGAGTTCGAGCATCATTATGGAACGGGGGTCCGAGTCATAAGAGGTACAAAATGTGATATTTACAATGTGGCTCTTTTCTCAGGAGATAGAACTGTATTTTTAGTTAAATAGCCACATAGTTAAATTTTAAAAGGAGAATTTAAAGAATACAACCTAAGTTTTTTTTTTTTTAAGAAACAAACACACACACGCATACACACATAAGGGAGAGGAAAAGTGGTTTTAACACAAAAGCATACTATAACCTAAAGAATAACACTTAAGTACTATACATAAGTTTTGCCCATTTAATTATATTTTATTTTTATTAAATTGACTTGTATATTTTTAGACACGTTAAGACTTACTTTTTTTTATGCAAAGATGTAAAGACTTACTTGATGTAAATACTTTTATTTACGTAAGAAAATATCATATATTAAATCAAAACTACAAACATTTTTCGTGTATAAGCAATAAATAAATATAATATATATTAACACGTGTGTGTTTTTCTTTGCTATAGACCTAGGCCTAGAGTCGACGGTCCATACATTAGTGGTTTGGGCTAAAAATACATTCTCAAAGATAGCCTAGCTACTACGACAGATTTTTGTTCACCGCAAATTAGAAGAGAATTACATAGTCTTCAGAGAGTGTGTGTGTATATATATGCATTGCTTTTTGCCACTCTTGGTAAGGAGGATTTAGATAAGACAGTGATGAGTGTCCTTTAAATTCATTGGCAGTGAGTTTCAGATTTATTGGTCTTCATGTTATCAATTTACAATCTCGAGGTGTTTTCATTGTAATTATATATACCTTTGAGTTGATAATTGCTATGGCGGATCCAAGGAGATAGATGATGAACAATAGGGCAAGATTGAGATTAGGTGCACACGGCACACCTATCAACATCATGCAGTTGATGAGATTATATATCCTAGCCAGAAAGCTGAACCCAACTAGGGTTTGTGCTTGCTGTACAATTGATTTTTGTTTTTGCCTGTTTGCTCCCGAAGTAGTTTTAGTCAATTGATTATGTCTATTGCATATTTTTATGACGCATATATATGCTGTATTTGTTGCATATTTTCATTTTTACGTACCCAAGTGTAATTGAATATGGATTTAGTCAGCTAGTCTAAAGTATGTTAGAGGAACTTACAATTGTTTACTAAAATAAATGATAGATATAAGAAAGCTAGAACTACTAATTATCTAACACAACTTTCTTGATTGTTGGTACATAAGTAGATGATAATTTTTCCATTGTGCTATGCAAGTGCCTTTTTGTTTGAATTGGTGACATATCCTTGCGTGCTTATGTGCCTAGCCATTTGTGTTACCACATTGATCAGTTTACACAAATAAACTAGGATCTTTATCTGTACATTTTAGAATTTTGTTACCAGTCATTCTGTTAAGATTGTGTTAATGCTTTGCTCGTTTTGTCTTTCTCTGTTGTTTACCTCTTTTCGATATTCCAATAAAAATAAGTTAAGAGTTGTATTATTAAGACACAAATTTGTGGGCAATAAGAAGTTTTTCTTATTAGAGATATGTAAGGTTGAATTTATTCTATTATGTGTTGGCTTTATTCCATGTCAAATTTGCTTGTATTTCATCAATTAGATATCCTGTATTTAAGTGAGAATTATGTAAGGGTTGTGTGTGAGAGAATGTGAAGAATTCAAGTGTGTGTGCATTCAAGACCATTCTCGCGGCTGGAACTCGCGAGTGGCTCGCAACTGATGACTCGCCAAAATGCCACACGTGTGGAGCATGCAGGAAGCTGAAGGATCACGACAGTTAGAGCACTACATGACAAAATATGACAGTTTGGCCAGTCAGTTATTTCGTGACTTAAATGCACGACTCATCCTAGTGGCGAGTTAGTCGCCAGAACATCCTGTTTTGCAGAAAAATAACTTTTTCACATTCCTCACGTACCCTACTATAAATACTCTTATATCCATGAAATGTAGAGAGTTTCTAGAGAGAATTTTGAGAGAGAAACTCTAAAAAACAACAAAATTGACTCATCCACAATCTTGTACCTTTGATTCTCAAATTCTTCTACTCCCACCCTCTCCATTAACATACCCTTGAGAGGTTCATTAGTCAAATCCTTATCTCACCATACTCATATCAGTGAGGAGGCTTTTTGGTGCTTGGGAAGCAGTTCAAAGAGAACCAATTCATTTGGTTGATGTAATGAGCATATTGCGGGATCCAAAAAGCTAAAGAAGATACGGTTAGGCTTAACCTTGTTGGAGTAAAAAACTTGGAGGGCTTAAATGCATTGGGTAGATTAGGCTTGGAAGGTCTATTGTTATTCATGTATCCAACTTTATTTTTTAGTGGATCATTTTATCGCTTGGAGGGCAGTGGAGAGGTTTTTCGTCGAGTTCTTCGATTTCCTCTTTGATAACATGTGCCGGTGTTATTTTTGTGTTTGCATCTCTCTAACCCTTAATCTTGCCTTTTAATTGTTGTTGTGTTGTGATTAATTATGGTTTAGAGTAGTTTGTTTATTTGGGTATTGCTTGTACATATCTTTCCACACATCTATTGTTTGAGTATAACCTTGTGTTGGTATTTTTGAAATTGAGAGTCTAAACTTTCACTAATGTTTTACGCACCAAATGAACTTTCAAGATACAACTGTTTAACTAGCTTCATGCAACAAATTTTGATAACACTACTAGCCGTAGTCAATTTGTGATTAATCATTAATCATAACAGTTCACAGCAGTTGGCAAATCACCTAGTGCTTGCCAATAGACATTTACATATAGATAGGATCAATTTAAGCAAATTTTAAAGTATTCTTCGTAGAATGTTCCATAATGTAGCCGAATGCATTTTACAAGTAGCTGAAACATTATATCTCAACGGTTGAACTAATTAATTTCCCTGTGTGTGGCAATAATGATGGATAGCCACCCACAGTTATTGACCAGCTTCATTAATGCAGTTGTAATCTGTGGCAAAATTTGACAAGGTATTAATAAGATTAGTAATAATAGGATGCATCAATACTCGTGAAGTAGTTTATAGTATGTCATAAGATTGAAGAGATACCCCAATTTCATTGCTTTTGCTTGTGCTTCAATGTTTTGAGCCTGAGTTGTGCTTAGCTGGAGATGGATGGGTTCTTGAAAGCCATATCCATTGCGGACAGTGTCTGGAGCATTTGTAGTCGTGTTTGCTTCATTTACATCTTTTTCTCCAAAAACCTGAGAGCCAAAGCTTCTGTTTAACCTTTGTTGGAGAAAAATCTATCTACTTTCAAGATGATTACCATTACTTTATTGCATATAAAAGGAAGGAGGGACAGAGAGAGATTACAATTGAATTTATATTTATTTAATATATTCACAGGTTTTTTCAAATACCTTCTTTTTCAACTCCTCATTTTCTTTACGGAACAGGTCTAACTTATTATGCAGTTCTGTGTT
The DNA here is from genome assembly GCA_023621385.1 of Quercus gilva. Classification (NCBI taxonomy): domain Eukaryota; kingdom Viridiplantae; phylum Streptophyta; class Magnoliopsida; order Fagales; family Fagaceae; genus Quercus; species Quercus gilva. The sequence goes on along the minus strand of CM042483.1, from coordinate 29,199,565 downwards.
TTGTTGATGAACAAGATGTCCCTGCAATGAAACCTATGACTGTCAGCTGATGAATATGGAATTAGACCTAAATGAAAATTGAAGTAATTGTGTCAATCCTCTTTTTAAACCTTCCGATTTACTTCTTTTATTTCTTCAGTGTAAATTTGCTCCTGCAAGGAAAAAAAATGTAAGGATTCATGTGAATGCTGTACATAGGTAGGATCATGAATGTTACTGGATGAAATTTCAACTAGGGATAAAGGAGTTCATACCTTTTTCATGCGGATACCCTTCAAACTCATTTCCAGTGTGTTTTCCAAATTTTGTAGATCTTTGATGTTCAAATTAGCAAGTTCATGTCCCAGTAATTGCCTGCACCATCCATCATGCATTCAATTAATTGCATCTTCCAAGTGGACTGACATAATTTGGCAGTAATGACCTCTGCAAATATGCCTTATGAGAACTAAAAAGGATATTGGCTTTAGCTGGACTAAGTATCAGAAGCCACTTTTGGCCTTGTAAGCTACAAAAGTGTTACATGAGCTGACCTATTTTTACAATTCAAATTACTCAAGTTCTCATTCTAACTGTAACTTTTATTATGTCAAGTTTTTGGTGTTTCAAGGTTTAGATATTAGGCCTTGTAATATAAGTTCGCAAGAACATAAAAGCATGCACGTGACAGATACAGTAGTCAATAACTAATCTGTATGATAATATTTGACCATAATCAACAAGAAGTTAGGAGCTATCACATATTTAGAATGAGGCCAGAGTGAGTGTCGGGTTGAGATTGTAAAAGGCAAGGCGTGATGTCGAGTGTCCTTATTTTTCGGATATGGGCAAATAGAACAGAATACATAAAAGGTTCGGTGAAATTGATGTTAAGCTTTCAAAAGTTGAGTTGAATGAACCTTAGTCATCATGGCAGGATATGTACATGATAAACCTGACTAATTAGCAACATGGTAGAGTCTTTGGCTTTTGAGTAATGCGTTTCTGAACTTTCAATTCCAGGCATCTATATGGTATTATTTAACTCATCATCAAGTATGAACTATCAAATGATTCTACCTGTTGCATTCTTGCACGTACAGCAGTTGTTGCCTCAAACTCGCTGCTTCCCTTTGCCAAAACTGGTAAGTTAAAGACAAAGGATTATTATTATTATTATTTATTATCTTTAACAAATGGACCAAGATGTAAGTTATGAAGGAATAAAATGACTAATTTGAATTTGATGGCACACAATACTGCGCACTTTTAGTAGTGTGAAATCAAGGTTGCAAAACACATTTCAAATTATTTGAAATGATTCATTGCAATTAGTAGTGAAATCTATAAACATCTAAATTAAGGATTAACATTGGAAAATTTCATTGCAAATTAAGTTCCAAGCTACATTTTTGTATTATTTTTTGACTCATTAACCTCTGTATATCAGCGAATCAAAAATCTGATATTTGTATGTTCATTTTACATGTATCCTGAATCTGGATGCAATTTGATATTACTAAGAAAGAATGCTCCTAATTCTGACATTAAATATAGATAATAACGCGAATTGATTTAGTAAATGAAATGAAGTTGGAGAAAATGGGTCATTTTACATTGATACAATTACAAGAATATATGTGGTAATGAACATTGATATATTTGTCACTGAGACAATGACATTGAGGTTACTAATTAATGCATATTGGTGAAAATAGTCACAAACTAATATATGTTTTAATGACCACTAGACTTTTGGTATTAGATATGGTGTAGGATGAAAGATGGCTATAGGCTTACTATGGGATAGATGTGTATATATTGCTTAGAGAATTTGACATGCTAAAAACGAATTTTCCCAATTGAAATTTCGATACATCTATACATCTTGATATTTTCTTTCAACTTTATTTTCGTATCAGAGTTGCTTATTATTGCTCCTACTTAATGACATTCTCACAAGTTTCTAAGCAACTTCTATGGTTGAGGTCCTATCTTGCATGGACTCAGGTATTCTAGTACATGAACGTTTCAAATACTGTAAGGAATGTTCGAAACTGATGTAACTATATTCTTTCCGATATGCTAGGGTGAAACCTATGGTCAAGGTAACATAGGTAAAGGGTAAGAGTAATATTACATTTATATTATTTTCTCAACAATTTTACAACAGTTTTATAGTATATACTTCATATTATATATTTCATTTATTATATAATAAAATTTGTGTGTTACAGCTATATATAGTTATGTTAAGCAGATGTCCTCACTTTCTATTCTTATATTTCTTTTTCATTTTTTCACTTGTTTTTTCATAGAGTACAATCTAAGTACATTAAATTTATGAACATGATTTAAAAAAATATATGTTTTCTATTATCAAAATGTTTTAAAAAGTTTAAAAATATTAATTAGTTTGATTAAGATTCTATTAATAAATTTTTTATAAAATTTAAAGGAAATTTCATTGTTTATTTTAAATTATTTAATCAACACCTTTTTTTTAATAAATAAATGTTAGGTCTCATATGTCATGCTTGTGCTATGCGGTTCAACAGAAGTACTCCATGTCATTTGACATGCTTTCTTTATGTGGTGAACTATAACTATATTAAAAATTATAAATTTAAAGTTTCAAGGGGCTTAAAATGTTTCATTATTTATTTTAAAATATTTTAATAAATTTATTATAATTTTTTGTTTTGTTAAAAACTCGATCTTACATGATCTACTTTGGCCGCAAAATTTAAATAAATATTGGTTCTTTTAATTTTTCTATCAAGGACAAAATTTAGTTACAAAATTAGTTGTAATTTAAAAGTTACAACCTTATTTAATAAAATAAAAATTACTATATATTTTGAAAATCTAACAATTGAATTGTATGTTCTTTACGCCTTTAATACACATGTAAGATTTTGCATCAATCGTATTATTTGCTATATAATCTATAAGTTTATATTTTATGCATAATTGAAAATTACAAAAATTTACAATTTAAACAATTTATTGATGACAAAGCTATTAATCTTTAATTTTCTATAAATTTTGTAAACATGAAGGATATAAGAAGAATATATAATTTAATAGTGGATTTATCAAAATTCACCTCTAATAAAAAGATATTGAGTAACATTATAGTCTTAGGATATAATTAATTTTGCAACTAAATTTTGTCATTTTAGTTTTCAATATTAATTATATTGTCGAAATATTTTCTTTAGTGTGTGCATATATATTTTATTAGGTCTCGACTATGTTTAGAGTACTATAAGCCAAGAATAGAAGAATAGCCTACTCAATTACAGTTAGGCTATAAATTTAGAGTCATGACAATCAAAATACCAATCCTGATCTTAAAATTTTACAATTTTATGGTCTTAAGAAGCGAAAGCTTTTATGATCCTACTTAAATCTTGAATTATGAAGATACCTAGCTATAAACGTCCAATTTAGATTTGGAATCTAATAAAAGCTAATCTAATTTCTTATGATCTTAACAGTCCAAAGATTGAATGGTTTGTCATTTGAGAGAGAGAAGATTTGAAAGTATAATGGCTATTTAAATGGTTTATAACTTTTGGGTGAGCCAAAATTAGTTGGAAGAGTTACAGTAACTATCTTCAGCAATATTGGGGGGAGAGTACAAGCCCCAATATTAATTGGAAGAGTTATAGTTGATGCATAATGTTGTAAAACTTAATTAGTAGTTTTGAGTATTCTATAGAGTTAGCTACATTGTAATAGTTTATAAATTTATACGAACCATATATGATTGTCTTATGATATAAATTTAAAGAACCTCACATGCACCTGATCTCAGATAGGATCTCATTTTGACAACTTTGATTTAAGTGAGGAAAAAAAGTAAGCATAAGTACCAGTACTGTGCAACCAAGATGAGGAAAAATTTCTATTAAAAAAAAAAATTGCAAAATGAGCAAGTTGAGGAGACTTTGGCCAATAAAGATTTTAATTTTCAAGTCTTACTTTTCTAATTATTTGTCTATTGGAGAAATCATTGGCACGTAAGTAATATAAATAGATGAACAGTCAGATGAGCAAGATTTTAAACACCGTAAGCAATTGGTAGCTAGTGAAAATTTTAATAATTTAATATTTATTTATTATAACAATTTCATAGGTGTTTTGAGAATAAGAGAAATTCCAGAAAAAAATTTACTTCAAATAGTTATGAACTTGCATGGTTGCTACGTTGTCAAGCCATGCATATCACACTGATTAACCTAGTACGTAACTTTGGCACTAGAGCATGCAATCGATGGATAGGCAATGCTATAACATGGTAATTTATACCTCCCTCGTTACACTTAATACCATCACAAAGAGTAATGCTACATATACAAAAGAATTTACAATATTTTTCCCAATATTTTTAAGTTGGCAAGTTTTTGTTAGTTATCATTTAAGTTCACTATCAACATCACATTTTTACTTATTATTAATGATCTACAACATTATTAGTTGTGAAAAATTCTATCAAATTTTTTGAGTCTATAGCCTCCAATCACAAATAACCGTATCAATTTAAAATTGGATGATAGTAGAATTTATGGGACCTCCTAGTATCAGTCAGTGAAATAAATTATCAAATATCGATTGCATATGCCTCGATTGATAAAGGAAAATTATAGAGAAGATTAGTTTGTGGTTCATGAATGTTTACCTTAACTTCGGAAGCAGGATTCATCAGCTGATGATGTTCGTCTTTTAGCTTCTTGTATCTTTCAATAACAGACTTCATGCTGATGAAATAATTAGTCATTAGATCATCATCATCATCAACTTACTTAGCACAGAAGAATCTTATTGCTGTTTATTACAGAAGTGATTTTAAAGACCACGGTAGCAAATGAAAGCTTACAAAATATAATTTCTTTTAATTTTTTTTTTTAAGATAAAGCTGTGTTGCAAAATTATTAATGGAGAGAGAGAGAGAGAGAGAGAGAGAGAGAATATTAGAAAGAGAAATAAGGTGTGTTTCTCCATCACTTTAGCTTTGGTTGTATCTCTGTGCAACACCATCACCATCATTATAATTTTATTTATTTTTATTACAATTTAAAAATAAAATAAAAAGAGATAAAAGGTGTACATGAGCTAAACAATCATAAATTCAAACCAATTCCATCTAGTTTCCATATATTAAAAAAACAATTATTGGATTACGCCTAAAGACATCGCATTTGAGCAAAATTTATCGATGGTGATATGAAGAGTTATAAAGGAATTCTAGAGATGTGTAATATAAGCATTTACCGTAGGGTGCACAAAATAAAGTGCAAACATTGCATTGATAAAATCAATCAACCTCAAATGAGAAATCACGAAAATGTTACAATTAATCAACCACAGTTGGTAAATCATAATCTAATAGTCAATCAAAATAGATATTGGAAGAAATGACTCACAAAATCTGAAACTCATAAAAATCTTTATAGAAATGTGGTCATATTTTGCATAAAAAACATGTAAGGTCTGTTTGGATACCGCTTATTCTGCTGAAAACTGAAAATTTATTGCTGAAAACATTGTAGTAAAATAATTTTTAAAACAAAAACACTATAGCAAACTTTTTTTTTTTTTTGACCGGAAAAAAATAGAATATGTATATTTAAATGAACAAAAATACAAAAGGTGTAGGCCAACTATATGACTGAGGACATTGTAGCAAATTTTAATAGTGGGTTATTCACAAGTTGTGGATTCGTGAACAATACTGTGGGGTCACTAAAAAAAGCAAACGTAATATTGGAGGAGAAACATGTTTCCAAATGGATACTTAACATGTTAATAACATGATTAATATTTCATAATTTTATCATGATTATAGTGTTATTAGTACAAAGAAACCAATTTAATTAAGGTTAAAGTTGTTAAAAAATACAAATATTAAATTAATAACTTTGCAAATTAAGAAGCATTCAACAAGTACCACCATTAGAATATTTGAAGAAACTAATTTAAATTATCGCCATAGGCTACAAGATACATTGGGTCAGCCTTGATTACATTGGTTACGTGGTGGCTCATCACCATAACCATATGCCAAATACAATTACATAAAAATTTTATAAAGGTTCCCGAACACTTTCATTCACCTCACGAGGTCAAATAGCTTATGAAAATGTTGTTCACAACTGATACAACAATACAAGTTTTCAATGCACCGATACATATTTTAATGAGTAGCTACACTTTCATCTACTAATGGATTTTTCAACAATTGATGTCAGCAATTATCACCAACCATTGTCGTCTACTATTACTAACATCTTGTGTGTTGTAGCTTGTTTATGTTTTACATTCAAAATTTGGAGGATGTTAAAGATAGGGGAAATTGCAGATTACCCACCTGTGGTTTGGCCTGTTTTAACAGTGCCTATCCGTGATTTGAAATTTGTCACTTAACCCACCTGAGGTGGCCTCCGTTAGACTCCCGTTACCCACCTCTCCCTTTTCCGCTAAAAAATCTCCTTTACTATATAAGCCAAAATTAGAAACCAAATAGAACCCTAAAAGGAGCTCTCTCCCTCTCTCTACCTTAGAATCCTTAAAAATCCCCAAACCCATAATCCCTTTCTCTCTTCACTTAGATTGCCAAAGTGAAATCTGAACACTTGCAAGCAAGGAGGTGTATTGAAGCTTGGATTTTTCTCTCTTATAAATTTTCTCACCAACCAAACAAGAGTAAATCCCTAATTTTATCAACCTGTGTTCACCACGCCAAAAAAAAAAAAAAAAAAAAAAAATTTGATTGCAGGCCGAGAGAGAATTGCAAGCAAGCAAGTCTCAGGCCAAAAGATCGCATCTCAGAATTTCAAGATATCGGCCCTTCGGTTATAGCTCCAGTCATTTTGTCCCTCTCAAACCCATGAAAAAAACTGGTGATCGACTCAGGTTCCACATCGAAGTTAGCTTTTGAAATAACCAAGAAAATTTCAATCTTTGAACTGAAAGCGTGTCCTACTCCGACGAGCACTCCCACCTCTTCTTCGCCAAGTACGTCCCTTTCAGCCCAGACCCATCTCACCAAACCTCCGACGAGTCCTACTCCCTTGATGAGATCGTGTACCGCTCTCGAATCCGGCGGGCTGCTCTACGTCGAGCACGACGCCGCCGCCTTGAAAACCTACGACGGCAAGTACTGGCGTGACCTCTTCGATTCCCGCATCGGCAAGACCACATGGCCTGGGTCACTGAGAACCAAGGCTTTGGTTGCTTCGGTGTGTACGTGTCCGACACGGGTTGGCTCTCGTGTCCTTTGAAAATCAGCTCTAAACCCATCTTCTTCGTGTCCTCACTGAGAACCAAGGCTTTGGTTGCTTCAGATCTGGGTTTTTTTTTTTTGATGTGAACATTTCTGGGTTTTGATTGTGAAGAAGAAGAAGAATGAGAGAAAAGAGGAGAGAGACATAAAACATAATGAAAAAGACACATTTACCCCTATTTTTAACGGTGAAAAGGGAGATGTGGGTAACGGGGGTCAAATAGAGGCCACCTCAGGTAGGTTAAGTGACAAATTTCAAACCACGGATAGGCACTGTTAAAACGGGTCAAACCACAGGTGGGTTAATTGCAGTTTCCCCTTAAAGATATTATGACCTAAGAGGACTAAATTCGATATAAGCTCATACAGTTGTAGAGCAAGTAAAGTAATTATAATCTTACTTATAATGTATGAACAACAGTCCAAAGTTATCTTAGGGTAGCTACTGTATGCATCTATATTGTTGTGGACAATAGTTTCATTATAACACAACAATTCACGTGGGAAAGATGTACCCACCGATTTTTTTTTTTTTACCATGAACATATATAGACCATCAAACTGAACTATGATAACTCTATTTTTTTTCCTTCTCTTTTTATTTTTCTTTCTATTACTATGTATTATAACAACAATTCTATCAGGATATTAGAGACAAGTATCAGCTTTTCTTACAAAGTATTTCAACTTGAATATGGAAACAATAATTCTTCCCTCCTTTTTTCTTTTCCATTAATATACGGTGGTTGAGTTCACTTTTCCATTTTTACTATTGTTTTCTAACTCCATTTTGTATCAAATATGTACTACTAGATAATAATATCACAACTTAAATTTTGTTTCCTACCATATCCCAGAATTTTACTCTACAAAGGTTCACAATCTATTAAACTACATTTTTTTTTTTTTTTATATATATCGCACTATGTCTTATAAATGTTAGAAGGCCTAGCAAAAAGATAATTAATATTCATCTCCAAAATAAAAATATGTACCATTGGTTAAAATCATAACTTTGGATAATTACAAAACCCTAAGGAATTACACTTACACAATTGGTTAGGCATCACGCCTCATAAAGAGAAGGTCACTAATTCAAATCTATCATTTTCTCTTTGTAAAATCAAAATGAAGCGAGTTCAAAATGATCTTTTATATAAGTCCTGAAATTATTTTCGAAGTTTTTTGGAACTGTTAGTACTGAAGGGTGATCAGTTCAAAATAGACACATGCATGTTTTGTTAGGTTTTAATGGGATGGTGTTTGTGCCACACTACTGAAAATGATACCAAGGAATTCTAGCAAATCTGACGTAAACCTGTCTAGCCTTGACTGAAAGACCATGCTTACACTACGTTTAGCTAGCGTTGCCAAACGACCAAAATGAATCTTTTAGAGGGCATCAGTAATATGAAATAGTTTGTGTGCATGCAGTGTTATTCGGTAAGCAAACACACCATTGAGAGCTATCCTTATCCCTGCTATGTCGATCCCAAACAATATTCTAAAACTTCCATACATGTATCAATGGACCATCAATATAAGTCGAAATATGTATCTTCAACTGGATACTACTGATAATTACTTCCTTAATCAGGAGAATGAATGAAACTTCTAACCATGAATGTTGATCCTATTTGCCAAACAACTAATTAGATATTCCATGCGTGAGTGAAAGGTAGTGAGAACTTTAAATAATTCTACCTTTACACATGATAGTTGATCATGCTTACTATAACTAGTTATTTTGATTTTCTACTAGCGATTTTAACCATAACCTCAACTCTATTTATCAGGTTAAACAAGATATGACTTATTTGAAATTAATTAAACAAATGATTCACAAAACCAATAAAATTATATATATATATATATATATTCCACGAGCAACAAAGGAGAGAGAGGGATTCAAACCCTCGATAGTTCTTTGTTTTGAACTATACCAATTTTTAAGACCGGAGCTATCAACCACTCGGCCACCTCTCATTATTAAATTAAATTATCTTTACAAGTTTACCACTATCCACTGTACTCATTGCTGACAGGCATTAATTGCTTCGTCTCTTTTTCATGGTCAGACTAATACTGTTCTCCATCCCAACTTTTATATCCTTATAAATGTTAATAATAATAAAATTATATTTTTTGAAATTTAATACATTATATATGATGTCGAAGGATCATGTTATAACAAAAGAATACGTGACTTATTTAGGAAGGGCCAACAAATATGACTGGGTTTAACATTCCTCATCAAAACTGTTCTTCCAAATGGATACTAGAGAAAATATTCTATCGTTTGTTTGAAACTAATGGAAATTTGGATGAGGAAAATGAAACAAAATTGATGTAAGACAAATTAATATATATGAATTACTGATATATATTTCTAAAATTTTCTGGAATAGTGTTTTATTTTCTTGTTTTATAGAGTTTTAGAAGTATTTTAGTCAAAACTTTCGTTCTAAAATGGTAGAGAATATTTTTTGAATTATGATTTTTTTTTTTTAAGAATAGTTTTTAATATTTTCGCTATTTTTAAGCCAAATCTTGCTTCTACCATAAATTAGTGTTCCTTTAGGGTTTTCTAACTTCTCTAGGGTTTTTGTCAAGTTTTTCTATATATGTAAATTTATGGTTGTAGCCCCTAGACATGAAGAATACTTATTTTCAGAGAGGATTTATCAAAAAAAGAAATTTATTGATTTTAGTGTTCTCATTATATATATTCTAGAATTTTCTTTAGGGATTTAAAGAATTCTCTTAAAGAATTTAGGGTTTTTTAGATGTGTTCTATTTCATGTAACCATCCCATTGCATCACTTTGTAGAGCCTTGTCCTTTTTCTAATATGATGGTTAACGGATGAGACAGTAGCAATTCTAATTATAGCAAACTCGTACAAGAAGTTTTTACAATGGGCAAATCCTTCATTTTCAATGTGACGCCAACAATTCAAATATGACACCCAACAAGCCATGCATACGTGACGTGTGCCAACCATTCACCAATCTCTTTGTAAGGAAGAGAACATCACAGATAGGCTAGAATTGTGAAAGAAATTATCAATACTATTCACAAATGCATTTCTAAATACAACAAAATTGTAATCTTTGATAGAATAATGTATAACTGGGATTTCATTTATTGGATTCTTGATTAGGATGATTATTTTAATTTTTCAGAAATCATTATTGAAGTAAACTAGTGAGTCAATTTGGCACTGGAGGCCAATTTGGTACCAGTTTATATAAATATGAATTTGATAAATATTATGTACAAGCTGGTATAACTTGATTTTTCTACAATACATTTTAGAAGAATATCATTACAGGTTTAATGGCTAGTATGTTATATTTCCCCGATATAGCTAATACTAGTACAGTGTTAACTTTCCTAAACCAAACCATTTCTCTTTCTTGCACAAAAGAGAAAAAAAATTGAACCCACAAATCCTGGCTCTAGTTGTCTAGCAAGGCTGCCATCAGTTTGATTGGAGGTTGGACCACGAACTCCAGCTTTGGTGAGACCACGAATGGTGCCATCTAGTCCCTTTTTCTCTCCCCTAGTTCTCTCTTCCTCTCTCCTCTAAAACGATTGCAATTGTCTTTAGCAATTGTTTTGGCCCATGTCACATGACTATAACATTATTTCAACAAATAGCTAACTAACGGAAGTACCAATTTGGCACACGTAAATTTTCGGCACTGAATTGGCTAAAATAAACTTTTAAGAGGTGTTATGGCCACTACCTCAAAGTTCAAAGGGTATTAAAGCATTTTTCTCAAGAAAAATATTTTGATGAGATTGGGAGACCACTAAGGAAGATCGATTCAATTAGAAGGTTCCTGACCCACAATCCATTTAATGCAATTTATGATTCTTTACAAGAATGGGAAGTGTGGAAAGATGAATTTAAGATCTTATAGAGAAGGAAAATTCACATCAAATGAATTTATAGAATTTTGTGAAACATATAAGAGTCTTCGCTCTCTAGTACAATCCCTAGGTCACAACAACAACAAAAAAAATGACAGAACAAAAAGAAAGTGTTCCTCCATTCTTAACATGTCTAGAAGCATGCATGTTAAAGTGCAAGGAAATGCCTAAAGAACTTTGGGCTAAAGTTGTTGACTATGCAATCCATTCGTCCAACTATTGTCTCACAGTGAGTAGTGTACAAAGAAAAACCACACAACAACTTTGGAGCAAAAAGAAGCTCACAATTTCCCACTTATGTGTATTTGGAAGCATTATATAATGAACTAGATAAAGAGAGGTCCAAACTAATTAACGAAAGTGAGAAGTATGTGTTCATTGGATATAATTCAATCTCTAAGGGCTAAAAGCTCTATAATCTCTATGATCCAAGCACTGGAATAGTCATTTTCAGTTGCAATGTGAGAATTGATGAAAAAAATTATATCAAATTGGAGTACCTAAGAAGAAGATAAGTATGAATTCTTTCTTCCACTTGAAAAAGAAGAACATGTGGAGAAAGTTTCAAAAATAGTTTGTCACACCACCTTCATGACCAACACCTCCCGTTCATGAAAGCACATCCTAATAAATATCACTAGATGGTGTTCTAGTGAAAGACAATAAGGATTAGGAAGTCTCCAATATCTCTTTGATTCAACAGAGAATATAGATAATCTAGTCCTTTCCTATCTGTTTAGTGATAGGGAACCTACAATCTTTAAAGAAGCAAAGCAAAACAAGAAATAGAGAAACGTTATGGACGAGTAGGTCAAGGTAGTAAAGAAGGATGAAGGTTGAGATCTAGAAACTCTTCTATATGGAAAACTGGCAATTGCAATGAAATGTGTGTACAAGATGAAGAAGAATAAAACAAAAGAGGCGAATATATAGAATAAGATTGGTAGTTGAAGGATATAACTGGATCTAAATTGTTGACTGTGATGAGGTATTCACTCCAGTTACTCGTTAGGAAACTATACAAACAATAGTTTGTGGGCTATAGCGATAGAGATTGGGCTGAAGATATAGACGAAAGAAAGAGTACAATTAGCTTCGTATTCTACATAAACAAAATTGACACTTTTCACTAGCAAAGTTGGGTATGTTTCAACTAATTTTCATGTTTGGTAGAAGCTATAAATATCTTTGTGGACAATAAAAATCACTAACTCTTGGAAAGAATCCTATCTTTCATGACCAAAGCAAACACTTTGATGCGGGCTATCATTTTGTTCGAGAGAGCATCACTGGGATGGAAGTTCAACTTGAGTTCATAAAGTCACATAATCATCCATAAGAGAGAAGCTCAACTAGAATTCCTGAAGTCACATAATCAAGTGTCAAATATATTCACCAATCCACTCAAGTACAATGCTTTTTACAAGTTACGAGCCTTACTTACAGTGATAAAATAGAATGAAAAAAGTTTAAGGAGAATGTTAGAAGTTAACTTATTTTATTTAAACTTTCATTTATTGCATGAGTTTTGTACATTAAATAAAATTTTAATGAATAGAACTTTATTGAAGTTATGTGTAGAAATTACAAAGTGACATGTTTATATAATAAATGTAGTTGAAGTTAAAGATTGCATGTATATATACCTATACATCCGTTCATTTAAAACCAAGAAAAAAAAAAAGAGAGAGAAAGAGGAATATAAGAGAGTTCTCTTCCTCTTCCTCTCCTCTCTATCCTCTTTTAAGTGTGTGAGTCTCATTCGCAACAAAAGTGTGAGTCTCTTCTACTGTGAGTGGTGTATGAGTGTTTGAGAGTGTACGAGTGTGTGAAGGTCCACAAACTTTCAACATGCAATTTTAATTATAGTGCAGTCACTAAGCTGGAATCTGATCCAGAGTTGTATGGTTTCTTGTTCCAACTTCCAACAACTGAAAATTTAGCATCATACTACATGATGAACCCGAAATCAAACCTAAGATACTCATCAATTTCAATAAGGGTCTGAATAGGGTTTTTATATATAGGGGATTAGTCATTTCCATCTGTAGCCAACAGTAGTGAAGCCGCTCAAATGAGGAAAAACAAAATTGGTTTTAAGAGATAGAAGAAGACCATGGATGCTTTAACAAATAACCTGCGCAATAAACTAAATACAATAAGCATGCACGTTCCCAAATGCGCGTGCATGGCTGCACCAGCAAACCTTGGTCCGGCGACTCCGGTGTGTATATATATAAAGATGTCAAGTTATGGCCCACAAAAATTTTAAAGCTCCTAAATTTTTAAATACGTGACACTTCTCGTACAGATACAAAGAATCACAGACATTTTCAAATGAAATATTCAACTAATAATAGATTTTGGTATGACTATTTTTTTTTTCCTGAGATGGAATCCACTTAATGTTCTAGCAAGTGTAACGTATATATAAATATATGATAACTATTAAATAAGAGATAGAGAGGAATGAATGGGAGGAGAAAAGGTATTGAGAATATAGTCAAATGAATAATTGTCTATGCTAATATGGCAAGGAGTAAAAGGAATTTCTTAAAAAGATCCTATACTTAGTTTCTAAACAAAGTTAATTGAATCTAGAAATTCATAATACATATTTAAAAATAAGTGTAATATTTCATTCTCATGATTCGTATTCTTAAGAACATATTGTGAATATTCTTATTATGGGGTATCAAAATTATTGTTTATATGACGTGAAATAGACTTCAATTATTGGAAAATGATTAACTAAGACTTAAAAAAAAATAGTGACAATTATAAATTCATACATAATAATACTTCTAAACATGGAACCTCTTCTCTGCACTTGATTCCTTTCTTCGTTCTTTTTTATTTTTGGGTAAAAATTGAACTCTTTTTTTTAGGGGAATCCATCATGTTTTGGAGGAATATTTATATAGTATTTTCATTGACCAAAAAGTTAAGAAACTTGAGTACCATCTTCTTTGGCTAGCTAGGAACTTTATACCTGAAACAGTACACTCTTCACCAAATCAATGACTCATGAAATTTAACCATAAGTTTCTTCACCAAACAATATGTAAACATGTGTAATTTCATTGACGAGCACTTTAGTCACATGCACTCCAATAGACGGTGACATATTAGTACTGCTAAACAGTACACCACCCCCCATCATTAGCAATCATTGCCAATAGTACTGAAGTGATTTGTGTAGGTTACAAAAAGCCTAAAACATGCCGGGTTGACTAAGACTTTGAGACTAGGAGGGAGGTCAATAATGTTAAGAGGGATCAGGGGCTCGTATCATAAATGAGTCAATGACTTGAATCTTCCAAAATAAAGTCATTTCTCGAAATTTGTTCTTCACATAGAACGGTTTTCTTATATTTTTTTCACCGAACGCAGAAGAACTCGAAACATGTTTCAGGTTTTCTTCAAGATTTAAATGGCCACAAACACATTACATATGATTCAAAGTGGTTTTCCAGAAAATGTTAGCATAGATACGTGTAATCTTTTTAAGAAGTGTAAGGAGTTAGGTAACAATATTTTATGTCAGTATAGTGCAATACAGATTGTAATCGATGTCCTTATTCAGATATATATATATATATATATATAAACCTAAATAAAAAATTCACCTAGTACTGAAATTCATCCAAAAGCTATAGAGAACAGCACATATAATCCAATAGAAAATATATTTTCAATGAGGAAGAGATAATTAAGAGAGATTATCAAACCTGGCACTTGAATAATCATAGAGCCTGCCGGTGCTGGAGAAGATGATAAGCCCAACTTCAGCTTCGCAAAGGATAGAGAGTTCCTTGGCCTTCTTGAGCAAGCCATTTCTTCTCTTGGAGAAAGTCACTTGCCTGCTAGTTGAATTGTCGATCCTTTTAATGACAATCTTTCCTCTCCCCATTATCTCTTTGATTATCCGTTGCTCCCTTTCTGCTAGCTAGATTGACAAACACAATTACTCGTAAAATCATTGTGAAATTACTCAAAACTAGCTAGATCCACCACAAATTCAATTAATAAATTCTTTTTTTTTTCTAATTTTCTTTTTGTTGTTTAAAACAAGAGAAAAAAGGGGTACTTCGTAATTACACCTCGAAGAAGTATAAGATCAATAACAACGACCAAAGGGGGGAAGAAAAGGCAAAAAGGGTACAACCAAATATAGAAGAACAACAAGGAACAAATTAGATCAAATTAAAATCCTATAGTATTCTCAAAAAAAAAAAAAAAAAGAAGAAGTTAAAATCCTATAAAAAGTAAGTGTGTAGAAATGGAAAAAGCTAGCAAAGAGAAGTGCAAGTAAAGCAAATTAAAGCATGAATGCATGTAGGAAAAAGCTTACTTGATTGAGGTAGATGCTATAGTGATAGAGAGGGAGAAAGTAGAGAGGTTTGGGATGAAGAAATAGATAGATAGATAGATAGATAGATAGATAGATGGTTTCTATTTAGAGTGATAGATAGCTTTTTTCTAGGGGAATGCCAAACCAATGTTATGTTTTGGATTGAAATGGCAAGCACGGGGCTGATACTATGACAAAGAAAAGAGACTTATTTAAAGCAGACTCATTGGGGTGGTCCTGTACGTAGTGTGCAATGTGCAGCACAACCCAAAACTGCCTTAGTGGGTTCCAAGGTGTGGGGCCATATTTCCCCCCAAGCCCCAGGACCACTGACCTTATTACCATAATTAACACCAAAAATGTATACCCGCTCCGGGTCCCTCGTCATGGTCCCCCTTTTTTTGTAATTGCTACCCATCCGTTGTGGGTGGGGGTGCTCTTTAACCATCATAGTCCTTGTTAATCCAACTTATATTTATGAGAAAGTTTCGAAAATTTTGTATCCTTTTAACTAAAAGACAATGATGTTTCCTTAAAGTGTTGAATTTTTGTTAAAGTTTTCTATTAACGACAAGTAAAGACTGTGTATTTGAGTATATGAGAATTTGGAAAGCAATTGAAACAAATAAACAAATACTTCTTTTAACTAATTCTTGCACGGCTCTTCAAAAAAAGTCTAATTGATTTTAATAAAAGATTCGTCCTAAACCAAT
Source organism: Quercus gilva (assembly GCA_023621385.1). Lineage (NCBI taxonomy): Eukaryota > Viridiplantae > Streptophyta > Magnoliopsida > Fagales > Fagaceae > Quercus > Quercus gilva. The sequence continues at coordinate 29,183,290 of CM042483.1, read as the reverse complement.
GCCCAATGGCGGCTTTAAAATATTTTTCTAGGGTAGTTATTAATAAGCTTAAATTATACAAAATCTATTACCAGTAGAGTTTGAAATCATTGACATCATTGTAAAAATAAATTGCAAATACATGAAGTTACTAATAAAATGAAAAAGTAAAAAGGGACCGGTGAGAAATAAAGTGACAATTAAGAATGTTGATGTGAGTGCAATAAAGTGAAAGAGGGTCTGGATCATTGATAAAAAAGAAAAAAAAAATGGAGAAAGAGAGAGAGAGAGAGGGGTAGAGAGTAATGGATGATTCATGTTGCAACTGCAAACCAAGTTGTCGAGGAGAGTAGAATTACTACAATTGCAAAGATAAGGAAAGCAAACCTGCTAACGTTGCTAAGGAGAACTCAAAATTACCGTATCTCTTTTGGTACTTTTTTTTCTTTTTGGAAAAATAAAATTAGAGATTATTTTAATGCAATGGGTTGAACAAGTTGTGAATTTGAATTATTAGGGTTAGTTATTTTTTATTTTTCGAATGGACTTTTTGTTAAATATTTTGTTCGTTTGTTGTTGTTTGGCCTAATCTTGTTGTTGTTTGGGCTATATTTATTGTTATTTGAGTTGATTTTTATTGCTGATATTTAAATTTAAAATTTAAATTTTTTTTTTTTTATTGTTTAAGGAGTTAAGGGTTATGTTGGGAGCCAAGCTTATTTTTGTGAGAAATGTTACACCCACAATAATTTCACAACAAAACCTTGATAGGAAGATGTTGTTAATAAATAAAAAATTAAAATCAATGGTGGCCCCAATTTAAGTCCAGTAATAATTTACCACATAAAATTTGTTATGAATTTGTAGTGAAAATGTTATGGACATAACATTACTCTACTTTTGTCGAACGCAAATTATTGAGATTCTCAAGTTATAAGGGTGTTCAGTATTTTTTTTTTTTTTTTTTTTAAGGGTGGACAAAAGAAGTTTTAAAAATGATTATGTATATAAACTCCTTTTTTTTTGCAAGTATATATATATATATATATATTTTTTTTTTTAGCAAGTGAGGGGGACACATATAATTAAAGCCGCTGCCACTAAGAACCATTTTTTAAATATGACCAATATGGGAGGTATTAATTAAGAATTTAAGACCCTTCATTTGTGACTTAGACTTTTAAGTTTGAGTTATATTAGGTGCACAACAGTTTTCACAATAATTAAATTACTGTCATATTCATGTTGGTTTTTAACATAAACCCATCATTGACAAGTCTATTATCACTCTATCATCTACCATTTAAAATTTATGAAATATTTTTGTAAAATTTAGGGAAAGCGAGTGCCCAAACAAAAAGGAAGAAAGCGAATGGGGGAGAGTTGATTCGTCGTACTTTTCATGGGCGCGTGCTTGTTGCGTGTCACTATCCAATAAATTGTCCTTACGTTTGTTTCGATGAACAAAAAGGGCTTTCTTTTCCTGTTTTTGGGGGACTTTCTTTTAGTTCTGTATCTTTTTTTCTTTTTGGCTCAATAGTTTTGAGACCTAGCCTTTCTATTATTAGCAATTTGACACAAATATATGCAACCTAGCTTGATTATCAATATATATTTAACCTAGCTATAAGCCTAATTGAGCTAAACCAAAAAAAAAAAAAAAAAAAAAAGAGAGCATCTAACCAAAGACAGCTATGAGCCTTAGGTAACTAATAGCCTGCTTGGGTCCTTTGCTCATAATTATGGTCTAACTTTCAAGCTTGAAATTAACAAGTCTAAAAGTTTGTTTCTACTCAACTTGGCTTAATAATTTGTTTTCATTCAATTTAGTTTGTTTACTAAATAAAATCAACTTGAGTTATATTATTTGTTTTTATCAATTTGATTTGGTCTAACACTAAACCCATAAATAGGCTAGGTAGCTTAGGTTTATTTAGGTGTTACCTTCTTTTTCTCTCTAAAAATAGTAATTTTTTTCTCAAATCAAAACAAAAATATGTGGTCTAAGATGGGGCCCATTTACAAAAGGACAATAAGAGTAAATTTATTAAATAATCAGATTCACACAATTTGTATAAACTTACATTTTAAGACAACTACTTATGAACTGTTCATCTAATGACACTCATGTATAACACATCTTAAATTAAAGAAATATATATTTATTAGATCATAATCTTGTACATCGTTTTAAAAAAGGATATTCCTTTCCCAATGCCCTCATAAAGTTTTCATTTTCAATCAATTAGGAAACACTTGTAAATCAAATCTTTATCTCTTGTAAGCCTTTTCTTTTTCTCCTATACATCAATTTTCCTTGGTCGAATTTAAAGAGGTATATTGCCTTGCTATACTATTTTTAATTGACCTAGGGAACTTTGAGCGATCAATGCTTTTTTCTCTTACAATCTTAATCGATGGGTTTTGGTTTGGTTGCTACAAATAGTCAAAAAATTTGGTTGCCTTGCAAGTTGCAACCAAGAACGCTCACAGATACACCATTAAATGAGTCCACTACTTAGTTGAAGATCTTGCTGGTAAGGGCTATATATCGTGATTAAATCACTATGAGAACAAAAGTAGAGCATGATAGGAAGGTCTTGTACATAGTACATAATAATAAATATAAATCAAAGATGTGATGGCCTGAAGTGCTAATTTTTCTTAACTCAGTTGAGGGCGAAGCTGAATTAGAGAATCTTATAGGATGTCTGCTTCCTAACAGAATTAATAATTATGATTAAAAAAAAAAATTGTAATGGAAAAACTTCAGTTAATTATAAAAAAGAAAAGCTTGGGCAATGCAAGTATATCACGCTTCAAACTATAAGATTTATGGTGAGCATAACTGTATAAGATGACATTCTTTACTATGAACATGCTGTTCGTTAAGCTGACTTTCTTCCTACATCCTCTTTTTTTTTTTTTTTGAGAGGAAGGTAAGAAATTTTTATTAATACTGAATAAGGTCATTTTGGAATACATTCTTCAAATTATGTGGAAGAGATTCCATCAATACATCTAAATCAGCAGATAGAACTACTCTTCTAGCAAGAGAACCGGCAAGATGCTATATATGTACTAATGTACTATATCATTTTGGTAGAGATGCTTTTGCTTTCCTAGAACAATGCAAATGAAGAAACACTATCTTAAGATGAAAGTATTTGAGAAAGCACAATAATCATTAATATATCTTAAGATAATCTAAGTTAAATTATTCCTTTGATTCAATATTAGACTATACTTTTAATTGTTAAAGTTTGGGGTTGTTTTCATTTTATTTATTTACTTTTCAAATTTTTTATTTTGACCATTTATGTTTGATTTTGTTTCATTTATTAGACCTTACTGTAAACGTTTTTAGTAATTTGACCATTAAATGCCCTTTATAGTTAACATTTCATAAAATACTAGTTTTAAAATGCTATGAAATGAGTGCGCGCACACACATACACAAAAAATTGTGGTAAAAAAAACATATTAAAAACGGTCAAATTAGTAAAGGAAATGAACAACATGGCTTATTTATATAAGGAAATGAACAACATGGCTATATACATGAGAAAATGGATCGATCAAATGTAAATTATCAAAATGAAAGTTTTAAAAAATAACTGGTAAAAATGAAAATAACCTCAAATTTTAAGGATTTAAGGAAAAAAAACGTACTTTAGTCTCAATATTGCAATTGTGATAACCCGCTAGGTTTGAATTGGCCATCATTTTGTTCCATTGTAGCCAATTGTAGGTTGTTACTTGTAAGCATATAAGGACTGCATGAAAATGGTGGCCATCTTCAGATACGCATATATCTCAGACAAAAGCTACATGTCAAGAAAGAAAGCAAAGAATCAAGCACTTCTGTTTCCCTCTATTTAATGGAGTCTAAGAATTCTCTCCTTTTGACAGAGAAAGAAACATGCGGAAAAGCCTGTTGCGTCATTGTCGTTGAATAATCAATGAACTGCATAACATATATCACTGCCCTCATTGTTTATTTTATTAATATGCTGTAGTTGAAAAAACCTACTGTGCCCCTATGATTTTATTGAAAGAAATGTAAAAATAAAAATCTTCTGATCGTGTTTCCACTAGACAATACTCTTCTATATATAATATACCATTTGTAGTATGTCGGTTGTTGAAGAAACACATATGAAGCAGAAGGATTCCATGGTTGATGATCCCCTAGTTTTTGTGAACATTTTAGAGATGTAAAAAGATGGTTGGCTTTTGAATTTATTGGCAATTCCTCTTCTCTAGAGTGGGAACTTGGATTTTAGTGAAAAAGGGACAAAACTAGTTAAGAAATTTGAAAATAAAACTAAATAAGAATATATATCAAATCGTAACGAGTAAAACCTAAACAAACAAGTAAAGAAAGACTTAGTTGTCAAAAAGAAAACAATGTAAATGTAAATTACAATTTATTTATTCCTAGTATAAATTTATTCAATTGCCTTTAACCCTTTTTCCATATTTTTTGAAACAGTACGTAGTATATATATATATATATTTTTAAAACCAGTAGATATACTCTATGAAAAATTATACTGAACAAGTTGATCATATGTCTATTGATAAACTCTTTGACTTTAATCTGTCATTCGGATGACAGTAGAAAGCTTACTTCTTAAGCAATGATTTCTATAGAGATTCATTGAGCCAACCTTAATATGAGATTTTACCTATTATTCTCTTGAAACTCAATATAATCATTATTATGTTCAATTTATTTTCACAATCTCAGCTCATAAACTTGAAAGATATAATCGAAAACGGTCAATGTATATAATAACTTACAAAAAGTATGATACTTATTTGAAATCTTAGCTTTTGCTTCCCGTTACTCAAAATCTTGCTTTATCACTAAAATAATAATAATAATAATAATAATAATAATAATATTATTATTATTATTATTATTATTTTTTTTTTTTTTATAAGTTCCTTAATTATGGTTGTAATTGTCCTTCAATTAGGTTAATTACACACTAATTTGCTGATTTTGAGGCACAAGCAAGTCTTAATTGAGCTAAAAATCGGAAAAATTTAAAGTATTTATATGAAAATCAAGCAAAAAAATGAGCGATCACAGCTGGACCTAGATCCAAGTGTTGATCAGCACTTGAACCTAGTCTTCATTTGGCAATCAGCAGACAGAGAGACAATCCAATTGTTCTTCTTCCTAGTCAGATCATGCGAGGCAAAACACTAGTCTTCTTAGTCTCAGGTTTGTAAGATCTAAGCATGTTGTTTGAATGCTCTTCATGTGTTCATACTTATGCTCTGCCCGTGTCAAAACATATTTGTTTTCAGTTTTTGTCACTTCATACAAAACCATGGTTTAGCTTTAGCTTTCAATCCATCTAATATGATCACATGCAAGAATTACGGTTTACACCAATCATGCACAAACACCTATTTTAATCTTTTTCAAAGAAGAATGATATGCTCTTGAGTGGTTATAACATGTTGGTTGTTTGGATGATGTGACATAACTATTGATTACCATAGTCTAAAAAAACGGTTTTACCAAGTAAGGATGGTGTCTAACCCCTTCCCACCGTGTAATTTAGTTTCCGAATTTAGATCAGGGGTTTGGAGATTTGTACATATCCATGTACTTTTCAATTTTTAGAATGTCACTAGGACTAAAATTCATGTAACCTTTGCTCTTAAATTGTATCATGGTCTAAAGCCATGTTATGCCCTAGTTATATTGATGCACAATTTTTTTTTTATTAAATCAATAAAATAAAGTACCTTTTTCTATAGTTTCTTTCATTTAATAAAATAAGTGACAACTCTATGAAAAACGTTCGGTCTAGGAGGAAATATAATAAGTTGAAACCCCATGCTTGAATTTATTATAATAAAAAAATTTAAACAAAAATAAAAAGACAGGTTAGGGTCACAATCTCTCACATGCTTGAATTTTCATGTCAATAAGGGCTTGATTAATTTTCTTGGGACCATACATCATTTTGCTTTAACTTTTCCCGTATCTTGCCCTTGCAGATTCCAAACCTAGTGAGCATTTTTTTTTTCTTTTTTTCTACTGGCTCTAACTTGCCTAAGTTCACTTTTTAGGTTTCAACCTAGTGAGCAATTTTTTCTTTCTACTCCAAGGGAGAATATTGCAACAGCTGAATGGGTGCTTCAAACAATAATAACCTCAAGGAGGACTTTGTTTATGATTTATAATGCATGCTGGGTTTAGGTTAAGAAACGAATAAGTATATAGAAGGAAAAAAATTTCTAGTTAGTATTTCCCATGTGTGCACCAAATTTGAAAATGAAACACTGATCCCACTTTTTTTGCCCTCATTCCATTTATTTTGTTGTTGGCAATTTAATGGTGTTAACAGTTTCTTGTTGTTTGGCATGCGAGTACCAACACTGGAAGAGGTAGTTGAGTCATGCATCCTCCATAAAGCAGGATATAGTAATATAATATATTACAAGCTATAAATTATAGGAACTTGATTGAGAAAAAAAAAAAATAATCTAAGCACGTTATTTATCAGTGATCCTAAGGCATATGCTTCCTTTTTATGAGGTTTAGAAATCCAAGGTCGATTCTTCTTATCAACACTTACCAAAAATAAACAAAAGGTCTAATCACTTTAGTTCCAAATTGTTGGGCACATAACAACAGTGGTTTGAGATATTTTGCGGAACTTTAATAAAGAGAAATACTTTTAGAAAGAGATCAAATCTATTAGAAGATTTCTTCAGCCACAAATCTGTCTGAATGTGTAATGTTACGTTTGTCCTGGTATGCAAGTAGTAGCTGGATGGAATATCAGCTTCTTTAGTAAATGAATAGAAAAATTCAAGTGTTATCTATCCAGTTTTTGGATTTGACTTAGAAAGGTTATGCTCTTTCTTCTATTAACAACGTGAAGATAACTGAAAAATACATGTTGAATTTGGTGTGATATAATTAAAATGGCTTTATTTCAATGCCTACTAAAAGATTAAGCACATCAGTTCAAGGATTTCAATGTGAAGCTCGTCCAAATTTCTCATTGGGGAGTCCAAATTTATAGCTAAGAGAGAAAGAGAAAATTAAACAGACCAAAAATAAAAATAAAAATAAGAGATGAAAGGAGACTTCGAGATATATCGAATTATAAAATACCAGCGATCTTAAACATTGAAACCTTAAAAGGTTGCTTGTTAATCGTATCATTGATTTCGAGTTTAAGTTAATATACAATGTAGGTAAGAAGTATTGAAGATGTATACGAAAGGCACTGTGTTTCTCAAAACATAGTTTACAGAATTCTTTTTTTTTTTTTTTTTCTTTTTTTGAAGAGTTTACAGAGAAGTTAATTGTCGTTAAATCTTGAATTCTTTAATAGAAAATTCCGTGTTATAACCTATAAATATTTTATATTATACTTTTAGTATGATCAACTGCGTCCTCTAAAATTAGGATCATTTTTATTTTATCCTTTTATATTTAAAATTTTAGACTTTTGACCATGACATATAGTGCTTTGAATCTCCTCCTTCCGTCCATGTACATTAATAAATAATAATAATGTTCATCTAAAAATAAATAAATAAATAATAATAATGTCTATTAAATGTGGTGTAAACCTATTGCGTGTGCTATAGTTGGTTCAATCAAATCATGTCATGTCAAGTCCATATATATATATATATATATGCCAAGTCCATTAAATAGCTTTAGAAGTCTTTAGAAATATTTAAAAAAAAAATCTATAAAATCCAAAAATAAATAAAACAATATCTTTATTTCTATCATTTTTTTGGCATCCAAACAAGAAACCAAAAGCTCCTATCCTCAAATAAATCAATCTCCAAAATCTTCATCATCATCAAGAATCCCTAATTCCCAAAACAACAATTATTCATCATTGTTGCTTTCTATAGAAGCTTCATTTTGCAACTTGCATTTAACTTTATTTAAGGATCAAAGGATAATTTCACATCTCAAGAATAAAATCATAATTTTGACCATTGGATTTTCAATTACTTATGATCTAGTTTCAAACTTAGATCAAGGGCACATAGATTAACACTTATCCATGGACTTTCATTTTTTAGAATGTAATTAATTAAGACCTAAAACCATGTACCTCTTTCTTAGATTGTATTTAGGAACTGTAATGTTCTAGTTATATTTAAAATTTTAATTTTAATCATTAACACTTTATAGCTCTCTCTCTCTCTCTCTCTCTCTCATCAATTCCTTGTTTAGTTCCATCATTAATCATACTTTCCTTTCAAACGGCCATCTATTTAAGGGTATGGGTGGAAAGATTAAAATCAAAATTTTAAATATAACAAATAAAATCCAAATGACTTTATACATAGAGCGTGTAAATTAAAATTTCACCTTTTAATTCTTTCAAAAAAAAAAAAAAAAACACTTTTTCCTTTTTGACTTGAGCCTGTAAGATACAAAGTGACAAACATCACCAACCACCCCCCACCCCCACCCCCACCCCCACCCCCACAAAGCCCAATTCTAAAAATCAACATTTGAACTAAACCTTGTAAATGTAATAACTATGTAATTATTGGGAAATTTTCTTTCAATAAAAAGGGGATTAATTTAGATTTTAATTTCATGCACAAAAAAGTATATCATGAATAATTTATATAGTGGATGTTTAGTTCATTTGTTCATTTTTATACTTTCGTCTTGACTAGTGAGAGAGTTGAGTATTTGAAAATAAATTTGAAGGAGTTTTCGTGCAACACTAAAATATACTTTCCTTGCTGAAAATTTTTATTAAAAAAAAAATCCCCTTTGAGTATTGTTGTGGGCCTTGTGGCGTGGTCCGTAATTTGCAAAGAGTGCTATTAAGTTACAGCCTATGGGTGTAATTCATTAATGATATACTCCTTTTGGTCTACCACTTGCAAATGTCTACATGGTGTCCACTCTTTTTCACTGCAACAGGGTTTTTTTCTATCTTTTTTCTATGTATAAGGTGTAATGTAGCCCAATCCCCCCTTACTTTTATCATCTTAATTTAAGCCTAGCTAGTCCATTTATATGTGCATTATGCATAGATAAATGTTTCCTGCTTATATTCAATTGGGAACAATCTTCCCTTCCAGTAGATAGACCTACGAGCATGTACATTTTGAAACATTTTTAAACATGGTGTTATAGTGGTGAAAGTACAGTAGTGGGCTTGGCTTACATATTGGCATATTGCATAAATCTAGCTACGTCTACCTCTAGCTGTCTTTACCTTTTAGAACTAGGTTTATACTTGTTGGGGGGAGATATAGCACTTGGAGAAACTCTAATTGAACGATTAATATAACATATAAAAACATCACTAAATCCAAAAGTTTAAATGTAAGAGTTTAGGTATTGTCTCTTTGTGAGTTTTGAGATCTTTCAGTAAGCTATGAACAAGTCCTAATATCTCCCCCTTACCTATAAGGTTTTTTGGCAATACTCATTTGTTGAGTCTTTCTCCAAGATCATCTTTGTATGTGCTTTATGGGTAGCATGCCCCACTCTAACTATGAAAGGGAACCTTTTTTTTTTTTTGAGAAAAACTATGAAAGGGAACCTAAACACCATGCCACAATGTCGTACACCACCATAAGCATATAACATATAAAGACATAACTTAATTAACTCGTAAGTTTAAGTTTATGATTTTGGACCCAACTATTTTATATTGATTGCTCACTATTGTTATTATTATTCAACATGAAATTTGACTTACACATATATATACACAAAAATACCGCAAAGAAGAACATAAAATTGGTAACCTAATCCCACCTCACTTTTACCACTTAAACTAAAGGTATTATCCAGTATTTCTCCACACACACACACAAAAAAAAAAGAAAAAAAAAAAAGAAGGTATTATCCAGTGACGCATGGCTTATGCATGAATTAAGTATTCTTGCTTATCTAAGATGGGGACCAATCATACAATACATAGAGCCAAAACTCACCGCTTACAAGTTCTTTTTTGCAACAATTTGAGGTAGGCCTAGATTGCTAAAGTTGGATACATCTAGGTTTTAAGTAATATGATATTAGCAACTAATCTCTTAACTATCTAATGTATACGGCGTTGGAGGATCGTTCTGTACAGCACCAAATTTGTTTAGTTTACATGGGAACTAGTGTCTTTCTGATTGCCGTAGTTTTTTACGTAAGATCATGGTTATAACATTTTTTGGGGGGGTAAAATCATGGTTATATCTTACAACTATATATAGATATCTCACTTTAAGATCACGGTTCTATTGATAAAAATGTCACTTTCATTAGCAAAAATAAAATAAAAAAGAAATATCACTTTCAATTTGCTAAGTGCTCCGCAAATCTTGTAATTTCTAATGGCAATCATGTTGTTTTGCTGTCACTACAATGCCTTTATTTTTTTTTTTTTTCAATTCTACAAAACAATACTACAAGGTACAGAACAAACCATCCTCACACCTGATTTTATGATTTATATATCGAGTTGTAATCGTAAGTAATTGACAAAAAGTAATTGATTACATAAATTAACAATGAGTAAAAAATATTCACCACTTACGATTACACAAATCAACAAAACTGTAAAATTAAATGGCAATGAAATATGTCTCCAAATTAATTCATTGCCAATATGGCAAAAAAAAAAAATGCTACGGCCATTGGGGTTTAGGCTATAGGAGTATTAAATTATGTGAGGTCGAAGTCCACACGGTTAAATGCTTGGGTCAGCCAATCATCTACCATATATGTCGCAATCGAATCTCTTGTGTCACGCTCCATTTTCATGTAAAGAAAATGAAAGAAAACAGACCTCATGAAATGGACCATTATAAAAATTTATAATTATGTTGCTTTAGTCATCAAGGAACAAGGGGTATCACTAAGTTGTGCTCTCTGTTCACACTTGGATTTCAATATAAAACTTCAAAGGAGTAATGGTGGAATTATAATTTGATTTCTTAATTACTTAATTAATCATTCAAATAGGCTATGAGTGTTACTGTTGGACTTCCACCTAATGCTAACAGTTTTTATCATCATATGCAGACGAGTCTCCGAATTTCTGGAATATTACTAAATAATTTTCCCCTAGATTTGATTACATTGTTTATTTTTGTTGGATCCTTTCTATTACTTTTCTCTTCATTTTTCCACAGAATGAAGTTAAAGTGGCCAAAATTTATAACATGATATTTGTATTTTATATGAGCAGATTCAAACTACATTTTAAGTCGATATAAAATTGGTAAACCTGTATGCTACGCTCAGCGAAACGAAGGAAAGTGAAATTTTTTTTGCTTTTTTGTTTTTGTAAGTTTGTCTCAGAATATAAACGAAGGAAAGTGAAATTGTTTTTTTTTTTTTTTTTTTTTTTTTGTAAGTTTGTCTCAGAATATTATTAAGATATGGTCGTCATCACTATTTTCTGTGGATTTGAGTTTACCATTATAAATTTTACAGTACTACATTTATACATTGCTAAATTTACATTGCATATACATCATGTTTTTTATTATTGACCATGTGGGCGAGTAACAATTTAGACCCTTTTAATTATGGCTTAGTCAATTTTACGCTAATTGAACAAACTAAAGCCCAATTTGTTTAAGTGATTAGCCAATCTGTGAGTGTTTTTTTGTATGAGTTTGTGATTTTATTTTTGAGGTTTAATTGAGAATAGTTGTAATCCATATCATTAATAGAAGATTTTGTTTAACATTATCTGTCTACATAGGCTTGGAGTTGGCCAAACCATATATATTGTCTTGTGTGGATTTTGTTTTCTTGTTCATATGAATACATATCCATTAGCCCCACATTACACAAGACAATCTGAATCTAACTAATAATTGTGTGAAATTCCAATTTCTCGTTCTTAACTTGTCAGGGAAAAGACTGAGCAAAAAGTTTTGATTTGAGTTGATGAGAAGTTGTTCTTCATAACAACGTTAATGACAATTCAATGTTAAAACTTACCTAGAGGTGTTTTAAACCCTCCCCCCTCCTCTCCCCTCCGAAAAAAAAACTCTTACTTGATAACAAACACATGCAACTTCAATTGAATTCAAGGTGGTCAGTACCGTACCGGCCGCTACGTACCGTACCGGTTGTATACCGGTATCGAAACATTAACGTTTCGTACCGATTTAAATACTGGCCGTACCGGCCATGTACCGGCCAATTTCGAGCAATACCGGTTGGTACCGGGCGTACCGGCCAGTATAGGAAAAAGTTTTTTTTTTTTTTTTTTAATTTTTTTTAAAGTTTTGTAATTTTTGAATTTTTGTTAGAACAGAATGATAACTTATTTGTATTAACTTATTAGTATTATTTGTTTTTTTAGTATGCAATGGTAACTTTTAAGCTTTTTATGTTTTATATTGTGTTTTTTTTTTTTTTCTTTTAATTGATACTAAAGTTTAAAACCATGAATAATTAGTTCTAAATTGAGGAAATGTTTTATTGTAAACTTTTATATTTATTATAATATATACACACACACATACATACATATATATATATTTATTTATTTATAAATATAAAAAATAGTGGTAAACTCGAAAAGGTACACCGGTATTAACCGGAATCCGAAATATATCTTACCGCTGGCCAAACCGGTACAGTCTCCGGTATGGTATTGACTCCTTTGATTGAATTGGATGTTTGTAGACAGTGATGGAGATTAAAAACAATTTTCCAATGGGGGATAAGCTAATATAACAAAATTCTTAAGTAAAACCAAAAATCAAAAATTTATAACTCAAAATGAATACTTTATTGACTAAACTACACTTTTGGCCTTAAAGTTCAGGCTTGTTTTTATTAGTCCTTCTATGTTTCTTTTCATGTTTAATTCATCTTCATATTGCCCTTTACATTTTAAATTTTCATTTTATCCCTTCATATTTGATTCAACATTTTGGTCGGCTTTTTACGTTTCAGGATCTTTTATTTTTCAAAAATTTTATTCTCAAAATGAAAATTTGAAATGTAAATGGCTAAATAAAATACTAATTCAAAAATAAATAGTCAAAATGAAAATTTAAAACGTAAATTTACTAATATGAAAATAATATGCGGAGGGTTCTAGGCAAAAGAACATAGCCTTTTCAAAGCACCTTATTTTGTTTGGGGAGTGATAAGCAATCAACATAGTATCTTCATGAAGATACTATGTTGATTGAAAAGGTATGATATTTATGATAGAATTTCAACATACAAATTATTTCAATCAACATAGTATCTTTGTGATAGAATTTCAATATATAATATTTATTTCATGATAATTGCTATTTATCATCTTGTCAAGATACAAATAATTTTCGACATACATAGGTTTAAACCCTTAATCTCTTATTCGACAACAAGTGATTTTGCTAATTTAACTGGAACCTGCAACAACCAACATAGTATTATTTTATTAATTCCCCCTTGCCACGAATAAACGCAAAAGAAAAACATCTTAAAATTAGAAAATGGATTGGACCACTAATTTGAACTATATTTGCTCAAGAGTAATATATTAGGGAAAAAAAGTTGCTAGGCCAATGTTGAGAAGAAAAAAAAATGTAGGTTGATTATACTCTTTTGATATGGTATATTCGGTAATTTAGTTTCTTCCATTTTAAGTGCTTTTATGTTTATTTCATACGTTGGACTAAGTTTATTTTTTTCCTTCTACCATTTCAGTCACACAAAAACAAAAAAAAAAAGTTTATTTTTTTTCCCTAAATCTCATTAATTATATTTTTTGTTTCGTTGGAAAGAAATTTGAGGAAGACAATTGTGTCGGAAAAATGCTTGATAATCAATCTGTACAAATAAAAGATAACTGGCTCCTCTTAATTCATGACAAGTTGATTGGTTCCAAGTTATATTTCCTTTTGTTATTACACGAGAACAAGAAAACAGAGACTGATCTTTGCGGAGTTCAGCACTAAGAGGTGTGTTGAATCTACGTTTTAGAAGGAAAAGCCCTAACTACATTTTAAAAGTCTTTTGAGAGTTGTGTGGTAAATCTTGTGAGAGTGCCCTTTTATTTAGCACAATGGCCCAAAGATCTTGGGTCAAATAATTGTTCTTGGTAGACTGGACTTGGTTCACCATAGCTAAAAGACTGTTTAAGAACCAAGTGGTGCATAAAACAAGCTTCTTACAACACAATTAAACTAACAAGCAAAAATGTCTATATTGAATGACAGTTTAAACGGCAAGGAAATGCACAGCAATAAAGATACAGCAAAACAAAAGGTTAGGGATTCTCTAATCAATGAGAGACATTTTATTAATTTTCTTTAGTTGTGATTACAATGCTCACTAAGACGTGATACAAGGTTCAACTAAGTTCAAAAATTACAAACTTTGATAGCTATTCAAGCTTCCAAGACTTGCAAAGTTCGAATTTTTTGAATCCGAGTATGTGCTACAGTAGCTGTCTCTGGGATATCGGGAGCAGTTTCTCTGTTTTTCTTAAACTTTACAGAGTTCTTTCTACGATTCCATTCTTTTCTAGAAATCCAAAAGAATGGTGATGAATGTCTGGAATAAAAATCAATGAGTCGAGAATCTGCCCCTTTAGCAAGGATTTCCCCCTTCTTTTATAGTGCAGCTCTAGGGTTTCGGGGGTACCAGTGATTTTTCCCTTTTGCCTGGTTAGCTCTTTTGTTTTTAGATCTTTTGATCTAAAAGTTGATCCTTAACCCCTGTTGTCATGGAACACGATTACTCTCTTGTAATCCCACCTCACTTTGATGGGAATAACTATGCCTACTGGAAAGTAAGGATGAAAGTATTCCAAAAATCTATTGATGAGAGGGTTTGAAATTCTGTTGAATACGGATAGGAGAAACCGACTACTCCTGTAAGCAAGTGGTCAACTTCTCAAAAAGAGACAACCGCTTTTAATAGCAAAGCCATGAATGCTATTTTTAATACTATTTCTATGGAGAAATTTAAGAGAATCTCAAATGTTAAGGTTGCTCATATTACATGGAATATTCTCTAAACTGTTCATGAAGGCACAAAGGTAGTTAAGATTAATAAATTGTAACAGTTAATTACTAAATTTGAAAGCATTAGAATTTCTGATGATGAGTGTTTTGATGAATTCTATGCTAAACTTAATGATATTGTTAACTCCACTTATAATTTGGGTAAAATCTATGATCAGTCTAAGATTGTTAGGAAGATATTTAGATCCTTGATTGAGAACCTTAGACCCAAAATAACTGTCATTACTGAAAGCAAGAATGTGGACTCCATCTCTGTTGATGAGCTTGTAAGATCTCTCCAGTCCTATGAGTTAAACCTACCCAAGACAAACAAATCCAAATCAATGGCTCTTAAGTCAGTTAATGATATTGATGGGAATGGATTTGATGATGAACTCTCTTCTACAGAGATTGCTTATCTTGCCAAAAACTTTAGAAACTTTCTTAGAAACAACAACAGAATGGTAAGAGGTAAAAACAATGTTGAACCTAGAAATTTTAAGAGGAATGAACCACCTAAGGTTAATAATTCTGAGAAATCAAACGAGAAAGTTGGTCAAACCTCTCGTAACTCTTTACGTCAACAATGTTTTAGTTGTCAAGAGTACGGTCATGTAAAATCAGAATGTCCTACATTCTTAAGATCAAAGGGTAAAGTTATAGCTGTAGCCCTTAGTGATGATAAAGTTTCTGATCATGAATTTGGTAGTGATGAGGATGGAAACTTCATTACTTTCATAGCTACTGCTGAAGTTGATGAAAGTGTTGTGGTTGAAGAGAACCTTTCTGATGGGAAACTTTCTAAATGTGCTAATTTGCAAGAATCTTTTAATAAGCTATGCAAGGTTACTGCAAAGAATGCAATGAGTGTTAACTTAGGTTTAAAGAAGATTGCCTCCCTTGAACTTGATAAGAAAAACTTGTTGTTGAAATTACTTAATGCTAATGAATTGATTAATAAGGTGAAGACTGCAAACATGTTGTTACTTGATAAGATTAAGAACTTAGAACTAGAATTATTTGTTGCTAGAGAACAAACAAATAAGTCTACTAGTTCTAAACTTGATTACATGTTGAGTGTTCAGAAGTCTCCCTTAGACAAATCTGGTCTAGGTTTATAGATAGTATCTTGGCATCCGAAACTCATTCCACAAACTTTGTTTCTTCTTTTGAGCCATCTAAGAGTGAGATTGTCAAACTTGTAAAAGTTACACCACCTCCTAAGAAGATTAGGGTTGATCTTAAAGAGTCTAAGCCTAAAAATCCTAACCTCCCTAAGGATAAGTTGCATGATAGACCTTTATGGGTTTGTCATTTTTGTAGAAAGATTGGGCATATTCGCCTAAACTGTTTCAAGTTGCAAGCTGCAAAGCGAGCAAATAAGCCAAAAGTAAGCACAAGAACCTATGGTACTTATTGGTGAATTGGTAAAAACTTTAAACCTTTATACTAATCTTGGAGTTGCTCATCATTCTAATACAAATAATAACTCAAATGCCAGAGTTGCATCTAAAAAGTTTTGGATGCAAAAGGCTCAATCTAATTGAGTCTTTCTGACATGGTCCTTATACTTCATCTTAATACTCTTTGTGACCATTTTTCTTTTGTTGTTTTGTTCTCTTTTGTGTTTTTAGGATTTGCATTGCATAACATTCATGCATTTCATGGTAGGTTGTTTTTACTTTTCCCTTTAAAATAAAATAAAAATAAAAAATAAAAAAATAAAAAGAGGAAGGAAAAATGTGTTTTGTATTATATATCTTGGATTTGTAATCAAGGTTGGCTTATTATCTTTACATAACATGCTTGTGTACCTTATTTAGCTTGATGAGCTTATTTTTTACTGCACTTTGCTAGTTTTAGCTATGTAATGAATGTTGTGTGGGAGTTGTTTATAGTTTTTTATCACTTGATCATGATTTTGAAGTCACATGCTTTTAATTGTTAGAACTAGAACTTAATGAGAAAGGCATAAATAACCATCTCACCACTGTTTACTAACCAATTATGAACACCTTAGTGTATCATAAAATTTTGTGCTCGAGAAAGTGTAGCACATGCACAAAAAGAACATAAGGTGTAGTCTCAGATTAATACTAAAATTGGTGTGTACATTATTATGCTTTAATAAAAATGACACAATGAAATAAAATTGGTGTGTACACTATGAGGCAAAACAAAAATTTACATGATTGCAAACTTGTTTTCTAGGAGATGTAAGAGTTATATGATGTAACTCTTTAGGTGATAGTCTCTTTCAAACTTATGCAATGAATTTTGTAGAAATTGTGATCAATTACTATTTACATATTACTTCACATGTATTTCATGCTATTACTAGTTGTATACAGTACACAAGTTATTCTTTGCTAAACTTAGTACATAATATTGTGTGTAAATTTGTTTTGGCCATCCAAAATTATATGTTCCTTGATTTTGATGCAAAACGTGTTTAATGTTTGAGTTTTGGGCACAAAAAAAAAAAAAAAAAAACAAAAACAAAAAAAGGTTGAAAATATTGTTTTTGGAAGATCTAGGTTGAATTCAAGTGTTTTTGAAAAACTTTTAAACTCATACTCATGCATTTCATTCATGAAATATTGTGTTTTGAGTGGTTTCTACATAAGCTTGCTCTGTTTTTCAAAAATCTCATTTTTCCAGATTTTCCATCAATCGAAGCTGTTATTCTACCGATCGAAATTGCGATAAAAATTTGGTTTGAATCTATCTGGCTTGATCAGTGCTCGATTGATGCTCAGTTGATCAAATCTATTTTTTGATTGATCGAAGCTCAATTTTGACTGATCGAAATTCGAACAGTGAGTGTTTTAAAAAGAGTTTTCTCACGTGTTCTTTATTATTTTCAAAATTTTTCAAACACTCTTCTCACTACTTTTCTTCAACCGATCCAATCTAAGCCTTTTTTTTGTTGTTTTCTTCCACAAATCTCTCAAGGGTTTTTGTCTTCAAGCACTAGTAAGTCCTTTATACCCTTTCTTTTTCATTAAAATCACATGTTTCATGCATTTTCATTGAAAATTTCGAACAAAGCATTTTATGTATTTGAGATCATTTCAGTTGTTTTTAATCAATTTTGTTCAATGAGTTTTTATTCTTAGATGTTATTAACATGATTCTCATGCATTAATTTGATTAATTTGTTGTTTTAAGAACAATTAAAATTTCTAGGGCTTGGAATTTTATGAAATTGGGGATTTTATTAAATTAGGCTAAAATTGGTGAAATTGATTTGTGTTATTGATACATTTAATCATTATATGATGTTTCCTAACTAGTATGATGATTAATTGATCAATTTGTTTAATGTTTGAAATTGGGTTTTTCAAAATTTGGGGTTTTTGGACTAAAACTCTATGCTCAAGTCAATTGATGTTTTATGAAGTAAAATTGAACAAATTTCAATGCATTAGAGCATGCATCATATGTGCATTTATCACATGCATCATATAGATTGTTATTTTTTTATATTTTTTGTACTCTAACCCACTCTAATGCAGTCTGCCGTTGGTATTTTCTTTGTTTTTGTTTTTTCTTTCCTTTCCAACCCTTAGCATCATGGTTAGAAAGACTAGAGCCAAGAAAACCACCACCTCCTCTACCCCTATATTCTAGAATGATAGGTTTAGAACCGAGAAAAGTCAAGAAACTTATGAGAAGCTGAATATCTTTAGGTCGGTGTGGGCTAAGCATAAGGTTATTTTATGTTAGGACATATGTGAATCATATTAAGAACATATGTCAATATAGAATTAACTAATCCTTTGACAAAACGCACTTTAGTTGTAATTGGGTAAATCTAGGATATGTTTAATGTTTCAAGGAACAAGATTTCAAGTTCAAGTATTAAAGCCATGCAAGTCTATCCAAGAATCAAGTGAAGAAATGTTGGATTTTAAAACTCAACAACTAGTATCTATCGAGATTTAAAAGGATGTTTAAGCCCAATGCTCGACAACTGCTCGATAGATAGGTTATCTATCGAGATTTAAGAAAATCAATTTTTCAGATGTGATTTTCATCCAATTCGTGTATAGATGTTTGGACTTTCTTTTCTCACAACCTTAAACATATATAAGAATTGTTTTAAGGGTCATCAAAGCTAATGCACCTCAATGCAAAGGTTTTTCACAAGCATATTGTGAACCGGAGACATATGCCCTAATTCATCTTTCTCTTCAAGAAGCTACTGTGTTTATATGCCATTGGGTTTTGTAACCAAGGAGTTTCGTGATCTTCATCGTGTTGATGAACTGAAAAACTTTGCAACCAATATCCTTCTCAAGTTGGTGTGTAAGCTGCTTATTGGGATCCATGCATCGAATTGGTTAGTCACGTATTGGGAGCAGTGCTTTGAAAGGAGAGATTGTCACTACAGAACAAGTCTAATTGGATATTAGGGTAAGGGTTTAACTGTAAGTTGGTATAAGATATTAGGATTCCTTTACTTGTAACTACTTGTCGTGATTATAGTGAATTCTCGAGAGTGATGACCTTAAATTCATCCGGTGAAGTTTTGCCTCAATGGTTTTCCTCATTCGTAAACAAATCACCGTGTCAATTTATTTTTCGCTGCATATTAACTTAGTTGGTGATTTGTTTGTGCTACCACGCATGTTGTATGCTAATTGAATTAATTAATTAACTTGACTAATTAATTGATTAATTCATCATAATGGGGTCAATACATTCTTGGCCTATCATTTTAGATGAGCTTAATCTGGAGATACGTAGGAATTTTAAGCGTAGGGGCTAGTTAACACTTTTAGAGGTTGAGCATCCTCCTCTAGCTACTTTGATTAAAGAGTTCTACTCGAACCTCTCTATCCACTCCGATGATTCCAGCATTCAATTTGTGAAGAGTTGGATAAAGGGTGAAAAGTATGTCATTACTCCTACTATAGTGGCCTCTACTCTTGGTGTACATTTGGTACGGCAACCCGTGTACCCTTACACTGAGACCCATCCTCTTAATGACATCATGTCTTTCATCACCCGTACTTCCATTAGTTAGTGTACTGATCCTCGTGTCACTTCTTATGAGCTTACTGAGCTCAATTATCTATTTTTTGGATTTCTTGTCACTCCATTTGGCCTATCTCTCATTTACATACTATACCCATTGAAAGTTGTGCATTTTTGCACGCTTTCGTCACCAATGCTTCTATGAGTTTTCCTACTCTTTTTATTAGATCACTTGTTAAGGTTCATAAGAGTAGTGCAAAATCTCATGATCTTTTCTTTCCAATTTTTATACATAGGATTCTTTTAGACTTAGGTTTAGAAGATTTTCCCACATCTAAGCCCATACATATCATAGCTCCTATAAGTGCCACCTTTCTTAGGCAAAGAACAACTCAGTTGAAAGCTAGCTCTAAACGCCCTAGAGTCGAGTCTTCTACAAGTGATGCATCTAGGCCTCCTTCTGGTGACCCTACTACTGAGGAGTATGTAGACCCTACTGCTGCTATGGATCCTCCATCTTCTTCATCGAGCAACTCGTCCTTACGGAGCATGCTTAATACAGTTATGACCGTTCCGACGGTGCATGGACAGATTTTGTTGGATGTTCTCACTGAGCTTTAGGCTTTACGAGCATATTTGGCGGGTACTAGAGGTTCTACTCCACCGCTCCACCTTTTGATGATGAGTAATAATTGCCCATTGGCAATTTGTCACAAAAAGGAGAAGTACATATGCATGGAGATAGGGGGAGTTTTAGAGTTTATAGATTGTATCTAGGAGCTTTTTGTTGTATTTCATTTTTTGGCATATGATGTATTCTTTTTGGTTATGATGAATTTCTTTTTTATGGGTTGTATATGTTAGGGGGAGACATTATGCTTTATGTTTTGTTTCTTTTATTGTTTCTTGTTTCACATATGATATATTGATTATTGATTTATATTATGAGGTTATTCATGGTATATGTCTTTTAGTTTATGTTTTGTGAAATCAATAATTTATTTTGGTTAACTTGTATTTTCCACACAAACGTTTATGTGTTTGTTGAGTGTTTTAGGAATGCTGTTGTCTACATTGGTAACTGATAGATAGTAGTGAAGTTGAATTGTATTTAGGGCTTTTTAATTTGAATGAGCTGTTGTTACTTTGAGCATTTCAATTTGTGTGATGTGTTTTGTCACGGATTGTCTTAGAGGAAGTTTGTTAGGTTCTAAGACTTTAGGAACTAAATGTATTAGAATTTCAATTTGTATTATATTGGCAAACCATGATCAAATCATAAAGTCTAGGTTTAGACTTGCTCAAAGTGTGTCTATTTATAAAATTGGAATCGAGTGATTGCAGAAATTATTGTACTTAATCTGCAAGTCTCGATCGGTCAAAAATTAGACTCAATCGATCGAACCACGTGCAGATTTATTTTTCTATAGAGTTTCCAATTCAGCCCAAGCCTATTTGACGTGTAGGGTTTTGTATTTTACTCCAAGTATAAAAGGAAAATTTCTAACGACGTTTTAGAAATCTTTTGAGAGTTATATGTTGAATATTTTATGAGATCTAGAGGTGTTTACCTTCATATACACTTAGGGTTATCAAGATTAAGATTCATGTCAAGAACTTGGTGATCTCTTCAGTTATTGTACAAAGAACTTTAAAGAAGATCTGAAACCTTTGAGTGGAGTCTCAAAATCACAAGTAGGAGAACTTTTGGTTGCAGTGGATCAAAGAAATAAGTAGTACATGGACTCGGGGCTATCACGTGGTCGTGATAATAAGTTTTCTACACGAGTTAGCAATAATATGTTAGTAATCTAAATTCTATTGTAAAAATTTCAATTTTTTCATAATGGATCTGTTTTACCTTGAGGATAGCTAGGTTAAATTCTCCCCAAGTATTTACGGGTTAGGTTTTCCTAAGTTATTATATCGTTGTGTTCTTTATATTTTCACATTATCTACATGATATGATTTTATTGTGTTAACCTAGAACTGAATAATTTATCTAAGTATTCACTTGGCTAAATATCTAGGTTAAATAACTTATGTTAAGAGGTCTAAAAACGTACATATATATATATATATATATGCTTCTTTTTTTCCCTAATTAATGGTTGGAAAGGCTCTCTTTTTGTGGAGACGGATTAATAATAAAAAGAAATCTACACATACAGACATGCTATTGAAGCTGCAATATATTATTTGTTATACAATCTATGAACTAGATATTACTGACTATCTCCTTAAAGTATTCATCCAGAATTTTTATTTTTATATTTTTAAAAGCAACTTGAAATTGAAATATTGAAAGCAAATAATTGTGCTAAACCCCGCGTAAATACTAATGGATGCTATATTATATGATTGATATGTACTTGGTAGTTAGCTGTTGGCACTAGGGTTTGTGTGCTTTTTGTAAATCCCGTATAAACAGTAATGGATGTCCTATCATATTATTGGTAGCATTAGAGTTTGTGAAACCCAAAAAGAATGGAGCTTTTATGATTCTGTGGTCCAGTCATGAGAGTGAAAGAGTTGCTGAGCTGACTTCAAAAATAGAAAAGCAATATTTGCTTTTGGAAATAGTGACCATGTCTCTGGTTTGTTCAAGAGCTTGCTGGACCTGAAATCCTATAGGTCAAGATTTCTGCTTCAAAGTTCAAGATTTATTTTCTTTCCCGTTTTCGATGTTTTCATATGTTGTTTCAGACATTCTAGGTTCATTTGACTTGAGGTCAAAAGATTAACCTATTACATAAACCTAGGTCGAGGTCTCTTACATTTAGGCTCATTCAAGGCTAAATGTTTGTGATCTCTCGACACAAATAGAAAACAAAGTTATTAAACAACCAAAATAATAGAAATTGTTTGTTTGTTTAATCCCCTTAAATCAGATTGTTTAACCTAATATTAGCCAAGTGATTACTTAGATTAATTATTTATATTTAGGTTAAACAATAATAAATCATATCATGCAAAGTAGCAGAAAGTAAATAACACCATGATATGATAACTTAGGAAAACCAATGAAACTAACAGTTTTAAGGTAAAAACTTAGGGATGATTTGATTTAGCAATCCTCAAGGTAAAGTAAATCTATTATAAGATAATCGAAATTTTTACAATCAGGTTTAACCCTAAATCTATTGCTACCTCCAGTAGTAACTTACTAACACAACTATGTGCAAGCTCCGAATCCACAGACTCCTCTTCTTGGACTTACTGCAACACAAGTACCCACGCTTGTGATTTTGAGATCCCACTCAAAAGTTTTAGATCACCCTCAGTTATTGATCTTTGTAACAACAACTAGGTTCTACCAATGCTTGACTGTAGATTTTGCTTCAATAGACGCTTGTGTAGTTAGAAGGTACAACACCTCTCAGATCTCACAAGGAGTAACACAAAAGTCTTCCAAAGGTCTTCAAAACGTAGCTAGGGTTTCCTTTCTATATGTGGACAAGTTAGATTGAAACCCTAAACATTTTCGTAAGCTTAGGCCTTGTTTTAAAATTCTGCAGAATCTAATTTCTATGATTTTCGATTGGTCGAATCTAATTTTCGATCAATCGAGCTTGGAAGATTCTCAACTCTCTTTTCTGCAGTTAGCTCGAATCCACGGACTCCTCTTCTTGGACTTACTGCAACACAAGTACCCACGCTTGTGATTTTGAGATCCCACTCAAAAGTTTTAGATCACCCTCAGTTATTGATCTTTGTAGCAACAACTAGGTTCTACCAATGCTTAACTGTAGATTTTGCTTCAATAGACGCTTGTGTAGTTAGAAGGTACAACACCTCTCAGATCTCACAAGGAGTAACACAAAAGTCTTCCAAAGGTCTTCAAAACGTAGCTAGGGTTTCCTTTCTATATGTGGACAAGTTAGATTGAAACCCTAAACATTTTCATAAGCTTAGGCCTTGTTTTAAAATTCTGCAGAATCTAATTTCTGTGATTTTCGATTGGTCGAATCTAATTTTCGATCAATCGAGCTTGGAAGATTCTCAACTCTCTTTTCTGCAGTTAGCTCGAACTTGAAGCTTAAAACACACATCTTTGAGCAATGTCTAACACATAGAGTAGACATGTTTTGTTCTCGGTTTACCAACACATACAAAATAGAATTCTAAACATTTAATTTTAAATCTTTAGAACCTAACAAATATAAAAAGGGGTCTTAATCATCATGAAGGCAAATGTTCTAACTCAATATGCTCTAGTGATATTTTTGTGTTTTGGACTTCGGAGAATGCTACAACTAGAGAAAGAAAAATAAATAAAATCTAGACAACGTTCATATGAAAATTGAGGCAACTTTTCAGTGAGAATATTGATTTCTTATCTCCAAGTCTCAGATCCAACATTTCATGATTGGAGTTCCACGGCCGAAATGGGAAGCAAATACATTTGGAAACAATTCCTACCAGAGTTTTAATTACCAATGATTTAAAACAGCATATTCGTGTTCTTATATGTCCATTTTAAATATGGTACTTAAGCTTTAAAACGGCATTTTTTTCCTCTTTCATTGCCTCCTTATAATTTGTTAGAACTTAAAGTAAACTTTAACCACATTTGAACTATATTTCAAAGGAATTAACTTAGTTAAAGTTCATCATAATTACACTGGTTGAGTAAATACCTACTGTAAGTCTCAACATACATCAGCACAACACCAATACTCACTCGTTCAATCCAATCTAAACACAACAGTACAGAATATTATAGGAAATGATTGGAGGAAATCCTTCATGCAGTATATACTGGAATCAATTTGATGCTCATGCTTCACCATCTCAAAAATACTATATTTTCTAGAGAGAGAGTTGTATACACCAATAAAAGTTATAGAAAATCACTTGAGATGGATGTTTAAAAAAAGAGATATAAAATAATTAATAAAAACTTAACATTAAAATATGGAACCATTTGGCAGTTTTGGGAGACTACCTGTTCCAAGTATGTAGGAGTTATAACATTGTTTAGTAAGTCATTGTCAAATGCGTGTAGTCTTTGGAGTTTACTTTTAAAATAAAGTCGATTTCTATAGATACAATTTTCCATTTGATCTCCAAATAATTTAATACCTGAGCATTCATCATCAAGATATATAAATTCAGAAATAGTTGATTTAATTTAATGGTAAAAAAGATGGAAAGAAGGGAGGTGAAAGACGGGGAGGTCATTTAATTACATAGAGAGTAAAAAATGGTGTAAAATATTATACGACACCTAAATACTCAATTTGAGAAACCTTAGAACTCTTTTCATAATTTTCAAAAACCAGGTTTCTTGAGGAATGAGTACATTAAGATAGTGTTAGAATTTTTCTATTCTAAATTCAATGACAGCATGTGTATAAGCTTCCATTAAATCCACTTAAGTATTCCCAGTTCCTACAAAAACAAGGCTCAATTATTTTGAGCCTTGTGAGCCAAGATGCTTCTTTAGACAGTTTTTTAGTCCAAAAGTACTTGTTATATTCCAAGAGGGAAAAAAATATAAAGAAATGTATGTAATAAAGTAATAGGTAAATCTTTCTTTTTCTCAAACTCGTCCCAAACTTCAGGAGCTATGTATTTTTGGCGCGTACACTCTTTCTTGCAAACTATAGGACCAGTTTGATATATCACTGGCAATAGCTTAAGAGTGAAGACTTTGCTATATATATACATATAGATATATATTAATTAAGAGGCAAATGTCTTCATGTTCCAAAGCTTTTGTCAGCCAATCATTCGCCATATATGTAACCACTAACCACCGGATCATTTCCGTCACCCTCAATTTGCTCTTAAATAAAGAAAATACAATACTCTTTTTTTTTTTTCTTTTGAATAATAAAGAAAATACAGTGACCTCATCTTTCAATGAAAAATATAATACTTTGTACGATCATGGGGAATAGTGAACTATATATATTAGCTAGGTCGTGCTCACTATGCTTTTTTTACAATAACATTTAATTTTTTGAGAAAGAAACTTATTAGATTTAATTATTTAATTACATTTTGCAGGCTATAGCCTTTGCATGCTAACAGCTCTTACCATATCAAGCCAATTACTAGTATCCACATTCCATACCCTTTAAGCAGTTCCAAAGATTTTGCACTGATGCGTAAAGATTCCATATCTATTGCTTTAATTTTATATATCTTCTAACATATTCCACACTTATTTTTGGCCCTAAAAAAAATCCACACTTATGTTGAAACCTGAGTCCCTAAAATATAAAAGTGTAACCATGGACCATTTGCCTTGTGAATTATGGAACTTTTTCTAGGTTACACACTTTGCATTTTTGCGAGAAAATATATTATGGATGTCTTTATCTCATACATTCTATTTTGGGTGTTAAAAAACATATAATTACATCATTGACCATTTTTTTGGTTTGTGTTTTTAAATCCCTTTTAACTTTTAAGCACAGAACAAATTATGTAGGTATTAGGTTTTGAAAGCTCGAAAATGTGTTGAAAAACACAAGAGCTGTTTAGACCCCCAAATTAAAATTACGGCTCAATAGATTTTACACAACTTTAATACAAAGTGCGGAATAGTGTAAAAGCGAGCGGATGAACAAGTAAGCTACTCTAATCCATAAACTAAGCAACACAGCAGTATAATGGAATTAAACAAGAGTAGGGAAGAAGGATGCAAACACAGAAAACACCGAGACGTGTTCTCGAAGAGGAAACCGAAGAACTCGGCGAAAAACCTCTCCGCCGCCCTCCAAGCGGAAATCGATCCACTAGACAATCAGTTGGGATACATGGGTTAGCAAAAGACCCTCCAAGCCTAGTCTACCCGCTGTACCTAAGCCCTCCAAGCTCCTACTCCAACAAGGCTTCTCGGAACCGTGTCTTGTCCTAGTTATCCGGATCCCGCAACAAGCTCCATGTTGCATCTGCCATTCAAGGCTTCTTCCAATGCTTCCCAGCAGCACCAAAACGTCACACAGCACTCACAAGGTGTGGTAAGTGTTTGGGCTATCAACCTCTCTAAGATATGGATAATGGAGAGGGAAGGGTTGAGGAAATACCACAAGCAAATGTATAGAGAAAGGTGGGGAAGACAATCTCTAATTACCAATGTGTTTGGCTAGGGTTTTCTCTCTGAAGCATTCCTCAACAATTGTGGGTAATGATGGTATATATAGGAGAGGTGCAAAAGGTGTGACTCAAAAAGTACAGGCTGGCAGAACAGCTAGTCTCGCGGGTGTCTCGCGGGAAGGCCTTACCCGCGAGATACTCGCGAGACACAGTTGTCTCCACCTGGCCTGACTCTTCACATTCCAGCATGTGCCTGGCACATGGATTACTTCGCGGGATGCTTGGTCGCGAGATACCCGCGAGAATTCTTCAGTTCTTCAAATGCTTGAGTCTTCAAACACACTCTCTATCACACAACCCTTACAACAAGTCCCACAACAAATACAGGGTTTTAAACGATTGAACATAATTACAATCAAATTTGGCACGGAATAAAAGCCAACAAAAACACAGTTGTAAATCACAACTTTACAATCTCCCCCTTTGGCTATTCCGTGACAAAACCCTAAAACAGACTCTAGACTTAAACGTGAGTTTGGGAACAAAGGCAAAACTCACTCACACCTAATTCTAGATTCTGAAGTGCTCTTGAAACATATGAACAAGTAACTCCTGAAACACAACAACACAATAACATCATTGTATGCAGAAAACTTGAAAACATATGGAGTAATAATAGCATGATCGAGCAAAACGAAATAGAAACACTAGATCATGGCAAGATCAAACAAGTAATCACTATACAGAAGCAATTACTATGCTCATTCACACATGGAACGAACATCCGGATTTGCAAGAAGATACGCTCAATTGAAGAGAGTCACTTGCAACTCCAACACTCAACCAATGCGAAATACACGAAGTATTTGCATCTAGGAACAATCCTACTAGGGCACACGAGTGTTCATCACTCAACCAATGCATAGAACGTATATGCATCTAGGAACAATCCTACATGGGCACAAGAGTGTTCATCACTCAACCAATGCATAGAACGTATATGCATCTAGGAACAATCCTACATGGGCACAAGAGTGATGTACTTGAAGTAGAATGCATGACATTGAACAACAAGTAAACATGCATGAAGGTTGCATAGACAAGATATTGCAAATGCATGGCACAAACCACAAAGACTTACAAACCAATACATGAAACAAACCCTTAAAGCTTACATAAGCAACATGGGTACATGCATAAAAGTGCCACATAGCATATATGCCACAAAGCATAGAAATTTAAACACAAACTACTGAAAATATACTGAAATAAAGTATAAGAGTAGCTAGTAGACAAAAAAAAATATGACATCATCTCCCCCTATCACTACACTCCCCCTGTCGATGACATCATCTCCCCCTTTTTGGCATGGAATAGCTAGTTGTCATTCTCTTCCAACTTCCTTTGAATTTCATCCATCTGAGTTTCGAGGGAGGTTAGCTGTTTATCAAGACGGGAGTGTTGGGAGTACATGATCTGAGTAAGTCCTGAAAGTTTGGTGCTGAGATCTTGAAGTGCAACCATGATGGTGTCAAACTTGTCATCATAAGAATGAGAAGTAGAACTTGAGGTACCATGAGGAGCATGATGTTCTTGTTTGACATTCTTCTTGGTGTGACTCAGACTTGCTTGAAGGGTACGACCGTTAATTGGACTTGGCCTAGGATGAGGGCGCTCATCAGCAGAAGGACGCACACCTTTGAGTTTCAAAATCCGAGAAACGAGACGACCAAAGGGAATGCAATTCCGTGAAGCAGTACGGTTGACTGTTTTAACCAAAATGTGGAAAATGTGAGAGCAGACGTCAATTTCCACATCAGACACCAGATCATGAAGAAATAATGCTCGACCTAGGTTGATGAAACCGGTGCTTGACAATGGATAGAGGTTGCTGCACATGATTGTAGACATGAGTCTTAATTCGGGAGAAAGTGAAGCCACACTTATTGACGTTCCAGTAGAGGAGAATTCTAAATTTGCTCCTAATTGTCCTCGGAGTAATTCTTCATCCGGATTGAGGTCATCATACACAGGTGGTATAGGTAGAATCGGACGGTTTATGTGTAGGATTTCCGACAGGTACACAGGTGTTACCAAGAATCGCTTTCCTCTAACCTAGCATCTGATCTCTTGTCCTTGTACAATAGCATTGGCATAAAATTCTTTTACCATGTCCTCATAAGCATCTTCAAGATCGGAGAGAAGAAAATTCCAGTCTTTTGTGGCGAACCAAGTAGGAATTTTTGTGTCCAGCAGAGATGACTGATCAACTGCTCTCTCAACCAACAAAGGAGCATCTCGGAAGAGATTTTTATAGGATTCAAAAGCAGCATAAGAGCAGAACAGGCTATGATCAAAGAGTCCTGTTGAAGCACGAGCTCTCTTTGGTCTCGGAGAATCTTCATCAACATCGATGATTGGTTCTTTCCCCTTGTTGCTGCCACCTTTTACAGCAGAAGTCTTGAACGGAGACATCTGTGCAAAAGAACATCCAAACCCAGCAGGAAACACGAGCACAGCAGACACAATAGAGCACAGGGCTAGATTAGATTGAGGTTAGAGTAAAACAAATGTAGTGCTCTGTGTGAAGAGTGTGCAGAATGAGTAAAGTGTATGTAACACACAATCAGTGACCAAATGAAGTGACAAATGATTAAAGAAGTGAGAGTACACAGATTGAAATCACTTGATGTCAAATAGGCACAAACATGTCATTCGGACATTTTAACAAACAGCAAGCATGCACAAACTCAAATATGACATGAATAATGCAATAACATTGTGAAAACAGTCCTAAATACACTTCAAAACGCCACAAGGGGCCAACACAGAAGCACAAACACAAAATGGGACACAGCCCAGTCACAAGATGTGAGATAAGCACACCCAAGTTTGAGAACAACCCAAAAATCCGAAAATCCCCAAACATCAAAACCCTAACATAAAATCTGCAGAATCAATGTACAAACATGAAAAGGACGTTTCAGAAATCATACCTTGAGAGAGAAAATGCAGAAAAATTCTTGATTTGGAAGGGGATTTAATGAAATGGTGATTTGGGTCAAGAATGGTTTTGAGAGAGGTTAAGCGAGGGAATGGGTTAAGGTTTGAAAAGCAATCACATCAGCCACTTTAAAACTGAAAACACGCGTTTTTCGCGGGTTAGGGAGGGGCGAGACAGTCGCGAGAAGTGCCACTAAAGCACAAAATTTTCGCGAGAAGCTCTAAGTCGCGAAACAGTCGCGAAACAGTCGCGAGATTCTCTGTCTGATTTTGGAAAAATTCCAGTTTTTGCCAAACAGCATTTCGCGAGAAGCTGTTGGTCGCGAGACAGTCGCAAGACAGTCGCGAAATTCTCTGTGTGACAAGATGAAAAAAATTTTTCCCTCAAATCATTTCGCGGGAAGCAGCTTAGTCGCGAGCTTCTCGCGAAAGAACCCCTGAACCAGTTTTTGATGAAAAACACACAAAAAACATTTTGACCAAAAAGAACCAAAAGAAAGTATAAAATCACTTTCAAAAACTAATAAAACTCACAAAAATCTTTTTGGATTTGATCAACAAGTTCATGGGCAATCACATCCCATTTGGACATATACAATCACACAAATGAGATAGGCATTGATTGAATCAAAAACTTGTGTGTTGTGTGTGAGTATCAAATGTGAAATAGTCCTTAGACCAGAGCGAAGCTTCAATGATCAATTCACGCGAGTCATACACAACTGATACGAAATCATGTGGACTATCTCCATTATAGAAATGAGTATATATGACCTCCCACACATTGAAAACATAACAAAGAAGCTTTTCATTTGGCTTCTTATACCTCATAACAATTGGTCCATTTTCATTTTGATTGGACAAAACATCTCATTTTTGAGGAAGGTGCTTGAAATTTATGATATTTCAACATTGATGAGAAGCCTTTGGCTTTTTGAGCACCATAACATTTACTTTAAAAAGAGTCGCTTTCCCTTTTTCCTAGTCAAATACTAGTGTGTGCGACAGGCTTTTGCAGCTCAATATCTCTTTTCATTTGGAGATTTACAATTTGAGAGCTCTTTTTGCAAAAACATAAAAATAAAGTGGGAAGAGATATAGACACAAGTCTATGCAAGTGTCAAGACCAACCAGACTATTGACCAATCATTCATGACAGGTGTGAAGATCTATTTACAACAGTCACTCATAATTTTCAGGGTTTCTTCCACACAGAAAAGAGTGCATACGAACAAGCGAAGATCGTAAATGCACTATGCCATAAGTACGAAGGTACTAGGCCAAACTCACATGAGATATGCACACAACAAGTGATCAAACTTTTTGAGATTTTTCAATTTTTATGGGTTTTTGAATTTTTTGAAACACACCCAAAACAAAACACGAGAAGTAAGATCAACAAAAACAGGTTTAACCAAAACACGAAACAAAAACATCAGACACTGAATATGTGAAACCATAACAACAAATAGGCAACAAAGAGCAGTAAAGTTCCACACAAGAGATAGAGATCAAGGAATGATACCGACACCGATGGTCTTACGCAAAGATTCAAACTTCGGGCCATCGAGGGGTTTAGTGAATATGTCTGCTTTCTGATTGTCAGTGTTGATAAACTCCAAGTACACCGTCTTCTCTTCCACCAAGTCTCGAATGAAATGATATCGGATTTCGATATGCTTTGATTTCGAGTGTTGAACAGGATTTTTTTGACAGATTTATGGCACTTGTATTGTCACAATATACACACATTGTATCTTGAGTGATTCCATAGTCATGAAGGAGTTTCTTCATCCAGAGTAATTGAGCACAAGCACTTGCAGCAGCAATGTATTCAGCTTCGGCTGTTGATAAGGAGACTGAATTTTGCTTTTTGCTCATCCATGACACCAGGTTGTTTCCAAGATAAAAGCATCCACCGGAGGTGCTCTTCCTATCATCCACACAACCGGCCCAATCAGCATCAGAATATCCGGCCAGGCATTCATTGGAATCTCTTGAGTACCAAATTCCATAATCAGATGTCCCATTTATGTATCGGATAATCCTTTTGACTGCTGTTAAATGTGACTCTTTGGGGGCTGCCTGGAATCGAGCACATACGCCTACACTGAAGGCAATGTCTGGTCTGCTTGCAGTAAGATACAAGAGACTCCCTATCATGCTTCGATAGAGCGTTGGGTCCACTTCTACACCTGCAGCATCCCTACTCAGCTTTGATGAGGAGCTCATTGGGGTGGACGTGTGTTTCTTAGAGTCTAGACCAAATCTTTTAACCAGATTCTTGGCGTACTTTTCTTGAGATATGAATATCCCATCTTTCCGTTGTTTCATTTGAAGTCCTAGGAAGTAGTTCAGTTCCCCTACCATACTCATCTCAAACTCCTTTTTCATTTCTTCGGAAAATTCAATAGCCAAATGATCAAGTGTGGATCCAAACACAATATCGTCCACATATACCTGAGCAACTAGGAGAGACTGCTCATCTCTCTTCACAAACAATGTTCGATCAGCTTGCCCTCTTTTGAATCCACGATCCAACAAGTATGTTGTGAGGCGATCATACCATGCTCTTGGTGCTTGCTTTAACCCGTATAGTGCTTTCTTCAATCTTAGCACATTATCTGGAAAATAAGGATCTTGAAATCCCTTTGGTTGTTCAACAAATACTTCTTCATTTAGAAAACCATTCAGGAAGGCACTTTTCACATCCATTTGGTACAATTTGAAATCCATGACACAGGCTATGGACAATAGGATTCGGATCGACTCTAGTCTTGCTACTGGTGCAAACGAATCATCAAAGTCAATGCCTTCCACTTGAGTATAACCTTGAGCAACCAACCTGGACTTGTTTCGAACAACCTCACCGTCTTCATCAGTTTTGTTCTTGAAGATCCACTTGGTGCCGATCACATGACTATCTTTGGGCCTTGGAACCAATTCCCATACATCATTTCTAACAAACTGATGTAGCTCTTGATGCATAGACTCTATCCAGTTCTCATCTCCAAGAGCTTCCTCTACCTTCTTGGGTTCAAATTGAGCAAGATAACAGTTATATGTCACATGATTCGCACTGTATTTTGGTCCTTTTCTCAGCCGAAGTCCCTCATTGACGTCACCAATGATATTACTCGATGGATGATTGAGAATTACCCTCGATGACGGTCTCTTGGAGGTAGAAGGTTCTTCATCTCGAGAGATTGGTGGTTGAACTTCTGGCGGAGTGAGAGGGCTAGAGGACCCATGTGTTGATCGAGTTTCCCTTCTTGGTATAGGAGGTGTGGACTCTTTTTCCGGTGATTCTTTCTCAACATCATCCTGTTGTGACATGTTGTCCTCAGCCTCTTTCTTCGTCAGATCAGATCCTTCACCAACATCAATATCTTTTTCAGATATGGTATCATCGATTACCACATTTATTGATTCCATCACTGTTTTGGTGCGTTTGTTGAACACTCTATATGCTCGACTATTTAGTGAATATCCTAGGAATATCCCTTCATCACTTTTAGGATCAAATTTTCCAGGATTCTCCCTGTCATTAAGAATATAACATCTGCTTCCAAATATTCGGAAGTATTTCACCTTTGGTTTCTTTTCTCTCCAAATTTCATAAGATGTCTTCTTCGTTCCTGCTCGAAAGTAAATTCTATTACCAATATGGCATGAGGTATTTACTGCTTCAGCCCAAAACTTCTGAGGAAGGTTTTTGTTGAGTAGCATTACTCGAGCCATTTCTTGAATCACCCGGTTTTTTCTTTCAACTACTCCATTTTGCTGTGGAGTCTTTGGAGCTGAGAATTCCTTCTTGATGCCGTGTTCATTGCAAAATGCTTCAAACTTCGCATTTTCAAACTCCTTTCCGTGGTCACTTCTGATCTTGACTATAGGAACTCCTTTCTCATTCATTAGTCTCTTGCATAATTTCTCCATCTTGTCACATGCTTCTGATTTCTCTCTAAGAAAATCCACCCAAGAGTACCTTGAGAAGTCGTCAACCACCACCATAATATACCGCTTTCCACCCAAGCTTTCTGTTCTTGTTGGGCCCATCAAATCCACATGCAGTAATTCTAACGGGCGAGAGGTTGCAATCACATTTACTTTCGGATGGCTTGACTTTGTTTGTTTCCCTAACTGACATGGACCACAAACATTCTTCTCAATTTTCCCAAACTTTGGTAAACCAACCACTGCTTCAAGCTTCGAAACTTTTGCCACTTGTTTGTAATTGGCATGCCCAAATCGTTGATGCCACAATTCCAAGAGATTCACCCGGGCACTTCGACATGCTATGCTTGGTTTGGGAATGACTCCATAACAATTATCGGTGGTTCTAAGTCCCTTCAGAATTTGTACACCTTCTTCATTCAGAATTAGACATCCTTTCTTTGAGAATTGAACTAAGAGATCATCATCACAGATCTGAGTAATGCTCAGCAAGTTCACTTTTAATCCCTTAATATATAGCACGTCGTTCAGCAGTGGCAGTCCCGGAATGTCCACCGTTCCCTTTCCAAGAACTTGTGAGTGACTGCCATCTCCAAAAGTCACAAAGCCATCTTCCTTTTCTTTGAGCGTTTTGAATAGTGACTTATCTCTAGTCATGTGCTTTGAACATCCGCTGTCAAGGTACCACAAACATGAATTAAAAACTTTCAAAGCGGTATGTACAAAAAGACAAGCATGAGAGAGACACTCTTGACCCTCGAAACAGGACGCTTTTTCCCTTAATTTGTGAAGTTTTCCTTTCATATGATCAAGTTTATCACATAGGTGTCTATTTCTCCTCTCATAATTAGAGACTAAAGACTTTGACTCACATAAGCTGTTATGTAAATCATGGTTTCTATGAACAAGAGATTTCAGCATGTGACAGAAAATTCTAGCATG
Source organism: Quercus gilva (assembly GCA_023621385.1). Taxonomy (NCBI): domain Eukaryota; kingdom Viridiplantae; phylum Streptophyta; class Magnoliopsida; order Fagales; family Fagaceae; genus Quercus; species Quercus gilva. The sequence continues at coordinate 29,148,379 of CM042483.1, read as the reverse complement.
TTTCTTTGATTTAAATAACTGTGAAAACACGTTACTAGACCAGTCTTCAACTTTGCTCATAGAGTCTTTTTCACAAACATCTTTACTACCCTTCATGATGATTTAAAAAAAAAACTATGCAAGAGACACAAAGAGGTCAAGGATCACACTAAGGTATTTAAACCACAATAAGTGTACCCGCTCTGATACCAATTGAAAGCTCGAAAATGTGTTGAAAAACACAAGAGCTGTTTAGACCCCCAAATTAAAATTACGGCTCAATAGATTTTACACAACTTTAATACAAAGTGCGGAATAGTGTAAAAGCGAGCGGATGAACAAGTAAGCTACTCTAATCCATAAACTAAGCGACACAGCAGTATAATGGAATTAAACAAGAGTAGGGAAGAAGGATGCAAACACAGAAAACACCGAGACGTGTTCTCGAAGAGGAAACCGAAGAACTCGGCGAAAAACCTCTCCGCCGCCCTCCAAGCGGAAATCGATCCACTAGACAATCAGTTGGGATACATGGGTTAGCAAAAGACCCTCCAAGCCTAGTCTACCCGCTGTACCTAAGCCCTCCAAGCTCCTACTCCAACAAGGCTTCTCGGAACCGTGTCTTGTCCTAGTTATCCGGATCCCGCAACAAGCTCCATGTTGCATCTGCCATTCAAGGCTTCTTCCAATGCTTCCCAGCAGCACCAAAACGTCACACAGCACTCACAAGGTGTGGTAAGTGTTTGGGCTATCAACCTCTCTAAGATATGGATAATGGAGAGGGAAGGGTTGAGGAAATACCACAAGCAAATGTATAGAGAAAGGTGGGGAAGACAATCTCTAATTACCAATGTGTTTGGCTAGGGTTTTCTCTCTGAAGCATTCCTCAACAATTGTGGGTAATGATGGTATATATAGGAGAGGTGCAAAAGGTGTGACTCAAAAAGTACAGGCTGGCAGAACAGCTAGTCTCGCGGGTGTCTCGCGGGAAGGCCTTACCCGCGAGATACTCGCGAGACACAGTTGTCTCCACCTGGCCTGACTCTTCACATTCCAGCATGTGCCTGGCACATGGATTACTTCGCGGGATGCTTGGTCGCGAGATACCCGCGAGAATTCTTCAGTTCTTCAAATGCTTGAGTCTTCAAACACACTCTCTATCACACAACCCTTACAACAAGTCCCACAACAAATACAGGGTTTTAAACGATTGAACATAATTACAATCAAATTTGGCACGGAATAAAAGCCAACAAAAACACAGTTGTAAATCACAACTTTACAGGTTTCATTACAAACAAATGCTGAGCCCACAGTGAGAGTTCATATTCATGTTGTTGCGAAAGAGACATTGAAATAGAAATGAAATTTGGCATCAAATAAAAGGCTGGGCCGGGATTTGAATAATTGTGTGGGACTCTTCTTTGTTTACATCGTGGCAAGTAGGCCGATATTCTATGGACTACGTCCATCAACTTGAGCTAAATTGAAAATGGACTCGTTGATCACGCTTGAAAGAACTGAAAATGCAAGTGACATATATATACTTGAAAGGGTTTTGTGTATAACCACCGGGCCTTGTAGAGGGGGAGGGGAGTTAAATTGTTTTTTATTTCTTTTAATATTTAGTGCCTATTTTTATATTATTTTTGATATGTCAAACTTCATTAGGAATTGAAAGAAGATATTTCCTATTTTATCAATTTTTTTTAAAGTTACTAAGTTATAAAAGAAAAAAAAATAGAAAAGAAAAATAAAGAAACAAATGTTTCAATTAAGAGAGAAAAAAAAAAAAAAAGAAAAAAAAAACTATTACCTTTTAAAAGTGTTATGAGATCAATTTTTTTTCCATCTAATAATTTGTTATTTTGCATAAAAACGTAGTATTTTTCTTATTCTTTTTATGTACTAATTATATAATAAATTCCATAATTTGACTTTCTTCAAGTTAAACAATAAAATTTTAGATGTACAAATAGTGACTATATGATTTAAATTTTTAAATTTAATCATTTTATTAGTTTAACAAAAACTGAAATAAATGATACTTGAGATTTATCTAATTATTAAAAATGATTACATGTAATTATAAGTGGAATTTTGACCATGAAAAAAAAATACAGCATGGACTATTTATATATAAAATAACCACAACAAACAAACACAGAATGATGGGTTTTTTTTTTTTTTTTTGGTGGTGTTTCCAAACTTTAAAATACTATTTTGTAGACACCCGAGTGGTATTTTATTGTCTAAACTGAATTAAGTATTTTATATATATAAAATGTATGCGTTATGCATGTGTTTTATATATATATATATATATATAGGGTTAGGTTTAAGTTACACCTAGTGTAACTCTAAACAGTGTTACACCACCTAATAACTTATTATTAAATTTATATTTTGGAAATCTTACAATTGGATTACATGTTCTATATGTTTTTAACATGCATGCCAATTTTCATGCTAATTGGATGTTATTTACCATTTCATCTATAAACACATTTTTTATGTATTATTTTAAACTACAAAAACTTGAATTTAAACAATTGATTGATGACATGGCTATTGATATTCAATCACCGTGAAATTTTGCAAGCATTGAGAATATACAAAGATAATGTAATCTAAAGGTAGATTTGTCAAAACTGGCATCCTATTAAAAAATAATGAATAGTGTAACATTATTTAGAGTTACATTATGTGTAACTTGAACCCAACCCATATATAAATATATTAATGTCCATATTGAATTAAGTATTTTTATCACCGCACACCGTTGATGCAATGGTCGCTCTACAAGTATAAGTGCTTGTAGAGTGTGGGGGGCAAAGGCCGGGGTTCAAGTTTTCAGGATGAAATTTCACACACATATATACTTAGATAAGACTAGAGTAGAAATTCTATCTTATATCCAAAAAAAAAAAAAAAAAAGAATTAAGTATTTTATATATATAACGAGTGTGTTTTATGCATGTGTTATACTTCTATGTGTGGGTGTTATGCATGTGTTATACCTCTGTGCGTGTGTGTTGTGCATGTACACAATGTGTTTTTTTTTTTTTTTTTAAGAATACTAACTATTTTTAACACACATACAGAGAAATAGGAGAGAATATCTTAAAAAAACTGATAGTAGTGTGTGTATGTATATATATATATATATATTATTATGAATATCCACCCCACCCCGGGAAAGTCAAATTCTATCCCTATCAACACCTGTGTATATTGGAGTGGATGCCATCCCACCCCCCTTTTTTTTTTTTTAATATGTATATTATATATAAATATTAACATTTTGAAAGGAATGGCCTAAAAATTTAGGAGCTCTCCTCCCCAAAAAGAAAGTCTCTCATGATCCTTCTAAATTAGAATTGAGCAATTAGCTCAATGATTATAGAGAAAAGTTATCCTCTTCTTTTCTCTTTTTCCTTTTCTTTTTCTCTTTCTTTTTCTTTTCCATTTCTCATTGTAAAATTTCCTTTAGCATTTGCTAAATTTTTGGATGTTTTCTTAGTTTTGAAGACTTCATTATTTCCTGCATAATATTCACTTTGGTAATTTATGTTCAAAATAAAACTTTTTAAAAATTTTACCTTAGAGAGGCATAATAATATATGTGTACATGTGCGCATGCAAGTGGAGTTTGTCTTGACTACCATAATTTGGTCCCTCCAAACCAAAATTCTTGTTCCCACCTGTGAATGTATTTACGTTCGTATGTTATGTAGCTAACTTTACAAAAAGTTTTTAACATATATAAAATTATATTAATGTGAAGAATTATCTCATTAAGCCCATCGATAACTGGCGTTTCTACCCTTTTTTTTTTTTTTGCATAAACGGGAGATATATTACATAAGCAGAAGTCTTACAAATAGGAATATATTACAACAAGACTATAGTACAAGGAAACACATCAACACACAAACCACACAAACTAAACTGAAGCAAACTGAACACAATCCAAACAACACCAAACTGAAGAGAGGAATAGCTGAAACTAAACAAAACACCACTGGATCCTTATTAACCGTGACGACTCCAGGATGAGACAAAACCCATGGAGTCCCAATATAAACATTGCCACAAAAAGGTGGGGCATGTATCATACAACACTTCCTTATCCAACTGAGAAGCACCTCTCTTTGCCAGTATGTCCGCACAGCTATTAGCTTCTCTTCATATATGTTCAACGCGTGCCTTCCAATCCTTGTTTAGGAGCCACCTACAATCCAAAATCAAGTTAGAAAATTCCATAGGATAATCTTCATTAGTTTTTAACCATTTGTAAGCAAGAAGAGAACCTGTTTGAAGATAAACTCGGTGATGACCCTTGGCCCATGCTTGAGCCAACACCTCTCTAATACTTCATAGCTCAACCATATTATTATTGGTGACTCCCAGGTGTAAAGGGAAACCCCACAACCATTCTCCATTGGCTGTGTGGGCCACATCACCCGCACCAGACTCTTTAGGGTTACCTAACAAGCTTCCATCTGTATTAAAAGTTATGTGAGGAACAGAAGCCAGGCTCCACCTAATGTATTTGAGGGAAGATGGGGATGGGTGCCCCGATGAAACGGTGCTGAGAAAGAAAAACTGTGTGGCATGAGATATAGCATTTTGTTTTAAAATATGATAAGGAATGAATTTTCCTATAAAGATCAAATAATTTCGACCCGACCAGATTGCCCATATGATAAAAGCAAATATAATGTTCCATGGGATATAACACAAAGGGCAATTAAGTTTGGAATTAAGCTTGCATCAATCATGGAGCTCAAGCTTGAAAAAATCAGAAATGAGGAAGTGCACAGGAAAGGAGGACCAAATATGACAGGCAAAGAGGCAATCACGCAAAACATGAATTGGCATTTCAATCTCATTGCAATGGGGACACACTGGGTCACTCAAGGCAGCATGAGGGAAAATGACCGATTTGGTGGGAACACGATGGTGTGCACATTTCCAAACAAAAAAGTTGAATTTTAGGAGGTATTTTTAACTTCCAAATCCAAGACCATGATACCAAAAACTGCCATATAGCCTCGTTGGATTTAGGTACAAGAGAATGGTAAGTGAATTTTACTGAGCAAATACCCTCATGGTGGTCCCAGACACGGTTATCAATAAGAGTAGCAAGAGAACCAGGAATAGGTAGTGGTTAAGCATAAATAAATTGGGTTATTGTTGATAGCAATATCATACTAAGAGGTGTGAAATCCCATTGGTGAGTGGCAATGATCATTCTAGCCACCTTAATCTCATATTCGTGAGGAAGAAGTGGGCCATGAATGAGACCACAGATTGGTCCTGGGGACAGCCAATGATCTGTCCAAAAATTTATAGTATGGCCATTACGAATAATCCACCACAAACCACCCTGCAAGAGATCTCGCCCCTACAGCAGAGCCTTCCACAAGTGAGATCCAGATGCGAAGTGGCCTACAAGAGATCAGTTGTTCAGTAATGCTTTAGGGAAAGAAATTTGGCTAATAGAGAATGCGGGTTCTGCCATATTCACCATGCCTGATTCAAAAGAAAGGCATCATTGGTAGTTTTGGAATCCCTTATAGCCAGCCCACCACAAACCTTAGGCTTGGTGATCGTGTCCCATTTAATGAGGTGCACATGTCGTTGTGTCGGTGTGTCGCCCCATAAGAAATCTCTTATGGACATGTCTATATTATTCGTAGTGCTCCTAGGAATGATAGTTGTTTGTATTTGATAATATGTAAGAGGCGAAAAGGACGGATTTAATCAATGTTAGCCTACTCGCCTATGAGAGAAGCTTAGATTCCCAGGTGCAGATGCGTGAGTGAATTTTGTCTAGTGAGGGTTGGAAGGCCAAAGATGATTTTCATTTAGTAAGAAGAGGTATGCCTAAATATTTGCCAAGATCTTGGACAATAGGCATGTTTGTGAGTGAAGAAATACTATGTTGGGTTTCTAAAGGAGTGTTTCATGAGAAGAATAGCACAGGATGGACAGAAGGGTGTACTCGCCACCCCATTCCATAAAATAGAAACTGAGGAGGACGAAATACATGCCATGATTAATTCTGTAATAGAGGTTGGGAATTGGTAGAACATCAAGGTATACTTAATGAAAGACCATTCCAATTTATCATATGCTTTTTTTAGGTCAATTTTGGCTACCAGGGGATTTGTTTTCCCTCACTGGTGGTGAATAAAGTGTAGAAGTTCTTGCGCAAGGATGTAGTTATCCGTTGCTCGTCTACCCAGGACAAACCCAGATTGGGCCAGGTGAATCATGGCCGAAAGAAAAGGTTTAAGCCTATTGACTAAAAGTTTAGTTAAAAGTTTGTACAACATATTGCACAAACTGATAGGCCATAATTGAGACACTAATTCAGGATCAGGAAATTTTGGAATGAGCACTAATTTTATCTAAGTTAAATCATCAGGGATACGTGTTGTGAGAAACAATGTTTGAATCAATTTTGCAATATCCTCACCCACAATCTGCCAATTATGTTGACAAAAATAGGCATGGAAACCATCCGGTCCCGAAGATTTTAAAGGATGCATAGTAAATAGCGTGGCACAAATTTCTTCCTTATCCAGAAAATGGATGAGAGTATCACACGTATAACTGAGGAGCACAACTCCTAGTGAAGGTTTTTCTATTTTCTTTATTTTAATAACTTATTCAATGGTCAGGGATGGTAACCACGTTTGGTCCCAAGTCCAGCTCTCTTTTGTAATCCAGTATTTTATATATATATATATATATATATAGAAAACTTAGGTACAATACCTTAGGTGCTATTTTTTAGGTTCCTCTCTTAAGATTTAGCCATGTGGCTATTTAATTAAAAAATACACTTTCATCCCATGAGAAAAAATCCACACGGCAAAATCTAACAAGGGAAACCTAAAGAACAGCACCTAAGTACTATATATATATATATATATAATTTGTTAAGGAATTAAATACCTTCAAGATCATGATATAATTATTAGAGCACCAATTTAAAGTAAATACTTTAAAGTTAATAAATAATTAGAACCAACAATACAATATTTACAGCTGGAGTTTTGTAATTCAAGCAGTTATCAACTAGTATATCTTCTATAGTGTTTTCAATAGAGATTTCTATGATTCAAATCCCCTATCCTCTACTATCAATGTAAAAAAAAATTACTTAATGTTTCCATCAAATATATCACTATGACAATATCAAATTTGAAATTTATCAACAATGACAACTAAAAAAAATAGTTTGGATCCCCCTCCCTCACTTACAATCTATCCACACACAAAAAAAATTAACAATCGCTTATGAGCCATGCCCCCCTTGACTAAACTTTCCAAAAATCTCCCTTAACAACCTAGTAAATGCATATTTGGATTAATACTTTTTTAATGATTGATGATACATATTTGCAAGCCTGGTGTTGTAAACATTGTAGTACCTTAGTAGTATCCATTCAAAAACTACTCATTTATTATATTCTTGAAGCGCCACAAATCACATTCATTGCACTCAATATCTTTTTATTTGATATAAATTTTGCTAAATCCACCATTGGATTACATTTTCTTCTTATATCCCTCATACTTGCAAAATTTCCTAAAAATCAAAGATCAATAGTATAAAAAATTATGCATAAAAAATAAGTATATAAATCAAATAGTAAATAACTTCCAATTTGTACAAAATTTGATGTGTGTGTTGAGAACATAAAAAATATGCAATTTAACAATTAGGTTTTCAAAATATATAGTCATATTAATATTTTCAATAGGAGTTGTAGTCTTAAACTACAATCAAGTTTGTAGTCAAAATTTGTACCCAAAAAAAATAGTCACATTAAAAAGTAAAAATAATGGATTTTAAGAATACAAAAAAATTATAATATAAATTACTAGTGTGGGGCCCTATTACATTAACCACGCTGGCCCACAACGAGCAGCCCAAGACCTGCGCCGAGGATAGTGCTGAGGCCGAGGACAACGGGAAAGAGCCCACAACATCCAAGGCCTAAACCGAGGATGACCTGTCCTCGGCACACCGACATCACTAAAGGGAAATATCCTCCATCCATCGAAAATATCCCACCAACATTCTGACCGCTTTAATGATGATGCGACCAACGAACCCAGTTGCCTCGATTACTCCGACTAATAGAAAAGCCTGCAAAGACGGCTGAGAACTAACGTAAAGTATACAAAAACAGATGATGGGACAAACTCTCATCTAGAGTGACCGAATAACCGACAGGTGGACGACTGAGATTAACTAGAGCAATACTATATAACCAAGAGGACTCCCACCAAAAAAAAAGGGGGGGGGGAGAGGGGAAAAACTCTAAGGAAAATAAATCCTCGGCCTAGTCCGAGGACCAACAGGCACTTTATTTACATAGCCAAAGTGATGATCATTCCCTACAAAAATACTTAATCAAATTCATTTGATGAGATTCTTATTAATTTCTTGTCATCTATTACTTATCATAAATACCAAATTAACCGTTGTTCACTTCGGTGATGCCAAATCCGTGTACCCACTTCTCTACAAGTTTTATTGTTAAGGGTTCTTTACAAATTGAGTCCTTACAACTAGTTAAATATTATTTGAGTGAAAACAAAAATGCATATTTAAAGTTATCTCCTTAGGCCTCTAAATGTGCTGAGTCAACCCTGTTATAATAATTGTGTTATTTATTATTAAGTCAAGATACTAATTAGTTTTTTTTGTACATGTAGGAATCAAATTCAAATCCCTTATTTAACAACAAAAAAATTTACAAGTTGAATTAATTGAAACCCATACTTTCTTATAAGTGAATGTTGACAATTTGTATTATAGATATACTTAAGGCTACCACAAAGTCATACTTTTAATGGGCAAATAACACTCCCCTCCCTTGAGGTTTAGAGAAATGACACTCACCCCCAAACTTGAAAAGAAAAAACACTCCCCCCCCTGAGATTTAAAAAAAATAACACTCCCCCCCCTTTCAGAGTCAATTTGATTGATTGATGAACAAACTCACAAAAGCTTATTCTTTACCATCTAATGTTAAATTAGAAAAGCAGCTAAAAATATGGACTTTTGATGGAATAAGTTGAGAATAAGTTGAGGGCAATTTTGGGAATACATTATTAACCAAAGGGTACGTTAGTGCTCAACATTTTTAATGTCAATTTAACAAAGTTTAGATAAATAATTGTCAAAGAGGGGAAAATGTTTTTTTCCTTTAAGTTTGGGGGTGAGTGTCATTTTTCCAAACCTCAAGGGAGGTGAGTGTTATTTGCCCACTTTTAATTAATATTTTATGAACATCATGATTTAAATAGAAAGATTGGGTTTGAAATTCTTACACTTGGTCTTGTTTGGAGATGATTCAAGCTTTGTTAATTTTCATGCTTGATTGATTCCAAAAATTGCTTATATGTTGTTGAGTTTTATAATTCAAAATCAACCTCTCTCTCTCTCTCTCTCTCTCTCTCATGGCATACAGGACCAGGCCCTGCCCTAGGACACTTAGGCCATAGCCTAGGGTGCCCTATTAGAGAAGGGCCCTCAAATGTGGGGGCAAAAGTGATTTTTTTTAATTGAGATGTATACAATAAAAATTAAAAAAAAAAAAAGTTGTACTTTTTTTCCTCTGCTTTTAAGAAAATCCAAAAAATTGAGAAATGTTAGAGATGATATAAATTTAAATACATAGGCTTTATAAATAAATGTGTCACCAATTAACAAGTAGCAATTTAAATATAAAAGTGCTAGAAATATTATAAATTTTAGGGTAAATTACAAATTACACCCCTAAAATTTGGAGTGTTTCAATTATACATCCTGAAATTTCAGAATTTAAATTTTACTCCCTAAAGTTTGAGGTGTTTGGATTTTACACCCTGACGTTTCAGAATTTGGATTTTACTCCCTAAAGTTTGGAAGTATTTGAATTTAACACCTCCAAATTCTGAAATTTCAAAATGTAAAATCCAAACACCCCCAAACTTTGGGAGTAAAATCCAAACACCCCTAAAATTAAGGGGGTAAATTCTAAATTCTGAAACGTTAGAATGTAAAATCCAACCACTCTCAAACTTCAAGGGGTAAAATCTAAATTTTGAAATTTCAAGGTGTAAAATCCAAACACTACCAAACTTTAGGGGTGTAATTTGCAGTTTACCCTAAATTTTACTACATAACATTTACAAATTGATGTGGCAATAAATACGATTGATGGTCTACAACAACCCTAATAGATATATAGATATATATATATATATATGAATTACCTTTTGTGATTGATGATACATCTTTGTAAGCCTAATATACTAATATTGTAATATTTGTAGTATCTTTAGCATCATCCATTCAAATATTCATTTACTATCCTTTTGAAGTGCCATAGATCACATTCATTGCCATGTTAGTTTGTAATATTTTTGTAATAAAGTTTTTTATTGCTTTAGCATTTGCCTCAAAATAGTCATATTAAAAATTAAGAGTAATGGATTTCAAATAAAAAAAAAATTATAATATAAATTACTAGTTAAATATTATTTAAGTGATAACAAAAAGACCTATTTAAAGTTATCACCTTAGACCTCTAAATGCATATGTGTTGTGCTAGTCTTACCATAATAATTGTTATTTATCATTAAGTCAAGGTACTAATTTTTTGATAAATGTAAGAATCAAATCTAAGTCCCTTATTTAAAAACAAAGAAATTTGCAAGTTGAGTTAATTGAAACTCATCTCGAGATGATTTTCAATTAACTCAACTTGCAAATTTGTAAGTTGACGATTTGTATTATAGATATATTTATAGATGTGTACCAAATTGTTTAGAGCTACAGCAAGTCATACATTTAATTTTATGAATATCATGATTTAAATAGCATGCTTGGGTTTGAATTGAAATTCTTACTATTGGTTATGTTTGGAGATGATTCAACTTAGTTCATTTTCATGCTTGATTGATTCCAAAAATTGCATCTTCAACTTCAAGTATCTAATAAGATATGCTGTTGAGTTTTATAAGGCCATTGTAGGAGGACATTCATGAGTCTCCATTGTTTTAAAAAATTGAATTGATGCAGGAGCTTGAAATTCAGAACCAAAGAAGGAAATCTCGAATTGTTTGCTTATTCATAATAATTGTACTTTTGGGTGTAGTAGTGGACTATGTGGTGACTCTCGTGAGTTGGGCAGGTCTTATTTGGTGCTACTCATTGCATTATAGCAGTTTAATGCATGGATTTTGTAGAGAGAAATGATCCAAAGCCTCTAATTGAAGCTTTTAGGTTAAACAAATTAAGGATGAAATCTTCATATTTTTTAGTTTCAGGGACCACTTTTGACTCTAGTCTAATCAAGTTTCATTGATATTCTAGGGTCACTTTAGTTGGGTTGATTGCTGAACCACTTTTGGGTGCGAGCTGGTTCCTCCTTGTAAACAGAAAATTATCGATTAAAAGATTGGTAACGTCACGGATATTAGAGTAGTGCTTACAAAAAAGAATTTATTATGGATGAAACCTTGAGCGCCAAATTAATCAAGTAATCTTTTAAGGTTTGTGTGACTATTCTAAAATTGTAGTTTTCTTTTTTTTTTTTTTTTTTTTTTTGAGAAAAAGGTAAGCTCTTATAAATTAAGGTAATCAGTTTGGAATACACTCTCCAAATCAAAGGATAGTTCTTCTACCCAAACATCTAAACCCGCAAATGAAACTGTTCTTCTAACAAAGGCATGTGCTAACTTATTCCCATCCCGATGCACATGAGAAAAACTACAAAAATGAAATTTGCTAACTTGACGACGAGTTTCCTCAACCACATTTCCATACATTGTGTTGCAGCTGGCCGATGAGTTCAACGCCGAGACCAGTTGTAGTTTGCTTAGAATAATTTGAGAGTGTTGGAGTTTCCAATTATATAATATATATGATTGTCGGTGATACGTAATATTGTTTCTTATAATAGAGAAATAAAATGAAGTGGGGAACTAAAAAAAAAAGAGAGGTGAAGAATTATGTCAACTTTTTTTTTTTTTTTTTTTTTTTGATGAGAAGAATTATGTCAACTTAAATGTTATAAAGAGATGACACCTTTAGCTTGATAGGAAATATACTATTTGAAAGACCCCTTGAGCCCTAAATCAAAGAACCTTTATTTGAAATATACTAGTTTGTTAATGAGTAATGACATATGATTTTGTTAGACTTTCACAATTTTGTTTGTTTCATGCTTGTTAATTATGTGCCATTTGTAGCAAGGAAGTCGATTCCATACCGTATTGGCTGGTACGGCCGGAATTTTTTGTACCAATGCTTAGGCCAGAACAAAAACATGGCTGTTTCATTCTGCTCCAAATACCAGGATGTACCGGCCGTTCTGGGAAAAATACCGAATATCGGCCGGAAAATGAAAATCGGCCGGTAAAGTGTAAACTAACAAAAAAAAAATAGAAAGATTCCTAAATCCCTACTGTCTCTTCCACTTTTCTGGTAGTGAAGCCACTTCACCGATCATCGTCCATCTCCTTTTTGTCTTTGGTTCTTCTTCTTCTTCTTCTTCTTCTTCTTCTTTAGTCTAGAATTGCTCCACTTCTGTTTCACTTCTTACTGACTAATGTTTCTTTGAACTTTCTTTGCTTTTTGCTTTTACTTTTCATCAAAGAAGAGACTTGTTAAGTGTGGAGGTGTGCCCTGACACTACCCACCTGAACTTGGACAGTTTAAATTTCAAATAGATCTTTATATTTTTTAAAAATTAAAAGGACAAGTTTCAAAGGCATTTAACTGTTCAAACTTGTATTACTTTCTTCTTCTTTTTTTTTATTTTTATTTTTATTTTTTTGATAGGAAAACTTGTATTACTTTGTTCAGGATACAAGTGATTTGCCATCTACAACTACAAACTTATTATTACTACGATTATTAATATAATTATCACCATGTAATCTTTTAAGTATTATCTATGTATTTTCTTTTATTTATTATTAATGAGCTAACACTTTAATCAGAAGATTCACAATAAATATTTGCAACAAATTATATAGATTTTGAATAATGAATATATATATATATATATATAAATCAGCAGTAAACCCGAAACGGTACACCAGTATTAATCGGTACCGAAATATTTCGTTTTTTTGACCAAACCGAAACGGCCTCCTGTACGGTGTTGACTTCCTTAATTTGTAGATGAAAAACACAAAAGGGTACATGTAGAATGAAAAATGAAGATGGTCGAATCATCTCAAAATGATGAACATTTATAAATTAAGAGATGGCCCACTTGTTCTTTTAGAAGGGATCAGAAGCATGCCCAATATCATTCAATTGAATAATTGACCCAAAACTATGGAACATTAGATGATACTTCTTTTTTAATAGACAACATTAGATGATACTTTTAGTTTGCAGGGATATATCTATATACATATATATATATATATATATAAAATGAGGAACTTTAATACTTTTGAGTAGTAAATTTTAAAAAAAAAAAATTTGAAAATAATATGAACATGTTAAGGCTCCAAATTGTTTATTAATAATATGATAATGAGAGAGAGAGAGAGGGAAAAAAAAAACACTAAAAAGAGAGGTAATTGAATTATGTAAAGATGTATGTTAGCTTACAAATTTTTCCTTAACTTGTTGAATCCTATAAATCAAATCTGATTATTTTAGAATAAATAATAATTATTAAGATATATTAGATGATAACTTTAATGTTAGATAAGATCTTTGATATAAAATTATAAAACTGATAGTATGGACCACATAAGAGAGGTGATAGCATTGTTTCGAGATGAATACTTATAAAATGAGATATTTAATTATTATTTTTTTGAGATATTTAATTATTAAATAAATCCTCTTATATATTTAACCTAATTTATTTAGGGTATTTTTGTGTTATATAGTTTCAAATAGTTTTGTTCATGATAAAGAATTGTTGGCAATCTTTTCATTATTTATCTTCAAGTCAAAGCTCTTTTTGTTTTTTTAAACACTTAATTGAATTCCAAAAGCGTTCCCAGATTTTCGTGGTGCCGTGGTGGAAGTTGAAATTGCCCCTAATTTCGCATTGGCTATCTCCTTTTTTATTATGATTGAATAGTCTATATATTTTCGTTAAGAAAGTTTATTTTATTTCTTACTATATTTCTTCAGTAATAAATTACTATATCTTAATGATTATGACTGACGTTATGCTTTTTTATTGTATACATTCACGCGGCAGTTCATTGTAATGTTTCACACACAGTTTTTTTTTGAAAGAGTTTCAACCTATGGCATCCGCTCCTGATAATTGCTCTTCATTATCAGACCAAGACACCAATCAGTTTTTAGTGTAGGCGGAGATTGAACCTCAGATCTCTTATACAACTATCAGAGACTTTACCAATTAAGCTAACTGGAACCCACGTTTCACACACAGTTTAGTTGATGAATTTGTTTCAGGTGATAAATGTTGCTAGTATTATAGTATAGATTCAAATTAAATAAGCACTATTAAAATTATTTTTTTCTAACAATTACCCTAAGAGAAGTTTCTCTGTCGCTAAGAAAGTAGGCTCCCCCTCTTCTTTTAGGCTGTAGAACTCCGTCCCTCTTAGTAGGTGTGTTTGTCCTCTCAAGTACCAAGTGTGCTTGTAGAGCTTGGTGGTTTATTTTTTGGGGTTAAGGGAAACAGGTTTTAGCACAAGGAGATTCTACTATTTCTCGTAGTATGGAGAATTTATCACGATCATGGGGGAATTTATCTCTTAGGGAAGGAAGAGACGGGGTATGTTTTACCAAAGGCACGGAGGAAGTATGAGTTCATGCTAGCGGCAAAATTCCTAACCCCTCGTGCCTTAAACATGGAGGCTGTGGATAGAACTTTCAAGCAAGTGTGGCGATGTTATGATGGTTTCAAGATCCGAAATATGAACAGACACTAAGTTTTATTCGTGTTCGAGGTTGAGAGAGATGTTACTCAATCTTGATTAATTAACCATGGAGTTTTGACAAACATCTTGTGGTGGTACAACGGTATGATAAGGATATTCCACTAAGGTCCTTAACTTTCGAGACAGTGATGTTTTGGGTCTAGGTACATGACATTCCCATGAGGTATATGACAACTGAAGTGGCGGAAAAAATATGTGATACCATTGGTGAGGTGTTCCGCTCCATTGGTGCTGAAACTGAGGAAGGAAGTTGTTTTATTCAAGTAAGAATCAAGCTTGACATCTCACTGCCTTTGTGTCGAGGAAGGGTTATAACTCTTGAAAGTGGGGAAAAATCCTGGGTATCCTTTAAGTACGAGCGTTTTCCAAATTTCTGTTTTTGGTGTGGTAGGCTTTGCCATGGTGATAAGGACTACCCTCTGTGGATTAAGAGTAGGGGTACATTGAAGGAAGCCGACAGACAATTTAGCTCTTCTTTACGAGTAGCCCCATATGTGCCAACAAATCAGAAGGTGATCTATGTCCACAGTTTCTATGACAAATCAGGGGTGGAGGAAGATAAACCGAGATCAAGGAGGCATAGGGTTGCAGATGCATCGAGAAGCAAGTATACGGTGGTGTCGGTGGAGGAAAATTCCCATATGGAAACCAAGGAGGTGGTGGAGGAATTAAATGCAAATTTGAATGCAGATGGGGGATCGGTTACAGGATTGGAAATGGACTTAACGATCAATAGGGATGCACAGATTACGGCAGAGAATATTGATTGCAATAAGTCCTCATTACTCGGGGTTGATCAGCAGCGAAAATCAGGGAAAGTAGTAATTGAGTGTAACTAGAATTCTGGTCCAAACAAGTCATATGAGCATGTGCAAGTGATGCCAGGTGGATTAAAAAATTCTAATGACACTAAGTCTGAGTTAAATAAGGAGACATCACGTGCAAGTACTACTGATTTGTTTCGTAAACAATTTGAAGAGATTGATCAGGATTTGAAAACATTTGATACGCACATGACTGAATGGGTGGGTGTGGAGAAACAAGGAGTCTTGGGTTCTAACAACACAAAGCTGACACAACAAGGGATCAAACTCGAAGTTAAGGATGCTCATAGAGATGGCATTGGTGCAGGAGGAGTAGAATCTCTCCAAAAAATCCAAAAACCTGGCAAGTGGTCAAGGTTGCAAACAACTAGATTGGCTTCTGTGGAAGGGCTTGGGATTGAACTAGGGCAGAAAAGGGGGGTAAAGGGAGAGGAACACCAATTAGAGTTACCAAAAAAAATTTCAAGGTTTAGAAGAGTGGTGATGGATAAACTAATGCAATGGTGGAGGCTAGTTCCCAGCCTCGCCACATATCATGAGTATCTTATGTTGGAACTATCGGGGGCTTGAGAATAGGCAGACAATTCAAGAGCTTGGAGATTTGATCCAGGCACAAGATCCTACAGTTGTGTTCTTAGCCGAAATATGGCTGGTTAAAGCTAGGTTGGGTGAAATCAGAGATAGATTGCAGATGGGAAATTACTTTGGCGTTTCAAAGGTTAATTTAGGGGGTGGATTGGCTCTCTTTTGGAAGAAAGATGTGGAATTAGATATTGATTCATCTTCCTTAAATCATATTTGATGTGATTAGCCATAAAAGCAAGGATGGTGGGTGGAGGTTTATGAGTTTTTATGGGGATTCTGTAACACAAAGGAGGATGGAGTCATGGAATCTGTTGAGGAATTTGCAAGGTAGATTTGCAGTACCATGGTTATGTGCGGGTGATTTCAATGAGATCACAATGACACACGAAAAGAAAGGTGGATGGTATAGACCTTATTCACAAATTAAAAATTTTCAGGATGTGTTGGATGAGTATGGCTTAATGGATTTAGGTTATATATGCAGGGAGTAAATTCACATGGTTTAAAAATTTGGCAAACGGTGTGGCTGTATGGGAACAGTTGGATAGGGCTTTGGGAACTACAGTTTGGTTTGAAAAGTATCGACAACTCAGGTGATAGTATTGAAGTGTGGAATGTCAGATCATAAACTTATGGTAATTCATCCTGATGGTGTTCTTGTGAGGCCAAACAAACCTTGGCGATTTGAACAGATGTGGTTGGAAGATGAGGCCTGCCATGAAATAGTTGCATCGGCTTGGAGAGATGGCAAAGGTTATTCACCAATGAGTAGGGTGGTGAATAAAGTGGGTAAGTGCTAGACTTAGCTAAAATGGTGGAGTAAGAGATGCTTCGGTAACATTACATGGGAAATTGAGGAAAAAAAGAAAAGAATGAGGGAAGTAGAGGATTCGGCCTTGCAAGGAAACAATGTGGATTTACTGTGAAAATAAAAACAGAATTGGTAGGGTTGTTGATGAAGGAGGAACAAATGTGGCAGCAACAATCAAAAACTCACTGGTTGAAATCAGGGGATAAAAGCTCAAAGTATTTTCATAACAACAAAACTCAAAGGTTTAGAAGAAATCAAATTTCAGGTCTTCAAGATCCAAGTGGTATTATGTAGATGGGGGACCAGAGTATGGCTGCCTTGCTAGAAACTATTACCAACATTTTTTTACTTCATCAAATCCATGTGAGTTGGAGGAGTTCACATAGCACACATGTAAGGTAGTTACTGATGACATGAATGTAGAGTTGATTGCAGATTTTACAAGGGAGGAGGTGGAACAGGCCTTAAATCAAATGGCACCACTAAAGGCTCCAAGACCTGATGGCATGCCACCATTATTTTACCAACATTATTGGAAGGATATTGGAGACAATGTCATAGAAGCAGTGTTGGCTTGTTTAAACTCCGGGAAGATATTGTAATCATACCTATCTTACACTTATTCCTAAAGTAAAGTGTCCTATGAAAGTTTTAGATTTTAGACCCATAGCTCTTTGTAATGTTTTGTATAAGATAATTTCAAAGATGTTAGCAAATAGGTTGAAAAAAAATATGCCTATAATTATTTCTGAGTTTCAAAGTGCTTTTCCGACTGATAAAGCCATCTCAGATAATATATTAGTCGCTTTTGAAACTTTTCACCATATGAAAACAAAGCAAACCGGGAAATGGGTTTCATGGCTATGAAATTAGATATGAGTAAGGCCTATGATAGGGTGGAGTGGGTGTTTCTTATGAAAATTATGGAGAGAATGGGCTTTCATCAAAAATGGAGAGGGTGGGTTTATGAGTGTATTAGTTCTGCCTCCTTTTTTATATTGGTAAATGGGGAACCGAGGGGTCATATAGTCATATAGTTCCATCTAGGGGCTTGAGGCAAGGGGATCCTTTATCCCCATATTTGTTTCTTTTATGCTCTAAGGGGTTAAATGGGTTGATCCAAAATGCTGTAAATGATGGGGAGATTCAAGGATTTTCTCTTTGTAGGGGAGGTCCAAAAATTTCTCACTTATTTTTTGTAGAGGAAGTAGAAACCATCAAACCATTTTGAAAGTGTATGAAAAAGCATCATGTTAACAAATAAATGCAAATACGACCACTCTATTCTTTGGAAAATCTGTTGGTGAGGAAACAAAAAAGGCTATAAAGTTGTTACTTGGAGTGCCTAAAATAAAACAATTTGAGAAGTATTTAGGGTTGCCGGCAGTGGTTGGAAAAAATAGAAGAGCCAGTTTGAACTATATAAAAGATAGAGTTTGGAGCAAACTACAAGGATGGAAGGAGAAACTATTATCTTAAGCAGGGAATGAAGTGCTTTTGAAGGCAATAGTTCAAGCGATACCCACATTTGCAATGGGGTGCTTTAAACTCCCAATAGGCCTTTGTAGGGATATTGAGATGTTGATAAGGAAATTTTGGTGGGGAGCGAGGGAAGACCCATTGGAAAAATTGGGACACACTATGTAAACCAAAGAAAGAAGGTGGATTGGGTTTCAAAGAGCTTGCAAAGTTTAATGATGCAATGTTGGCAAAACAGGTATGGCGACTTATTCATGATAAAAATTCTTTGTTTTATCGTGTATTTAAGTCAAAATATTTTCCCAATAGCTCCATTTTTTATGCCAAACATGCCTCGGGTTCCTTCACAAGAAGAGTCATTTTAGTAGGTGCAAAATGGAGAATGGGGGATGGAAGGTCTATTGGTATTTTTAAGGATAGCTGGATTCCAAGTCTCTCGGGTGGAAGAGTTGTGTCTGCCATACCAGGTTTAGGTAGTGATGCTTGTGTGGTAGAATTGATTGACCAAACTACAGACAGTTGGGATGTGCAATTGCTTCAAAACTCCTTTCTGCCCTTTGAAGCGCAACAAATAGCTGTTATTCCCCTCAGTGCATCAGCTTAACCCGACTTCCTCTATTGGTCTTTGGAAAAAAATGGCATCTATTCAGTCAAGTCAGGGTACAAGAGTATATGTGAAGATTCAAGGTGTGATGAAGCTTCAGGTTCTAGCAGAAATAGGAGTGCAGGTCTGTGGTCAAGGATTTGGAAATTGCAGGCACCTGGCAAGGTCAAGCATTTTTTGTGGTGGGCATGTACTGATTGTCTACCAACAAAACAAAACCTGATGAGGAGAAAAATGCTAGCAGATCCTGTGTGTCACCTGTGCAATAGATTGCGAAAGGATGCAAAACATGCATTGTGGTACTGTGTAGCGGTGAAGATTGTTTGGTGTAAGGAATTCAGCTGGGTTAACAGTATAGAGTCAGCTCACGAGTCTTTCACTGATTTAGTGGATCGGCTCCTCTCAAAACCAAGAGCTACCGAGATGTTTGCAACCATGGCATGGTACGTTTGGACCCATCGAAATAAAACTAGGTTGGGGGAGAAGGCTACACCGCTGGAAAGAATCGGGAAAGCTGCAAAAACTTATTTGCTGCAATTCTGGGCAAGGCGAAAGGTGCACAGCAGGGGAAAAATGTTTCGTCGTCGAAAATGGTTGCCACCTGAACCAGGTGAGTATAAAGCAAACTTTGATGGTGCGATGTTCAGCGAGAATGACGAAGCTGGGGTTGGTGTTGTGATTAAAGATTCCATGGGGCAGATCATAGCAGCTGTGGCAGAAAAAATTAAAAAAGCATTTAGTGTGGAGTGCTTGGAGATGGTTGCAGCTAGACAAGCAATGCTCTTTGCGTCGAAAATTGGCCTTCAACAATGCCACTTTGAAGGTGATTCAGAAATTGGAATAAAGGCTCTTCAACAAGGCGATATGTTTTCCTCATCCTTTGGTCATCTAGTTAGAGACACTTTAATTCATGTAACCTCCCTTAGGAGTTTTTCTTTCTCTCATATTATTAGGCAAGGCAATACAGTTACGCATACTTTAGCCCAGAGAGTAAGGCTTTCTTTCCCTTTGATAGTTTGGATGGAGTATGTTCTGTCTGATGTAGACATATTTGTTTTAGCAGATTCTTCAGTTTCTTAAATAATATCAGTGGACTTGGTCCTGTTTCTCAAAAAAAAAAAAAAAAAAAAAAAAAAAAAAAAAAAAAAAGAGATTCAAATTATATGAGAACAAAAAAAAAATATATATATATATATATATATATGAGAGAGGTAACTAATGATGAATATTAACTTAATCATAACTTTTTCTTCAACTAGTTGAATCCAATAAATTAAATCTAATCATGTTGAATAAATAATTATTAAAATATATTAGATAAGATCTTATAAAATTATAAAATTGATAGTATAGACCACATAAGAGGGATAATACAATCATTCTGAGATGAATACTTATAAAACAATATATATATATATATATATATGTATGTATGTATGTATGCATGTATGTATATATGTGTGTGTATATATATATATATGTATATATGTGTGTATATATATATATATAATTTATTAAATAATGCTACCGCTTATATTGTTGAATGACAATTTTGGGTTTCTTCGATCATAATTTTTTTAAGGTGTTTATTTTTGTTTGTATTATAGTCTCCAAATTCAGTCTCTCAGAGAGAGAGAGAGAGAAAGGGACTTTATCCTTAACTTGTTGAATCCAAATTAACCTGTGGACGACTAAATTTCTTGGTTCGAATTAAGTCAAGCAAGTAAAATATTTTCACAAATGCAAATTTGTATTGATGAATGTGTGGTACAATTCTTTATGATTACAAAAGAGTGATCCTCTGATTCGATCTCCTTGAAAGATTTGTTAATTGGAATTGTGGTAATGTGATTTTGATTCGAACACCAGATATCCTTCAATTTGGCTGAGGAAAGGATCGAAGATCTTTGAAACTAAATTACAATGAATCTCTGGCTATAAGCTTGTTAGAAATTCTTTATTCTTCACATTCTTCGTGTTCTTCATGTGCTCTTATTTTTTTGAAGGTTTGTGGTGGAAGTTCTTCAGTGCTTTAGAGGCTTGAATCCGTAGAGCTTCGCTGATTTGTGATTTGTTGAGGTTTTTGGAGGTTTTTAGAGGTTTTTGAGCTTGATTCTAGTGAACTTTAAGCTCTAGAAATATGATTTGGATGATTCCTCTTCTAATGTTCTTTTTATTCGAAGGTTTGTGGTGGAAGTTCTTCGGGCTTTGGAGGCTTAAATTCATTGAGCTTCACCAATTTGTGGTTTCTTAGAGTTTCTAGAGGCTTTTGAGCTTGATTCCAATGACTTTTGAGATCTAGGCAGGTACTTTAGATGATTCTGCTTTGAATGTTCCTTGCATTTAAGGTCGAAGTTCTTGAAATTCTTGGAGGTGTCAAGACTTGATTCTAGCAGAGCTTCAATACTTCTGAATCTTCTTTGATGCTACTTGTGCTCTAGATGGCCTGGTCTCCCTTCAAATGCCTTAGGAAGGCTTCTAGTTATAGGAGTTTGGGGGTGGGGTGAGTGACACGTAGCAGAGTTTGATTGGTGACATATGTCACAACCTGATTGGTCCGCTTATGTCATCACTTACACGCACTGGATTGCATATGTCTTCGCTTACACATGCTGGATTGCCTATGTCATCGCTTACACACGCTGATGTGTGATTGGTTTTTGCATGACACTTGGCAAATTTCTATTGGTTTCTGAGTAATGATAGCAAAACCTACTAGCAATACGTGGCGCTTTGTAATTTGCTGTATTTTATGGACTTAGTAGTATGATATGTCAACTTGTAATAGATCAGGAATTTTCCCTCTCTACATAACTCTATCATGTAAATGGGTAATTATTATGTACTCCCGGAGTACTATAAATGCGTATTCCCTCCTCTTACATAACTGTGAGTTCCAGTAATTAAATTTATGATGGGACTCACAATTCATGTGAGAGGGATGAGTACACATTTATGGTACTCTTGAAATATTCAATAATTTTCCTATGCAAATGACTAATTATTAAAATATATTAGATGTCATCTTTTAGCTTCGATGAGATTCTTGATATAAAATAACAAAACTGATAGCATGGACCACATAAGAGAAGTGATAGAATTATTTCGAGATGATTACTTATAAAATGAGATATTTAATTTATTAAATAACACCTCTTATATTGTTGAACCTTCAAGGCAATTATGTGTTTCTTAAAACCTAATTTCTTTAGGGTGTTGCTGTGTTATAATTTCAGGTTGTTTTGTTCATGATTAAGAATTGTTATCAATCTTTTGCAATTATGTGTTTCTTAAAACCTAGTTTCTTTAAGGTGTTGTGTTATAATTTCAAATTGTTTTGTTCATGATGAAGAATTGTTAGCAAGAATTGTTAGCAATCTTTTTATTATTCATCTTCAAGCCAACGCTTTTGTTAAGTTTTTAGATCCCTTAAATAATAATTGGATTAACCTAGAGAATTAGCCAAATGATTAACTTAGTCAAATTATACAAATCTAGGTTAACACAATCAAATA
Organism: Quercus gilva; assembly: GCA_023621385.1. Taxonomy (NCBI): domain Eukaryota; kingdom Viridiplantae; phylum Streptophyta; class Magnoliopsida; order Fagales; family Fagaceae; genus Quercus; species Quercus gilva. The sequence goes on along the minus strand of CM042483.1, from coordinate 29,125,618 downwards.
ATCATATCAAACATATAGCAGCGGAAATCTAAATAACACAATGATATGATCACCCAGGAAAACCAAACTAGTAAAAAACTTAGGGAGGATTTAACCTAGCTGTCCTCAAGGTAAACTTGAATCCACTATATGAAAGAAAATCGAAATTCATACAATAAGACTTACAAGCCCCCAAGCTCGACTTCCTATTGCTACCCACCAGTAGAACTTACTGACACGACCACGTGCAAACTCCGAATCCACGGACTCCTTCTTTCTTGGATTCTCCACAAGTACAAGCACTCCCACTTGTGTTTCTTTAAGCTCCTATAAGACTTACAAGCCCCCACGCTCGACTTCCTATTACTACCCACCAGTAGAACTTACTGACACGACTACGTGCAAACTCCGAATCTACGGACTCCTTCTTTCTTGGATTCTCCACAAGTACAAGCACTCCCACTTGTGTTTCTTTAAGCTCCTATAGCAGCAACTGAATGATCATCAAGTTCTTGAAGTAATCTCCTTCTTGCTAACCCTAAGTTTATGTGAAGGAAAACTCCTCAAAGATCTCACAAAAGATTCACACAAACAACAATATGAGCAACAAAGACCTTAGAGAGGTTTGGGTACAAAACCCTAGATACCAAAAAAGACACTCTCTTCTTTCTCTTCAAAGTCTCTTAAAAACGTGCTTAGAGTTTCCTTTATATAGTGGGAGAAGTAGATCTGAAACCCTAATCCTTAATGGGCTTGGACTGAATTGAAAATTCTGCAGAAAAACGTTCTGTCCAAGATTCGATCAATCGAATCTAATTTTCGATCAATCGAGCCAGGCCGAAAGTCACCAATACTTCTGCAGCCACTCGATTCCAACTTTACATACAACGCTCACTCTTTAAGCTAGTCTAAACAAGACTGACAAACTGTTTTGATCATGGTTTACCAACATTACATATTAGAGTTCTAAATACATTAATTCCTAAGTTTTTAAAACCTAACAGCTTTAATTTATTTCCAAAAGAAGATAGGTAATGAGTACGGCTACACATAATCCATATTTTCAGGGAAAACCCGCCCCTATTTTTTGACATTGGGTATATCTTTTTTTTTTTTTTTTATTTCTTATACGTTTTAAATAAGAAATTACTATATCTTAACGATTTTGACGTTAATGATTTAAAATTAATGATTTTGTCATTACGTTTTGTTATTGAATAGTATACATTGAATTTTTTTTATTGAACAGTAAGTATACATTGAATTAATTCTCTAGAAAAAAAGAAAAAAAAAAAGTATACATTCGGTCTAGTTGCCGAATTTCTTTCTAAGTAATAAAAGTTTTTTTTTTTTTTTGGTAGATTCAAGTAATAAATGTTGCTAGTATAGAATATAGATTCTAAGAAAAGGAAAATGCTAAAGTTATAAACTTGTTTACAAATTTTTTATAGGTTACAGTTAATAGCTGCCCTTAAGGCATTAGTTAATTTACTTATAAAAAAAAAAAAAAAAAAAGCATTTGTTAATTGATTATTTTAAAAAAAAAATTAATACTACTTTTATGAGAAATATAAAAACTTGTCCAAAAAATTAATTTCTTTTTTTCTTTTCTCATAAAATGTATCAAAAAATATTTCAAAAACTAATACCCTTATGGATCCGTTAATTTTTCTCTTTTTTTTTTTTTATTTTATAAATTGCTACTTTGGTGAATGATTATAAATTAGTGAAAAGTGATATTAGTGATAAATTAATGGTCCCAGATTCTAACCTTTTCAGAAGTCTACATGTGAATAAAAAAATGAATAAGGGAAAATACCTAGAAAACCCCATAGCGAATTAGTTTTATCCTGGTGCATTTCATATGTGATAGTGGGTTTTGTTTGAGGTTTTTTAAGTAAATATATGAAAGTCTGAGTTTTAAAATGTCTCATTTAAAAGTATGGGGTGTAATATGTTCCAATAATAAAACTATTGGATTATTTTTCCCAAATAAAAAAGAAAGAAAAATGTTGAATCTGGCTAGCATAGAAGTCAAATTAATGTTTTTCTCAACCAAAAAAAAAAAAAAGACAAATTAATGTGTTCAAAATTTTGTGTCCCTGATAGGAAAACATATGGAATCTACTAACGTAGCCCGTATATTGTTTGCTTTAATCAAAATTCATTTTCTGTATCTTCTTGATCCCTCTGTTGTCTGTAATGTGAGAGTTGAATGGATGAAATTTAAATTTAATAAGGTATTCGAGAGAATCTATATTACAATTGCATTACAATGTTGTTGATGGACGGCCCAATTGTCTGCCAAGTAAATGGAAGAAAAAAAAAAACATGTCTGCTAACACCTAAGCCTAACTGAATGAACCTGTAGGCTGACTATTACTTCATTGATCTCGAAGATATGGTACTCTTCTTGACTGTTGCTCACAGTTTGCAATTGGGTTTTCAATTTTATAATGTGAAACATGAAAGAATTACTATTGGTTTTCCTGTTAATTTGAACTATATAAATCAGTGGCTCAATGTTTGTGCTCGATCTTCAGAATTCATTTTTTTAATGAATATCTTCAGAATTTATTTGTTTAATGAATAATGATGTGCGTAAGTTGTAAAGCCTAATAGTTGCTTCAAATTTGGAATCCTATAAATAGTGCAGCTTTTTAATAATATTAAGCTAAACTAATCTCCACGCCCCAGATGCTATGGACCTTCTGAATTACACACGTCAGTTCGAGCTTCCTTATTTCGTTTAATCAGGAAAAAAAAAAAATATATATATATATATATATATTAGAGCAAAGAAATCTGAATCCTACAATCCCACTATACCCTAATTAATCTATTTGTAGTACACCATAGATTATTTAATAATTATATAATTACTCTATATATATATATATATTTGTCTTATTCTCACGATTTGAAACTTCAATATTTAAAAATCGAGGTTATAATTAAATGTTGACTGAAATATTTGATTAATAGATATGGCATGGATGTGGCCAGAAATTCACAACTTATGAATGAAATCAGGAAATGTTATGTGTGAAATTATTTCAATTGGGATTTTGAAGCAATGTTGGTAGCATTATTTTAAGGATTATATATTTAATTGGAAATGGAGAATTCATATTTTAAATATTTTTATTAAAAACGCTAGTTAAAAGATGTCAATCAATTATATTATAAAGCTCTTATCCTCATTGCAGTAACAATTTTAATGTAAAGAATTTTGGAGGGAGCAGTGAGATTTTAAGTTGACGAAAGGATATAATGCTCAATTTTATATTCACTCAAAAAAAAAAAAAAAAAAAAAAAAAAAAAAAAAAAAAAAAAAGCTCAAGTTTATATATTTATAGTTTCCAGGACCACTTTAAAGCCTGGTGCAGGATCTAGCTTTCTTGATTTTTTGTAGTCACTTTGGTAGGGTTAATTCTCTGAACCACTTTTAGGTTGTTCCTCAATGTTATGAAAAAAAATATTGATTAAAGGAGTGGGTACACCACGCATACATATAGAGTAATTAATACTTCCGGAAAAATCATTTAATATGAATGACACCTTGAGCCCCCAAATTTAAGAATATTTTAAAACTTGTGTGATCATATTCTTATTCTAGTTTTTTTGGGGAACTACTTGAGCGTGTTTGAGTGTTTAAATTATATAAAATATATAATGATTAATTGTATGCCATCTATCTTAAGAGAGAGAGAGAGAGAGAGAGAGAGAGAGAAGAGTGAAAATGAAATGGACAGCAAAAGAGAGTGGTGATAGTGAATCATATTAAGATGGATCTTTATAAAATGATGGATAAGACATTAGATCATGTTAAGATGAATGTTTATATTCACTCAAAAGAAAGAGAGTTCAATGTTTATAAAATGAGAGATAATACAGTAGAAAAACACCTTTAACATGGAAGATTACATAAAATATGAAAGATTAGCTTGAAACCCCAAGTAATGAAATTTCAATTTTATTTCTCTTAATTCTTGAAGTTAAATGGAATTTGTTAAATGACTTGATTCATTATTTGTTACATGGCACCTCCAACCTAGAAGAAGATATACTATGTGGATGTTACCTTGAGTCCCAATTAGGAACCTTTAAAGCATATACCTAATAACTCCTAACATCTCGCTACTTTGTTGAGGACAATTTGATCATGTTAAAGTTTTATATTGTTTGTCAGATGACAGTCACTTATTTACTATCTTTTCTATAAAATAATGAATAAATCACAAAGTAAGAGAATTATTTGAGTCAAATAGATTGGTGCTTATAAAATACTGAATTAATTAGATGATATTTTTAGTATCAACTTGTGGAATCCTAAAACATAATCTATTTCAAATGAATATTTAAAAAGATATATAAAAGATAACACCTGTAACAGCATATAATAGAATTGATAGAATGGACCACATAAAAGAAGTGATAGAATCATGTCAAGATGAATGCTTATAGGATTTAGATATATTATATTAGATTAATAATAATACCTTAAAAGGCCAAATCATTTTTGTTGAAACCCAAATTTCTTCAAGGTGGTTTTCATGTGTTAGTCGATTTCCAAAAAGAAAAATGATTTTGAAGATGGGGGGTCATGTTTCTCATTTACATTATTCAATCTCCAAACAGTTGTAGGTTTCAAAATAATTTTAGATTTGGTACCTTTGAAAGATACGACATATCTTCATGGTCATTTCTCGTTGATTTGATTGAATAAGTTAATCCTATTTCTGGTTTTTTTTTTTTTTTTTTTTTTTTTGGGGTTAAAGTCACGTTATGTTTCTTGAATTTATTGAAACTTGCTGCTGCAACGCAATGTTTTACACTTAATCTCAGCCTAATTGGTGAATTTATTCCAACTTATTGGGAATATATGTGCCCAAAAACAAAAGAAAACGATTTGAATATGGCAGGCTAGTATATAAATTAATCAAACTGCAACTGAAAATTGATTAAATTAACTGTATCACACCAACCATTGTACACCCTTTCAATGCTTTTGGCTTTTTTTTCTTGGTGAAATTTTTAGCTTTCTTCTCCAAAAAAAAAAATAATAATAATAATAATGTTTTGAAAGAAATTGTGAGCCTCTTTGGTTGAAGCCGAACCATGACTTGGGTAGAAAAAGTGGGTCTTTTCGTTTTAATTAAATTGGGCTGGATTCCTAAGCTAGCCATGTTTTGGTTTTAAACATATTTCTGGAAAATGGGCTCTCAAAAGTTTAAGGAGAATGGAAGGCCCACATATTGTCGAATTAAAACAATAGAGCCCACAGAAATTGAAATTAGCCCTTTTAGATGTGAAGAAGAAGACCCACACAGCAAAGAGTCCAGGTAAATGTTGATGTTCACTGAGTCATCTTAGCCCAGTTGACAGGCCCATTGATGGAGCTCAAAGCTCCCCCATTTTCAGCAATAATAATCACCGGCCCAATCCAAAAGCATTTGGGGCCATCAAACAGTACAAGTAATGAATCCATGCTAATTTTCTAATTTGTAGGAATTTCAGACTTTTGGCCTTGATTTTTTTTTTTTTTTTTTTTTTTGAGATTAGACTTGATCAAGTTGAATAGCCGAATAGCTTGACTCATTTTTCTTTTTCTTTTTTTGAGATTAGACTTGATCAGGTTTTCTTTTGCTCTTGTTTAACAGGTATTTCAGCTTGTGTCTCCTCCGACAAGTTGAGGGTGGTTGAAGTTTTCACTTAACAACTCCAGCCCTAGAGAATTTTTTATATAATCAATTTGACCTGTGTACGGTCTTAACAAAATGATTAACTTTCTCATATTAAAAAATCATCTAAAATTCGTAGAATAATTATATAGTATTAAATTCTTAAAATCTTATAATAACTCATATAACAAAGAGTTACACTATCTACGCACATAGTCACATATTATTTAAATCTCTCTCTCTATCTTATATATATTATGTCCACAAATCACACAATTTATAAATAAAGAATCATACGTAATTTTTTTTAATTAAAAAAAAATAAGTAAAATTGAAGAATAAAATAGAAAGTAAAAATAAAATAACAAAAATTACTTTTGAAGTTACATAACGACAGCATATCTCGTAAGTCCAAGTTCATATCAGAAACCAAATATTATAATTGATTATAAGTTATTGATCATGAAATAAATAATTAAACTCTTTTTAAAAATCTTTAAACTTTTGATAGTTGAGTTATTAACTGGGGAAGCATTTTAACTTTTTTAAATCTCTAGGAATAAAGTTATATTTAAAATAAAATGTGTTAATAAATTTAATGTATTGTTGGAAAAATGGGGCTCAAGGGGACAACCCATTTTTGTGGAAGGAAGAGGACCTACCCAATAAGCCTTCTACCACACAAATGCATTCCATGACCTAATCACAATCATTGTATCATGAGAGGTAGACCTCTAAGAGATTCAAAGTCATATTTTAGTATTTCACTTTGTTCATCCGGTCTATAAGTTACTTGTTTTAATTTATTTATTCACACATATAAACTTATTGTTCTTGTTTTTAAAAAATCATAAAAGTATATTAATTTATGCATTATACCCTACACTTATAATGAGTCACATTGCAAAATTATGTCATACAATGTCTAATATTTACATTGAGCCATATGGTGAAATTACAACATGTACAACCCAACTTTTATTATTAAAACAAAATCTCGTGGATTATAACATTCTATAAAATAAATAGTTAAAAGTGGGCTCAAATGTACACCCAACTTAGTGTCAAATACCAGTCTTTGTCAAAATTTATTACTTCATTTTATTCATTAGGTCTATAAGTTTATCTGTTTTGATTTATTTATTCATACATATAAGTTTATTGTTCTTGTTTACAAAATCATAAAAGCAAATTAATTTATGCAGTATACCCAACACTTATAATGAGTCACATTGCAAAATTATGGCATACAACTTGTAATATTTATATCAAGTCACATAGTACAATTAAGATGTGTACAATCCAACTTTCTATTATTAAAATAGAAAATAATGGTGGAATATTAACATAATCAAAAATAAATAATTAAACTACTTTTAACTTTTTAACTTTCTTTCTTTTTTTTTTTTTTTTTTTTTTTAACTTTTTAACTTTCTAGAAACTCTTAGTAGTAATAATTTAATTTGAGTTGCATTTTTTTTTTTTTTTTAACTTTTTGAAATCTTGCAGTAGAGTTTCACCTGGAGCGACTATGTTAATTATTTACTAAGCTTATAATACCTCTTATGACATTAGGAGGGGAAAAAACACACCAATAGAAAAAGGTGTCCACCATATAAAACCATAATATGTTTAACAGGATTTTTTTTTTAAATAATTATAAAACCCAATCAATATCATTAGTTAGGCAACGTTTTAAACATATTGCATTTCTAACAATTCGACTTCAGAGGAGTCGATTTTATTGTTCATATCTATTTCTTTGCGTAGAAATCAACTCCACTGGAGTCGTTTTCTATACATAGAAACCGATCTCCACTGAAGTCGGTTTCTATGTATCGAAAACGACTCCAATGGAGTCGATTTCTTTGTATAGAAATTCAAACTAAGTTCCTACTGAATCAAGCTTTTCGTGTTCTTCCCTTTCCTTTTTTTTTTCCCAAAATGCTGCCTGGGTTTCTCCACTTCCAAGCCCCAAAAACCCATGAAAAAATCAAATCCAAAACAAATCAAACCCGAGCGTGTCTTCTCCTCCACCAATCCGATCCGATCCGATCCGATTTGATTTTTTCGTGTAGCCTTTTTCTTCGTTTGCTGGGTTGCGCCTGGGTTCTTCGTTTGCTAGTCGGTGTTGGGGTTCGTCAGGGTTTGGTCAAAATCGGCGCCTGAGTTCGTCGTTTGCTCGGTGTTGCTGGGTTCGTCGGGGTTTGGTCAGAATCGGCCCCTGGGTTTGTTGTTTGCTCGTCGGTGTTGCTGGGTTCGTCGGGGTTTGGTCAGAATCGGCACCTAGGTTCGTCGGCGCTTGGTTCTTCGTTTGCTGGGTGTGGTTTCAACCTCTAGCAAGAAAAATCAGCAACAAAAAGACCCACATGGTGCCACAAATGTTTGTGTGGAGCATTTGAATTTCTATACAAAGAAATCGACTCCAGTGGAGTCGTTTTCTACACAAAGAAATAGACTTCACTGAAGTCGATTTCTTTATCTACGTGGCGCAAAAAATAGGCGATATGAACAGTAAAATCGACTCCTCTGAAGTCGAATTGTTAGAAATGCAATATGTTTGAAACGTTGCCTAACTAATGATATTGGTTGAGGAATTTGGTTATAAACCAAATAATCCCTGTTTAACACAATTTTTATTATTAAAATATAATATGGATATGAATATAATTTTATATAATATATAATTTTATTCTAAATGTTTTAATGATAGTAACTACCCAATGGGCCTTTTACCACACACATGCACCCTACGAACTAAGCTTAGTATGGAACATTCACCTTAATCTGGTTTTATTATTTCATTTTATTCATTCTCAATTTGTAATTTTATTTGTTTTGATTAATTTATTCACATATATAAGTTTGTTGTTCTTATTTACAAAATCATAAAAGTAAATTAATTTATGCATTATACACATCACCTATAAAGGGTTACATTGAAAAATAATGTCATACAACTTATATAATTTTTGAATCACATAGTACAATTACGACATGTAGAACTAACTTCGTACTAACATAATATAAAATAAAATTTTAAAAGTGGACCTAGAGGAAAACCCCACTTTTGTGAAAATGAGAGGACTTATCCAATAAGTCTTCTACCTTACACATGCATTGGCCAAAATTGGGAATTAGCACTGATTTTCAAATAATATAATTAGTAGGCACTATTTCGAAAATATATTTTTTTCTAACATCTCAAGTTTCTAAAACTTGATTTAGGGCTTATAAATCGAGTCTCAGAGACTCGATTTTGATGTTCTAATCGGATTTGATTTGGCACTTTTCCACGTGGCGTCCACCTAGAAATCGAGTTTTAGAGACTTGATTTACATCTCGACAGTTAGAAGCTCGATTGATCCTGCAAGCCACAATTAGACTTATATATATATATATATATAAAATAAAAAATAAAAAACCTAGCTGATGAAAATACACAGTGATGAAAACCCCAAAACCCACAAGAACCACTACCAGCACAGTTCTTGGGTTCTGAAACCACCACTAAGAATCCAAGAATCCAATAACAAGCAAAAGAAAACAAATTTAGTGTTAAAAATAAAAAATAAAACATACCCAGTAGTATCATAGACATTCCTAGAGATCCTCATCTTCTTCTTTGAACCTTTATAAAACTCCTCCAAGCTACAAGGCAACACGCTCTCAAGCAAAGCTACTTTCCTCAAACCCGAAGAAGAAGAAGGCAACCCACCAAAATCCGACCCATTTGCACCCCTAAAGAACCCATCTTTACCAAAACCCCTCACCCTAGCTCCACCACTTCCTCCACTGCCAACTCCGCCATTGCTCTCGAATCCAAAAATCTCAGCATAAATATCCTCCCCATCACACGGGTTGAACCGAAACGACGTCAAATTGTGGTGGTGCTAGCGATTGTAGAAATGGTGGTGATGGACACGCAAAAAGGAAGAAAAAGATGCATAAGAAGAAGGCTGGGGTGGCAAGATTTGACCAGACTTGGAATTTTGGGCTAGACTTGGGAAGAAGAAGAACAAGAACTCAGCTGGTTTTTTTTTTTTTTTTAGTATCCTATGTTTGTGGCTTCTGGGGTTTTTTTTTTTTTTTTTTTTTTTTTTCGTATCAAAGTCTGTTTGTGGCTTGCAAGTGTGAACATAAATCGAGCATCTAACTGTTGAGATATAAATCGAGTCTCTAAGACTTGATTTCCAGGTGTACACCACATGGAAAAGTGCCATCAAAACATCAAAATCAAGCCTCTGAGACTCGATTTATAAGCCCTAAATTGAGTCTTAGAAACTCGAAATGTTAGTAAAAAATATAGTTTCAAAACAATGCCTACTAATTATATTATTTAAAAATCAGTGTTAATTCCCAATTTTGGCCCACATGCATTACATGCACTAAATATGATCATTGTATCATGGGAGGCAGACCTCCAAGAGATCCAAAGTCTTAAAGACAGTGTCAAAACACTAGTCTTCTTCATAATTTTTTTATTTCATTTTGTTAATTCAATTGTAAGTTTATTTGTTTTGATTTATTTATTAGCAGATATAAGTTTATTATACTTGCAAAATTCAATCTGTATGTTTATTTGTATTGAATTATTTATTTGCACATGTAAGTTTCTTATTCTTGTTTGCAAAATCTTAAAAGTAGACACCATTTGTAGTGGGACTCCTTTTGTTTTTTGATAAAGCCATTTGTAGCGGAACTTGATTGATTGTTTCTTCTTATTGATTGTAAATATATAGGACATGTTTATATCCAAGTTCACCATTGTTGGAGGAAGACAATTTTTGCTTTAGATAAAACAATTTGATCTTATGGGAAACCCATATACGCCAGAATGAATTCCACCCACGACGTTGCTATGATGCATGGATGATTTCCCCAATCATTCATTAGATTTACGAGATAAGATATATAGTAGTTTGCACTTCATACAGTGAACTCTTACATTTTGAAATTAAGTCATATCGTTTAATCCATTGTAGCAAGATTGGATAAAGGAATAGGTTTAGTCATTTTTACATCTTTTGAAATAAAGACTCTTTAAAGCAAGGGTAGGTTCTACCACTGCATATCTTGATCAATCAATCTTGTGGAAGCTACCTATGTAAAGTTTTGAGAAGCAATAGGGAGAAGACTTTGAATGGCTTATGATTATAAATTGGAGTTTATGTCTTATACATTAAATCATTTAGTAATTACAATAAAATGTACTTTTAGTGACGAAAAAATTCATCACTAAATGTCTAGTTTTTCATCATTAAGAACCTTTAGCGACGAAATCGAACTTTTAGTGACGAAACTTATTTTGTCACTGAAACCCCATCACTAAAGTCCTAGCAACGAAAAATTTTGTCACTAAAAGTCCAATTTGTTTTTTTTTTTTTTAAAAAAAAAACTTTTAGCGACGAAAACGTTTCGTCGCTAAATGTTTTCCTTGCTAAAAACACTATTCAGTGACAAAAATATTTCGTCACTAAAAACACCTTAGTTTATTAAATCAAATTTAGTGATGAATAATTTTGTCACAAAACTATGTTCAGGTACACATAGTGACGAAAAAGTTCGTTACTAAAACTATTTTTAAGAAAATTCAGGCACATATAGCGACGAAAATTTTCGTCACTAAAACCATTTCTTACAAAATTTTGCTACATTTAATGACAAAATATTTCGTCACTAAAACAATTTTTTGTTGCTATATTTGTGACAAAAAAATTCGTCACTAAAACTTATTTTCTGTTTTTATTTTTTTCATGGCTTTGATATTAACCTATAACTTGTCATTACATTATTATAACCTCACATTTGAATAACACATTTATTTCAACAACACATTTATAAAAAAAGATCCATACATTCCACAAGTAAAAAATAAAACAAGTATGCCAAAAGTAAATCTCCTAAAAGCCACCAATAAGAAATCTGCACAAATATAAAAACAATACTACATTAAAATCGTAAAGTAAAACATTAACTATATTATAAGAAACATTTCTAACAATGCATTAAGAGTAGCCACACCAATGAATTAAAATCACAACTCCTAATGTATAAATTGTAGAAAGCAAATATAAATTTTCAAGTATAATATAATACAAGTTTCAAATAATACATTAAAAAAAGTAGTCACACCATGTAGTGTGGGTCAATTGCTAAAATAAAGTACTAACTAAAAAGTATTTTAACTTGAAGTTGAACCACCCCCATAGGAAAGAGCGTCACCATAACCCTTGCTCCTCAAAAAGTTAAGAATATTCTTTTGGACTTCTTCTTGTTTAGCTCGTGCCTCTTAGTCCCTAACTCGCTCCTCTTGGTTCCTAGTTCTTGCCTCTTTGAGCTTAATTATCTCATTTTCTAGCCGTTGGATATATTCCACAGAGGAATTAGATGAGGTAGTGGTTACTAGAGAAGAGGAATGTCTCATGCTAAGTCATTTTACAATATCGGACTTCTTCTTAAAAACAAAGTTTAAGATCTCCTCTTGTGTAAGGGGAATTGCATTAGGATCTTGACAATGATACTCTTGCACTTTGAGAATATTTTCCTATCATTTGAAAGAGAAAGAAAAAACAAATAATCAAAACATTAATACTACATATGTTATAGCTTTACAAACATGATAGGGATGGAATGATATACATACATATGTTGCTTCATTCTCATGGTGAATCCACATATTTGTATTTTGATTAAAATGAACATTTTTAAAGATTTTTGCCAATTCAGGAACTTGACCGTCATTATTATTTATCTGATTAATTAACATTCAATTGTTAGATAGATATACTTAATTAATCACAACATGTAATATACTAAGGTTTAAGAAAATGAAAAAATACACTCCTCCTCATCAACTCTAACAGCAAGTACCTTTGTCTCATATCTATGTTTGCTTGAAGTTTTCTTCCTATTTTCAGAGTTTTTTCTTAATTTTTTCTAATAAACAACATTTAAGATATTTGTTAGATCATGAATAAAATAGTATACATTTACTTCATTTAAGTATTAATCTAATCAGTTGACAACATAATGTAGTCAACATTAAATAATAATAATATTATATGCATAAATAATTTACTAGCCAATCCTCATTGGTCCATCTCCCATCAATGAGTTCAGTTCACTGCTCAAGTGTGGCATTCTTTGGTGGATGGCTTCTTGCATAATCAACACCATGAGATTGTACGAGCTTTTTATAAGTCTAAAGCAACTTGTAGGAGTTGGAACTCAATAATCTTCCACATTTTGTATTTAATGTTTTCATTACCAAGTTGGAATCTCCTTGTAACTCAAACTGATAATGTAAAATGAAGTGTATATGTATTATAAAAATATTATTATATGAATTTAATATGCTTAGTGACAACAAAGATGAGTTAGACCTTATCAATGTAAATTTACTACGATATTTTGAAGCACCATATCTCTAGTAGCAGCATCAACTTTTTTCCAATTTTTCACGTTGTAATTAGACAAATTACTTCGTACTTGTACGCCAATTTGATTGACAAGCTTGCACGCATTCTTTCCAACAGAAGCATCAAATTCTACAACTATACGTACTGGCAACTTACCACTTTTTTCAACAAGTACCCGTACTGCTATACCACATGTTGTTCCACGGGTATTTCTGCTAGTAGATCCTATTTAAACATTATTAATGTTAAAAAATTATACATTCCATGTACATTATAGATAAATTAAGTGAAGTATTATCTCAATAGCAAAAATAGGGTACAGTTGTAATTAAGTATGTAATTATCAGTCGTGCTAGTTAATGCACCGGTAGTCTGTGCCTCCGCACTAGAAGAACTTTGGGCAGGAGAATTTGCTTCAGGAGGTGTTTCTGTAGATTGGATCGTAGATTGGACCACCGGGATAGATGCCTCACCTCGCGAGCGTGTAAGTCATTCTTGTGCCATCTGTAACTAACAAACATACATATAATGGAACAACAAAGTCATTACAAGTAATGGAACAATAAAGTTATTATCATCTATTATACCTTATAGAATATCTATTGTACCTTATGGATTACAGAACTAGATGACTCATCATCATTGTTATCGTCACCAATAAGTGGTACATAATCATCATCTACCACAACACTAGCTCTACTTCTTTTTCCTTTTGTACAATTGGACTAAGTAGAATCCTTTAGAGAAGTTAAGATGTGCTTCAATCCCAAAGTATCAATTCTCTCTTAGTTTTGTCTCATTCTATCCAATCTTGTCATCTCATAACTCGGTATATTATAAGTGTATTTGGCCTTTTTGAGCATTTTTTGAAACTATGTATTGACATGAAAGACAAGCACAATTACTATTAACTTAACATCATAGTCCACACCATTATCCATATCAAGCAATTCACAAGTGCAAAATTTGAACACAATTGCTACAAACTCAACATAACAAATGACCACATCAATATCCATATCAAGTTCAAGATAAATACAAAACATCTCAATAACAATTACTATTAACTTTACATATCATAGCCTATACCATTATTCATATCAAGCAATTCACAAGTACTAAATTTGAACACAATTAGTACAACTCAATACAACAAATGACCACATCAATATTCATACAAAGTTCAAGATAAGCACAAAATAATTTCTACTTAGACAAGCATAAAATTTTAAGACAAGCAAACAACATTTAAGATAATTGTTATAACCTCTACATATCATAATTCATATCAAGATCAACATTAAGTATGTCATGCTCTTCATTTTAATTAGCATCTCTTGAAGTTTCACCTTCAAGAACAACCTCAATTTCAACATCATTCATACAATAGTTAATAATATTGTCCTCAACATTGATAGAGACAACATAAACAATCGCTTCTTGTTGGAATGCGTCACTATCTTCTGTATTATCATTGGATTCTCCACCCCCGACTTCTGGGACATCAAACACTCTCCTATGTTGGATGGATTGCACAATTTTTCAAGGTTCACCCAATTTGGTATCTTGAAAGTAAAAAAACTTGTCTCATTTGACTAGGAAGTATAAAAGGGACATTTTCAAACCACCAACTTATAACATCAATGCTTATGCAGTGTGCATCAGTTATTATCGTTCTCCTTCAACCATTGGTACCTGTTAAGTTCTAAAGACTTAGGAATTTATGTATTTAGAACTCTAATGTGTAATGTTGGCAAATCATGATAAAAACAAATTGGTATCTTGAAAGTAAAAAAACTTGTCTCACTTTACTAGGAAGTATAAAAGGGTCATTTTCAAACCACCAACTTATAACATCAATGCTTATGCAGTGTGCATCAGTTCTTATCGTTTTCCTTCAACCATTGGTACCTGTTAGGTTCTAAAGACTTAGGAATTTATGTATTTAGAATTCTAATGTGTAATGTTGGCAAATCATGATCAAAACAAATTGTTTAATCTTATTTAGACTTGCTCAAAGTTGTGTCTTTTATGTAAAGTTAGAATCGAGTGTTCTGCAGGATTTATTGTGTAAATCTGCCTGGCTCGATTGATCAAAAATTATGCTCGATCAATCGAAAGTCGTATAGATTGTTTTTCTGCAGAATTTTCCAACTCAGCCCAAGCCCATTAAGGATTAGGGTTTCAGATCTAATTCTCCTAGTATATAAAGTAAACCCTAGCCATGTTTTTAGAGTAGTTCCAAGTTGCTCATATGGCTGTTTGTGCAAATCTTTTGTGAGATCTTTGAAGAGCTTTCCTTTACACAAGCTTAGGATTATTAAGAAGGAGATTTTTTTAAGAACTTAATGATCATTCAGTTGCTGCCATAAGAGTTTAAAGATACACAAGTGAGAGTACTTGTACTTGCTGGAGAATCCAAGAAAGAAGGAGTCCGTGGATTCGAAACTTGCACATGGTCATGTCAGTAAGTTTTACTGGTGGGTAGCAATAAGATGTTAGTGGTCTAAATCCTATTGTATGAACTTCGATTCTTTCATATAGTGGATTCAAGTTTACCTTGAGGATAGTTAGATTAAATCCTCCCCAGGTTTTTACCGGTGTGGTTTCTTGAGTCATCATATCATTGTGTTATTTATATTTCCACTATTATATACTTGATATGATTGTTTGATTGTAATAACCTAGATTTACATAATTTGACTAAGTTAATCACTTGGCTAATTAACTAGGTTAATCCAATTGAGTTTTAAGGGGTCTAAAAACCTTACAGTACCAGTATTGTACAATTCACACTGGAACAAAACAACTTTATGGCAAAACACATACTTCAATTCCCAAATTTTGCACATATGACCATAGAAGTCGTGCATTTCTCCCTCATATTACACAACGATTGTCTAGGTCCCTTGTATGGAACTTTACACTATTGATCATACAAATTGCTTACTCTTTCACATACGGCTTAAGACCATTTGCTAATGACCATAACTATTTAGTAGCTTCTGGTGATTCGTTAACTTTCAATCTATTTATCTATAATGACATACAACAAGTGATATTAATTAGTAATGAGCAATGACGAAACTATTTAAATGTTTAATTTTTATTAGTGTGTGATTAAATTTCAAATGTCTTACACGTTTTCTAAACCACTTGGGAAACACTTTTCGTTGGATTTGAGTTATGGCTTCTCTAATAGGATTATGCAATGTGCTTTTTTATTTACTGTAAAAAAATAAGGTGATTTATTTTCAGCTAAGTATTGTAGATAATATTCAAAACTTGATCAAACAATACGTGCATATGAAATCACATACTCTAAATAAGCTTCTAGCTTAGGATTATTGTACAACAAGTACCAATGAGCAGTATCAAGCAATGCATGAGACAAGTTGTCATCATTCCGCCTGCCACCTGTAGGTCGGGCAGACTGTGAAAAAATTATCAATCATTTGCTAGATTCACCAAAATTTTCATTTATTTCTCTTCGATTATGCATAGTTTCGATTCCATCAAAATACAAAGACCAATTGTTAATACATTCTTTAAGAATGTAAGCCTTTGCAATCGAACCTTCTGGTTGAGCTCGGTTGGAAACATATCTTTTCAATTTTTCAAGATACTTAGGAGGAAAAAATATGCACATTATGTGATTTTATACCACATGAGAAAGATGCAATTAATTGATGCATCAAAAGATCTAATTACCTTTCAACTGGGTACATCCACTAATATTGTACCGAGCCTCCTAGAATTGCTTCTCGAGGCAAGTGAACAACAAGGTAGACCATAACATTAAAGAATGCTAGAGAAAATAACCTCTCAAGCTTGCATAGTATAAGAACTATACGTTCTTCTAGTTTCTCCAATTCACTCGTTTTAGGATCCTTGAGCATAGGTCTTAGAAGAAGCTGCCCAACTCAAATAATACAATACTAATGTCTTTATGTGCAAACCCTCACAACCCAATTGGAAGAATTCGTTGTAGTAGTACATGACAATCGTGACTTTTCAAACCAAATAATCTACCATTTTTTGCATTCACTGACCTTGATATGTTGGCTGCATAGCCATCCGGATACTTGACTGATTTCAAAAAGTTATAAAAACCATCACTTTCATTTGGACTTAATGAAAGGAAAGCTCGAGGCTTGTCATATTAACCATCAAGACGTTGTTTCAAATGCAACGTGTGTCTAAGGTTCATATTTTGTAAGTCTATCTGTGCCTTGTTAGTATCCTTGTTTATCCCCTCAATACCCAACAAAGTACCGTAAGTACTCTCATTAATGTTCTTCTCCACATGCATGACATCAATGTTATGCTTAAACTTCTTATTTTTCCAGTATGGAAGCTTGTACAAAATACTTACCTTTGACCAATTTGGCTCTCCAATGAGTTCTCTCTTCTTGTTTGTTGGATGATTTCCTAAAATTATATTTGGTATTCTATTTAACTGCTCTTGTATCTTTCTTACTTGTAACTCTAAAGATCTCTTTCGTTTCTCCGATAAACCATTATGCAACCGACTATGTCTCCAACGATGTTCCATAGGCAAATAAGCTCGATGGTTAATGAATCCAATTTTACTTTTCAAAACTTCTGAGTATGGTTCATCATTGCAAGTGTAACAAGAATGATAACCCTTTGTTCTCTACCCAGACACGTTACCAAATCCAAGATAATCATGTATTGTCCACAACAAAGTTGCATGCATCTGAAAATGCTCTTTACTATAAGCATCATAAGTTTCTACACCTTCTTCCTACAACTCCTTCAACTCGTCAACCAATAGTTTCAAGTAAATATCAATCTTATTTTCTGGTTGATGGAGACTAGAAATAAGTAAGGACAACATAAAATATGGCTCTTTCATAATCAACCAAGGCGGTAAGTTATAGGGGATAAGTATGACAGGCCACATACTATAGTTGTTGTTCATATTCCCAAAATGGTTAAATCCATCTGTAGCCAACCCCAGCCTTACATTGCGAGGTTCGAGGGCAAAATCAGAATATTGCAAATCAAACTCCTTCCACTTCTCACTATCAGCTGGATGCCTCATTATCCCATTGTCCACACGTTTGTCTATATACCATCTTATGTCCTTAGCTCCTTGGCCTAACATGTAAAATCTCATCAGTCTTGATGTCAACGGGAAGTAACATAATACCTTATGAGGAATCTTCTTACCTTGAGCATGTGTATCCTTGTACCTAGGCGCCTTACACACTGGACATTTATCAAGGTTTTCATTTTCCTTCCAAAATAATGCACAATCATTTTTACATGCATCTATATGCTTGTATGACATGCTCAAGTTATGTAATATCTTCTTTGCTTCATAAGTTGACCTTGGAACCAAGTTACCTTTCAGTAAAACTTTTGTCAACAATTCTAGCATCATATCACGTCCTTTATTACTCAAGTTAGTCATTACCTTTACATTCAACATCTCAATAACAAATTTCAAGATACTATAATCAATGCAACCCAAATACAACTCACGCTTTGCATCTTCCTCAAGTTTGTCAAAGTTACGCACTTCCTCATCTTCAATTGCATTTCTTGGTTCCCCTCTAAATCGGTCACCTACCAAGACATTGATACCATTCATATGATCATCATTTGACATTTCATTATCATGAATGTTCTCGTTCAAT
The DNA here is from genome assembly GCA_023621385.1 of Quercus gilva. Classification (NCBI taxonomy): domain Eukaryota; kingdom Viridiplantae; phylum Streptophyta; class Magnoliopsida; order Fagales; family Fagaceae; genus Quercus; species Quercus gilva. The sequence goes on along the minus strand of CM042483.1, from coordinate 29,106,868 downwards.
AAACAAGATTCTCCATGATTATACTAATTAATGTAAGATTCCATAATACTCGATGAAGCAAATGGATACGCACGGTATGAAGAGATTGTCGATAGTAATTCACACAGTGAATACACGGGCACAATAAATTACCACTCAAGTCCACAACCACTTTTGCAAAATTAATAAATGCGTTAACCCCTTCAATATATGGACGACTTAATCTGCCATCAGGTGTCTTACCCATTGTCATCCAACTTTTATCCTTGTTTGACTACAATTGTAAGGTGAATGCTATTTAGTAAAATAAGGACAACTCATGCATAATGTATTCTAACACAACACCCGCTTGTGCCAACATAACAACCCACCACAAAACCAATCACAAAAATCACAAGTATAGAGTTTTACAAGTATTTAAATCAAATAAAATATTATTCATCATATCTAATCAACAATACTCATTAACATTTGCAATAAATGAAAAACACTCGTAATATTAGTTTAACCCACCTTATAACATCATGCAAGCCACCCGCTTACTTCAACACGACATACCACCACAAATCTAATTTTCAACATCACAAGTATAGAGTTTTATAAGTATTTAAATCAATTAAAATACTATTCATCACATCTAATCAACAATACTCATTATCATTTACAAGAAATGAAAAACACTCCCAGTATTAGTTTAACCCATCTTATAATATCATGCAAGCCACCTGCTTGCTCCAACACAACATACCACCACAAAACCAATTTCCAACATCACAAGTATAGAATTTTACAAGTATTTAAATCAAATAAAATACTATTCATCACATCAAATCAAAAATACTCATTCACATTTGCATGAAATGAAAAACACTCACAATATGTATTTAAACCATCTTATAACACCATGCAAGCCACCCGCTTGCTCCAACACAACAACCCATTACAAATCCAATTTTTAACATCATAAGTATAGAGTGTTTACAAGTATTGAAATTAATTAAAATACTATTCATCACATCTAATCAACAATATTGAAACTAAATAAAGTAATACTCATCACATCTAATCAACAAGGTCCATTCATATTTTCAAGAAATTAAAAATACTTCCAATATGAATTTAAACCACCTTATAACACCATGCAAGCCATCCGCTTGCTCCAACACAACAATCCACCATAAATCCAATTTTTAACATCACAATTATAGAGTTTACAAGTATTGAAATCTAATAAAGTAATATTCATCACATCTAATTAACAATACTCATTCACATTTGCAAGAATTGAAAAAAAATACTCCCAACATATATTCAAACCACCTTATAACAACATGCAAGCCGCCCACTTGCTCCAATACAACATACCACCACAAATCCAATTTCCAACATCACAAGTATAGAGTTTTATAAGTTTTTAACTAAAATTTACTTACTGTGCTCAAGCTAAGCTTACAATTTTTAGAAAAAATCCAAAGTTATTGCAAATAATATGTATTTAGCCTGCAAAAGAAAAGTTAAATTTATAAATACTTCAGTCTTGAAAATAATCCTCTCATAATAAAAAGAAGCGAAGGCACTAGGCCAGGAGTGATTAATCACTAGTTTTTTCCAAAGGGACACTTACTGTTGAAATGCTTTCCTACATAAAGAGAAACAAAATTGAAAATTGAGGAGCACAAACAACAATCTAAAATAACTAACTAAACCATAAAACAAAAAGAAATCAAAAAAAATAATAATAATAAATAGATAAATAACGTTATAACTGGAAGACATAACGAAATTGAGTCCCTAATGATAACTTCTCTTTTGGTGTTCAGCTACTCATTTGCTTAAATACTATAATCGGAATTCTTCATTCTATGGTACACATATTATCACAGTACCTAATGGTGTCACACTACATTTTCTCTCCTAAACCAAATAAAATTTTCTTAGAATTCTAACACAATCATTATAGCAAACAATTTTTTTCTCAGAACCCATATAATTTCTCCTCTTATTCACAATGACAACTACCTATCTATCATTCCTCAATCATATTTCTCACCTAAACCAAACAAAAATTTCTCATAATCTAAACACAGCTCAAATATTACACCAAAAATAGAAAGAAAAAAAAAAGGAAAAAAAAAAACGCACTATGAGCCTTGAGAACTTGCATATGTTCTCCTCCACCTATAAAACCCAAAAAAGAAACCTAGAAAAGAAAATAAAAAAGAAATGACAGAAACCCAAAAAAAGAAAATAAAAAAGAAAAGGAAATTACCTATGGCTGAATTGACGAAAAGAGGCAATGGCGAAGGGAGGCGAAGGACCGTTGGAGGTGGGAGGCGAAGAGTTGTTGAAGCTGAATCGGTGAGTTGAGGGAAGCGAAGGGTCATTGGGAACTTCAAATTCGACAGCGGTGGGAGCTGAATCTTCGGCGGTGAGAAGTGAAATGCTCCGTTTTAAGGTCGGGTCGAAGTGGTTGGATTGTGATAGAGAAAGCAAAGCGATTCGGATTTTATGTGGGTTTTGTTCGAATTTGAGGAGGGAGAGTGCTGATTGGGTCTTGGACTTGGAGGAGAGTGGGGTGGAGGAGTTTTGTGGGAGGATGGATGAGGTGGAGTAGTAGTGGTGGAGGCAACGCGGTGGGAGTATGTGATGGAGACGAATGGTGACTACGACACGAGGCAACGATGAGATGGATCGGTGACACGAGGCGTGCTAGGTTTGGTGGAGAGAGTAAGAATTGGGTGAATGGCGGAAAGAGTGAAGTGAAATAAAACAAAAAGGGGTTGAATCTGATTTAGTGTGAAACTTATTGTGATGACTTATATTTCGTCACTATTGTCTACCTTTAGTGACGAAAATTAGCTTCGTCGCTGATAATGATACCAATTTTTATGATTTTGTTTTTAGTGACAACTTATTTTCGTCACTATAGGTGACATTCAACGACGAAATGGGTTTCGTCACTAATAGTACTCTTAGCAACACTTTTAGCAATGAAAGTTTTCGTCGCAAAAAACTTTGCTATGAACAAGTCAAGTTATATCATATAGATGTCTTCCTCAAGATTGCTACTCAAAGAATTTTTCTTGATATCCATTACCATATTTCATCTAAATGAAATATAATGAATAAGAGAATCTAGATAGAGTCAAACTTGACTGTTGGTGAAAAAATCTTTTCATAGTCGAACCATTTCTTTCTAAATATATCTTTTCGTCACTAGTCTTGACTTTGAAGGTTTACACCTTCTAATCTATCAATCTCATTTTCTTGTAAACCTATTTGAAAACAATAGGCTTAATGCCATTAGGTGTCTCTACAAGCTCTAGACTTTAAATAGAATCTAATTCTATTCACATAACCTTGATCCAATAATCCATATTCATATCATCTATTGCCATTTAGTAGGACCGAGGATCAAATTCATATCCTTGTAGAATGACTTCAAAAGTTTATCCCAAAAGTATGAATTTATTTGATAATTAATAATCCTCCTACTACGATATTGTACCGGTGTAATAGTTATCAACATAATAATGTCTTGTGATGTATCTAATACAACTATCTCATTTTTAAATGTATTTTATAGTTGTCTTGCAACAAATTTTGACATTTTTTTAGAACATTCTATCTTTAAAAAAGCCCTATTCCTTCTTTATGTATGCACTGACGTAAAAAAGTCATTGGAACTTCATTCCTTTACAAAAAGGAGCCTACATCATATTATTCTCTAAATATAATTCATAGACTGGGAATATAATAAAATAATGGTTCTAAAAGCCCATCTTTCACAAATCCTGAATATCATTTAGATTAATAAGATCTAGACATAAGTGCCAAAACATAAAACACCAAAGGATGAAAACTTTCTCTTTAAAAAGTAAAACATGTAAATTTCCATCTAGAAAACAATCATGAACAATGCTTAGCTTTACCAAAATGGGAACACTTTCCTTTTGGTCATACTTTTGAGTCTAATTTCCTTTTGACAACTACTAGGGCAACTAACTTGTCCAACTGTTTGGTATTATAATTCCTCATCTTACCATCCTTACCTTTCGATTCAGGCTAAAAATTTGAATTAAATCATATTAATTCTAACCTTAGCTTTTAGGATGTCTTCTGTTGCGTAGAACTCACTTATCAACTTAGATAATATAAAAAGAATTCATTTTCAAAACAATCTGAATTAATCAAATGATTCTAACAAGAACTTGTGGATCATATCCATATGAGATTAACATTTAATCTCTACATCCAAGAATTCTAATTCATTTAAAAATAAAACATTTTTATAAAATGATATAGAATTGAAACTTCTTAAGTTTTTCTTAGCACTTAACATGATTCATACCAAATATCTCATTTAGACTTAATATAAAATCTAAGTCTAATACTAACTCTTGTATCTCATGCTGTAGCACAGTTGAGATAGAAGCCTGTTAGGTTCTAAAGGTTTAGGAAGTTATGTATTTAGAACTCTAATTTGTAATGTTGGCAAACCATGATCAAAACAATGTATTTAGTCTTGTTTAGGCTTGCTCAAAGTTGATAAAATATTGTAAAGTTGGAATCGAGTGACTGTAGTTGCATTGGTGCATTTCGGCTTGGCTCGATCGATCGAAGATTAGATTCGATCGATCAAAAATCGGACCAGATGCGTTTTCTGCAGAATTTCCAACTCAGCCCTAACTTATTAAACGTTTAGGGTTTTATGTTTTTGCCCTAGATATATAAGGCAAAACCCTAGCCATGTTTTTAGAGTTGCACAAGTTGTATTGTTGCTCATACATTGCTGTTTTGTGTAAATCTCTTGTGAGATCTAGAGGAGCTTTCCTTTACACAAAGCTTAGGGTTTTCAAGATTGAGATTACTTCAACATCTTGATGATCAACTTGGTTGTTGCCTTTGAAGCTTAAAGAATATCAAGTGTGGGTGTTTGTAGCTGTTTGAAGAATTCAAAGAAAGAAGGAGTCTGTGGATTCGAAGCTTGCACGTGGTCGTGTCAATAAGTTCTACTAGTGGGTAGCATTAGGAAGTCAAGCGGGGAGCTTGTAAGTCCTTTTGTAAGAACTTCAATTCTTTCTTAGTGGATTCTGTTTTGCCTTGAGGATCGGTGGGTCAAATCCTCCCTAGGTTTTTCTGTGTGGTTTCTTGGGTGATCATATCTTGTGTTTTTTATTATTTCCACTGCTTTATATGTTTTATATATATAATATGATTATTTGATTGTTTTAACCTAGAATTGTTTAATTTGACTAAGTAACAACTTGGCTAATTAACTAGGCTACGCAATCTGGTTGTTTGTAAGGGGTCTTAAACCATTCAAGTGGTATCAGAGCAGGTTGCTCTCTTGTTAGAGATTTTTTATCTCTGAGTTGATCCTTGACCCCAGTTGTCATGAAGCATGGACACTCTCTTGTTGTTCCTCCTCACTTTAATGGAAACAACTATGCCTATTGGAAAGTAAGGATGAAAGCATTCTTGAAATCTATTGATGAGAGGATATGGAACTCCGTTGAATACGAATGGGAGAAGCCCACTACTCCTGTGAGCGAGTGGCAAACTTCTCAGAAAGAAGCAGCTGCATTTAATAGCAAAACTATGAATGCCATTTTTAATGCTGTTTCTATGGAGGAATTTAAGAGGATCTCAAATGTTGAGGTTGCTCATACTGCTTGGAAAATCCTCTAAACTGTGCATGAAGGCACAAAAGCTGTTAAGATAAACAAATTGCAGCAATTAACTTTTAGGTTTGAAAGCATTAGAATGTCTGATGATGAAACATTTGATGAGTTTTATGCTAAACTTAATGATATTGTTAATTCTGCTTATAACTTGGGAGAAATCTATGATCAACCTAAAATTGTTAGGAAGATACTTAGATCTTTAACTGAAGATTTTAGACCCAAGGTGACAGCCATTACTGAAAGTAAGGATGTGGACTCCATCCTTATGAATGAACTTGTAGGATCTCTTCAGTCCTATGAGTTTGACCTACCCAAAACTACCAAATCCAAATCAATGGCTCTTAAGTCTGTTGACGATGTTGAGGCTAGTGGATTTGATGATGAGCTCTCTGCTACAGAGATAGCTTACCTTACCAAGAACTTTAGAAATTTTCTTAGAAACACTAATAGGAGGGCAAGGAATACCAACACTGTTGAACCTAGAAACCCTAGGAAGAATGATCCCACTAAGGTGAATAACTTTGAAAAACCTAGAGAAAAAGTAGGTCAATCTTCTAATAATTCTTTGGGTCCTCAGTGTTTTGGTTGTCAAGGGTATGGTCATGTCAAATCTGAATGTCCCACTTTCTTGAGAAATAAAGGTAAAGCTATGGCTGTAACCCTTAGTGATAATGAGATTTCTGATGATGAGTCCAGTTGTGACGAGGATGGAAATTTCATTGCTTTCACTGCTACTGCTGTAGTCAATGAAAGCATATCTGCTGAGGAGAACCCTTCTGATGGGGAACTCTCTGAAGATGCAGATCTTCAAGAGGCCTATAACAAACTTTGCAAAGTTACTGCAAAGGATGCTATGAATGTTGAACTTGTCCTAAAGAAAATTGATGCTCTTAAGCTTGAAAAGAAGAATTTGCTTGTCAAACTGTTTGATGCTAATGATCTTTTGAACAATGTTAAATCTGAGAATATGCTTTTGCTTGATAAAGTTAAATCTTTGGAACATGATTTATCTGTTGCTAGATCTGCTAATGCTAAACTTGATCACATGTTGAATGTTCAAAAGTATCCTTCTGATAAATCTGGGTTAGGATATGTTGAAAGCATCTTTGATTCTAGACCATATTCCACGAATTTTGTTCTTTCTTCTTCTTCTTCTAAACCTCTTATGAGTAAGGTTGTGAGTGAAACCATTAAACCCCCTGTGAGTGAGGTTGTCAAACCCGTAGAAGTTTCACCACCTAAGAAGATTAGGGTAGACTTAAAAGAATCTAAACCTAAGGAGCCTACCAAATTTAAGGACAAGATGCATGGTAAACCTGCTTGGGTTTGTCATTATTGTGGTAAGTCTGGACATATCCGTCCTAACTGTTACAAGCTTCAAGCTGCTAAGAGAGCAAACAAACCAAAAATGCATGTGCCTCAAGCACAAGATCCTATGGCACTAACTGGTGAATTGGTAAAGGCGTTAAACCTTTATTCCAATTCTGGAGTTGGGAATCACTCTAATGTGAATAAGAACTCCAATGCTCATGGTGCATCTAAAAAGTTTTGGATGCAAAAAACTCGAATTAACTGAGTCTTTCTAACATGGTCCTTGGGCTTCATTGCTCTATTCTGTTGTGACCATTGTTCTTTGGTTTTTGTGTTTTTTTTTTTTTTTTGTTCTAGGACTTGCATTGCATCACATACATGCATTTCATTCTAGGATTTATTTGTTTTCTCTTTTAATAATAAAAAAAAAAAAAAAAAGGAAAGCAAAAACTTTGTTTGACACTATTTTTCTTGTTTTTTGAAAACAAGGTTGGTCAATCTTTTTACACATGTCATATCTTGTGTACCTTGTTTAACTTTGATGAGCTTATTTACTGCACTTGACTAGTTGAAACTTTGTAGTGCATGTTGTGTGGGAAAGATGTGTGTGGTTTTTAATCACTTTGCCTTAATCATGAAGTCACATGTTCTTTGACTGTCGGACTTGATCCTTTTGAGAAAGGTATAAATAACCATCTCACCACTGTTCACTAGCCAATCATGAACACCTTAGTGCATATCATAAGATTTTGTGCTCGAGAAAGTGTAGCACATGCACAAAAAGAATATAAGGTGTAGCCTTAATTAAATTAAAACTGGTGTGTACTATTAGGCTTGATGCCAATTCACTTAATTCAAACCGGTGTGTACTATTAGGCTGAATGTTAATTCATATAAATAAGAGGCAAAAATGCAAGAAACTTACATGATTGCAAACTTTTGTTCTAGGAGATGTGGGAGTTATAGGATGTACCTCTTTAGGTGATAGTCTCTTTTAAATTCTATGTGATGAATTGTGTAGACTTTGTATTTGATTGCTATTTACATATCACCTCACATGTATCTCAAGTTTTTGCTAGTATCACACACTTCACAAGTTACTCTTTGTTAAACACTGTACATGCTAGTGTGTGTGTGTTTTTGGTCTGACCAACCAAGTTTGAAAATATCTTGAGAATTGTGCACAACATATTTGCTGCTTAAGGAAAATCAATGGAGGATGATTGAAACTTGTTTTTGAGAAAATTGGGTTTAAAAATTTGGGTTTTTGAAAAAGCATTCCATTTCATACTCATGCATTTTGTTTTTGTTGATCAAATGCTTTGAGGAGTTTGTTTTCAAAATTGGGTTTGCATTTTTCAAAATATTGTTTTTCCCAAAATTTTTGTGTGTTTCTGCCCATTTCGATCGATCCATTCTGTTTTTCGATCAATCGAAAAAGTATCCTAGATTGTTCTAAAATGACTGTTTCATTCGATCGATCGAATGTAATTTTCGATCGATCGAAGATCGTGGAGAAGCTTTTTTAAAAGTTGAAATCTGACTTTTTCAACTCATTTTTCAAATAGTTTTCAAACTTTTTCTTTCTCTCTCCGACGAGGCAAGCATCACAATCAATTTTTTGTCGTTTTCCTCCAGATTTTTTGCAAAATCTCTTTCCTCAAGCCAGTAAGACTCTTTTGCCCTTCCTTTTGATTTTATTTTCATATTTTCATGCATTTTTCATGCATTTTAAGGGAGAATTTCGGACTTTGCATAAATGGGATTTTCTGTTGATCTATGCTTAATTTTGTGAAATTGATCATTGGGTTTTTGTGGGGACACATCATAAACATGATTCTTACCTATTAATTTGATCAATTTTGAGTTTGGTGAAAAATAGAAAATTCTAGGGTTTATATTTGATCCGATTTGGGGCTTTTGTGAAATTGAGTTTAATTGATGAAATTGGCTTGTTGAATTGATGAAATTAGTTATTATAATCTGTTTTCAACATTGTATAATGATTAATTCATCAATTTGTTGCAAAATTTTCAAGAGGTTTTCAAATTTTTTAGGGTTTTTGTTAAAAACTCTATGTTCAAGTCAATTTTGTGTAATTGAACTTAATTTGAACCTGTTTACTGCATTAGTACATACATCATGGCATTGCATTTGTTCAAGCATCATATAGATTTTTCATTCTATTGTTTTTGTGCTAACTTGCAGTCTGCCCTTGGTTTTGTTTTCTTGTGTTCTTTTGGTTTTCTCTTTGTGTCTCTGTCCTTTCCTTAGCACTATGCCTAGGAAGACTAGAGCCCGTAGGACTATTCCCTCTCCTTCTCCTTCCCCCCTTCCTTTGACCGAGAGAGGTTTCCGAGTGAGAAAAATCAAGAGATCTATGAGAAGCTCAATCTTTAGAGGAAGATTTGGGCTGAGCGTTCGGTTATACTAGATGAGCTTGATCCTGCCATTAGGGCAAACTTTGAGCGTAGGGGCTGGTTGCCTTTGTTAGATGTGTCTGACCCTCCTCCTCCGGCTACCTTGATTAGAGAGTTCTTCTCGAACATCTCTATCCGCGTCTATGATTCCAACACTTCAGTTAGGAATTGGATACGAGGCGTAGAGTACTCCATTACTCCTCAGGTAGTGGCTGATGCTCTAGGGGTACCGTTGGTTAGTCATCCTGTCTATCCTTATGCTGAGTCTCCCGAGTTGAGCGATGTTTTGTCTTACATCACTGGGACTACTGTCCAGTGGGGTTCTGATCCTAGGATCACTTCTGCTGAGCTCTCCGGGTTGCACTATCTATTCTTTAGGATAGTTTGTCATTCCATCTGGCCCATCTCTCATGTTCACACCATTCCTCTCGAGAGGTGTGTATTTTTGTACGCTCTAGTTACTGATGCTCTTATTAGTTTTCCTCATCTCTTTCTTCGTTCTTTGAACGAAGTTTATAGGAGTTCATCTACTTCTCATGCCCTTGTTCATCCTATTTTCATTCATAGGATTTTGCTTTATCTTGATATTAGTGGCTTCCTTTCCTTTGAGCCCGTTCATGTTATTGGTCCTATAGGTGCGTCTTTTCTTAGACAGAGGGCCGCTTATCTTCGAGCTGGTTCTAAACACCCTAGGTCTGAGTCGTCTAGTAGCGCTCCTCCTCCACCTTCTTCTTCTACAGGTCCTATTGGTAAGGATGTTCCTAATCCTGATGATGCTGTTGCTGTTCCTCCACCTCCTTTGGCCGACTTCGATGTTCGTCGTACACTGGAGACTGTCATGACCGTTCAGGCGGCTCATGGTCAGATTTTGGTGGACTTGTTAGATGAGATTCGTGCTCTGCGAGCCGATTTTGCACGTCTTCATTCACCCTCACCACCTCCTTTTGATGGCGACCTGTGATTGCCCTTTGGCATTCCGTCACAAAAAGGGGGAGTGGATATATTGACTTGTAGAGGAGTTTTTGTAGTTAGAGGGAGACTTTTTGTTAGCATGAGATATTTTTTTGTTAGTTTGTGGAGTTTTTTTTTAGATTGTATCTAGGTGCTTCACTTTGTATATCATTTTTGGGGATATTCATGTTAGGGGGAGTAATATTGATTGATATATTGATATACATAATATTTATTTGATTCTTGTTGTCTCATGATTCACTGCTTATTGATTTATATTTATGAGTTGTTCATTGATATATATCATTATTTTGTGTTGTGTGAATCTTACAAGGATGTTATACCTGTTTATATACTATTTTCTGTCACATATGCGTTTATACGTTTGTTGAGTATTTCAGGAATATACAGGTTGATTCAACAAAGCTGCTGTCTACACTTGCAACCGATAGATAGTAGTTAGGGTTGAATTTGAGTTTATGAGCATTATTTTTGTAAAGGGCTTTTTACTTGTAAAACTTTGAGCTTTTAATTTGTGTTTTGTCACGGATTGCCAAAGGGGGAGTTTGTTAGGTTCTAAAGGTTTAGGAAGTTATGTATTTAGAACTCTAATTTGTAATGTTGGCAAACCATGATCAAAACAATGTACTTAGTCTTATTTAGGCTTGCTCAAAGTTGATAAAATATTGTAAAGTTGGAATCGAGTAACTGTAGATGCATTGGTGCATTTCGGCCTGGCTCGATCGATCGAAGAATAGATTCGATCGATCGAAAATCGGACCAAATGCGTTTTCTGCAGAATTTCCAACTCAGCCCTAACTCATTAAACGTTTAGGGTTTTATGTTTTTGCCCTAGGTATATAAGGCAAAACCCTAGCCACGTTTTTAGAGTTGCACAAGTTGTATTGTTGCTCATACATTGCTGTTTTGTGTAAATCTCTTGTGAGATCTAGAGGAGTTTTGCTTTACACAAAGCTTAGGGTTTTCAAGATTGAGATTACTTCAACATCTTGATGATCAACTTGGTTGCTACCTTTGAAGCTTAAAGAATATCAAGCGTGGGTGCTTGTAGCTGTTTGAGGAATTCAAAGAAAGAAGAAGTCCGTGGATTCGGAGCTTGCACGTGGTCGTGTCAGTAAGTTCTACTGGTGGGTAGCATTAGGAAGTCAAGCGGGGAGCTTGTAAGTCCTTTTATAAGAACTTCAATTCTTTCTTAGTAGATTCTGTTTTGCCTTGAGGATCGGTGAGTCAAATCCTCCATAGGTTTTTCCGTATGGTTTCCTAGGTGATCATATCTTGTGTTCTTTATTATTTCCGCTGCTTTATATGTTTTATATGCATGATATGATTATTTGATTGTTTTAACCTAGAATTGTTTAATTTGACTAAGTAACAACTTGGCTAATTAACTAGGCTATGCAATCTGGTTGTTTGTAAGGGGTCTTAAACCGTTCAAAGCCAATGTAAAATTTTAGCATTTCAATGGAGACTATGATCACATCATAAGCTATCTTCCATAAATGCATCATATATAAGAAATTATGACATTGCTAAATCGAAACATATTTATGTACTTCAGCTTCTTTAAGCACCATGTCCAAAATTATTTCTTAATTAATGTGATTCAATTAAAATAGTAGTTAAAGAACAAAAATTTATGACAACTTTATTTTGAGACTATGAACATAAATACAAGGACATTATAATTTTGCATCCATAACCATATAGTATGAAACCCGAAAACTATACTGTACTAGGTGCAACAACAACCTAATCCTGTAATTAATATTCTTCAGCATAGAGTGAATACCAACCACTATGATCAGGTGAGAACTATTCTTATTATTAATGCTATCATGGTAACTCTTACTAAACAAAAATAATTTGCTGCTCTTCTTTTAGCCTCTAAGTAATAATGACATAGCTCATTTAGGAGGTTAATATTATACTTAGTCTAGTGTACACCATTATCTAGAATTATGTGTAGCCACATTTCATCTCTTTTATAGTGTTTAAACTTGTAGTACCATGAAACAAAACATCCTCATTTGTGATTGCGAGGCATATACGCCAAGACGAGGTGCTTGTTCACATTTCTTTAAATGGGTAAGTTCAATCTTGTAATACTATGAAGTAAACACCCTCCTTCGGGATCGCGAAGCATATACGCCAAGATGAAGTGTTTACCCACACTACTATGAACTGATAATGAAGGCTGTGAGATCCAACTCTTGTATCTCTCTCCCACTAGAAATTTTAAAACAAGTGGATTGTCTTGAAATCATTGTGATCTTATTACAATCTTAACCCTACACATCAAATGTTTTTAATTGTTTAAATCCGATGTGATTTGACTAAGTCACGTCATAGTAGCGTAACGAATATTCGCGTAATCACAAATGAGTTTAATCATGTAATTCGTGAAGTAAATACCTTCTGCATGGAATGCAAGGCTCAAGATTAAGACAATGTATCTATTCACATTGCAATAAACTTAAAAATAAATCAAAAGGTTGTTTCAGCACTCTCACTTGTTATTTGGGTTTTTCTTTAAATAATTGTGATCATATCACAACTAATAACCTTGCACTTGTTGAAGACTCTAATCTCATTAGAGTCATTAACTAAAATGGAAATCCTAAACTATTTAGGATTCCTAAAACCTTAATGGATTAAAAATTAGTTATAAAGAACTTTATCCTTAATTTACTAGATAAAGTATTCTAATCTCATTAAAAACTATATAAATTTAATTAGAATTTTAATCTCATTAAAAACCTCTAATTAAAATTGTAGGGATAAAAGGCCCAAAAATTACATATTGGGCCTTGGGCTTAATCTACAAGTTGAAGACATAAGTTGGTCCTAGGAAGGAAAAACAATTATGGAAGACTCCAGTCATAGACTCCCCTAGGTAATGGACGAGCAAAGAATGGTCCGAGGAGGAACTACTCCTCGGATATGGTGACCTAGCTCAAATCTATATTCCGACAACCCACGTGACTTTCTAGAAGGCTCCAGTGGTAAGGACGGGCATCATATATATATATATATATATACAAGAATTATGGAAACTAATAAATATCTAAGGAAAAGCTGCTACCACCGCATTTAATGCACTGCAGCTACTTTTCTGGCCACATTTATATGGAGAAGACCCTTGAACAGTGCTGCCTTGGCCACCACAACTCATAGAAAGCAAGAAGGGGTGTTTGATAGGATGGGCACTCAAGTGATGGCTCAGGTGATTGACAAGTGTAAGGTGAGGATGATCCAAGAGAACTATATATGTAAGAACTCCTCCGTGAAGAGGGGGATCGGAAAAAGGGAGAAGGAACGCTGTAGCAATTAAAGCAGCATTTGTAATCATCTTGAAGGGATTTATAATATAATTTGCCTCCTCGGACATCACATTCACTCAATATTATTGACTTTGTTATTATTTGATTATACTTAAAATCCATACTAGCCATTGTTAATTTTGCTAAGACTCAGTTCTCCAACCCACTCTATACAAATTCTATTGTATTGGGCTCACTAGGCCAAGGTCTCATACACCTTGGACTTGGGCTACAGAAAGGGTCCTTACAAAAATAAATAAAGTATTTTTAATCATACAACAATTCTAATCTTATTAGAATGTTTCTTAAAAGACAAGTCCTAAACAATTTAGGACAAAGAGTTCTATTTAACTAACATCTTTGATCTCATTAGGACTTTTAGTTAAATAATGATTAAAAAATGTCCTTAACTTTTAAGGACTATAAAAATTAATAACTTTATATAGAATCATGTGTAATCTCATCACACACAACCTTGCCTTTTATTAAAGTTTTAACACTTAATCAAAAAGCAAGTGAAAATTCAAAATTCAGTGCCTTTAATCGGTTGAACCTTATTCTCGATCAATCAAAAAAATGAAAAAATTCATCACAAAGCCACTGCCTTGTTCGATTGATTCTCGATTCCTATTCGATCAATCGAAAACAACATTCGATCAATCGAAAACAACATTCGATCAATCGAAAGGAATTCTTGATCGATCGAGACAATGAAGAATTTCATCATAGAGTTTCTACCTAAATCAATCGGTTCTCGATTCCTCTTCGATCAATTGAAAAGAAACATTCAATTGATCGAAAGGAATTCTCAATCAATCAAAACTCACAAAACTAAATTTAAAAAAAAAATTTTCTAGAAACCGTTTTTGACAATTTTTGCTATTTTCCATCAACAAACACCTTTTGATTTTATAAATGAAGATTTACAAATCAAACATTAAGGTTTTCAAGATCAAGATCAAGAACCCTAATAATGCTAGAAACCCTTGAAAACATAATCCTAATCTCATTAGGAATAAATTTCATTAAAGGATTTTAACAAGTAACCAAAAAACTTTAATTCTAGCATTAACATGAGAGTATCAATATCAATATGTGTATACATACATACATACATACATACATATATATATATATATATATCAGGCCATGAATCCTATATATTATCAATCAGAATGAAGTTAGGCCTTGAATCCTAATTAAAATCAATCCAAGGTTATCAATCCAGATAACATATAAAGCACTTCAATCCTGATAACATACGGATTCCATGAATATAAATATGCAGAAATTTTATTGCAGAAAACTAGAACACCAAGAAAACGGTTTTTCTTTAATTCTAAAACTCAATCACATTTTATACAAGCATGATATTGAAGACTGCTCTGATACCAATTGTTGGAAAATTTGGTTTTGCATCTCATACAAAACATACAGTGGAAGCAATAAACACTGATCTACTTCATTCGTGAGATATAACATGTAACCTTAAATTCTAGAATAAAGAATAGAAAGCGTACCTTGATACAGTGAAATTCAAAAACAAGACTTGAGAATGCCTTTAATCAACATTCCAATTCCACATGGTGCCCAAGAATAGTAGTCTCTCAATCAGTCTTTATGTACGTTGATTCTCAAAGAAAGTTCTTCTTCTTCTCATTGTAGAGAAAAACTATTTAATTGAGTTAGCCTTTTGGGCTTGCCCAATTGGGCTTTAGTTTGTGGCTTGAGATAGGATCAAAGGGAACAAATAAGACTATAGCTCCAATAGGCCTTGGGCTTATCTATCAACTCTTGACAAGTCCAAAGTTACCATTAATTATATTCAATACTACTATATAAATATAATTGCACTTTTGGCTTTCTTAATAAATTATATCCCAAGACTCTAATGATATCATTCAACCCTTCCATGAAATATCCATAGTGAACAAAGTCATAATGAATTGTCATTTTGTAAACAATTATTTTATCCTTGAATACCCGGTTTAATCTTTTAGTTATTCATATTTATTGAAATCCGATTTCAATAAATATGAACTTTAGTAACTCCTTACTAAAGTAGGCACCTTGAATAACCAATTTCCATTAAACTTATCTCAAGAGGATATTTCGTGTCTCTATAAAAAGAGATTATGGATTCCATTTTGAGAATATGTGTTCACTCAACACTACATGTGGTTACCCAACATATTGAGGTTTTGATCATCAATATTAAATCTCACTCCTAATAGATCAAAGTAACCTATATTTCATGATCGGGTTCACTATCCTCTCAGTATTAAGAGTCTATGAAATTAGAAGTCGTGAGATTAATCATTCAGGTGACAGTTGTTGATTGAATAATTAATCTCACAGCGGTCCAGTTCAATATGTCTTAACACTTAAGACACATCAACTAGAAGTTTCCACTTCCATGATCAAGACAAACTATCTTAGTTGATGTGTTATAGTCCTTATAGATAAAACGCCCAATTTCATCACTGACTGCGAACTACATTTTGAGTTTACAAAAAACTTGTGATTTATATCTTTTGTGACTAAATCACATAAATCACATACAATGCATCTCAAGGACTATGATAATGTTCCGTTAGTTTATTTATAAATAGTCTTATATAATTAAACAATTTAATTATTTATGACATGCCAATAAAATGGATTTTAGGGCATAAACCCAATAGATGTGCTTTGGAAAGTTGCAAAGAAAATACTAAGCTACTTGTAGGGCACTAAAGATTTTGTGCTAATATAGTGGCGATTCGACGTTCTTGACATTGTTGGATCAATATTTTGATGCCGATTATGCAGGTTGTCCAGATGATAGGAAATCCACTTCTAGTTACATATTTATGATGGCCAGAGGAGTTGTAACATGGAAAAAAGTGTCAAATAGGCACTTACAACTTCCTCGACTATGGAGGCAAAGTATGTAGCTTGTTACAAGACTACGTATCAGGCTATTTAGTTGTAGAATTTTATCTTAGGGCTAGGTATTTTAGATACCATTGCGAGGCCGCTGAAGATATTTTGTGACAATTTTGTAGCAGTTTCTTTCCTTTAAAACACTAGGATCTCTTTCCACTTTAAGAATACTGTGATAAAATATTTGGTTGTTAGAGAGAAAGTAGTCGAGTCTCAAATTTGTGTTGAGTACATTTCCATATAACATATGTTTTAGCTCCAAAAGTGTTTAAGGAGCATGTGACTCATATGAATTTATTGGAGTCTTCTGTTGTATTGACCTAGTGGGAGTTTTGTTTGTATGTGTAGTGAACATTATTTGTATTGTCATGTATATTAGTATATCATTGTGAGCACATTTTGTTGAATATGACTTGATAAATGTTCTAATCAGAGACATTCAAAATAAGTCTCAATGGGCTTTATTTTGAATTGAGTGTGTTAAGGGCATCTTTATATTATTTTAGTGTCACACTTGCATTCTAATAACTTTGTCATGTGTTTGTAAGCACTGAATTATGTCTCATGCATCTTGGATGTATTGCTTATATAACTAGGTTTTTGCAAACATTTTGTGGTCTAAGTTGTTATTGAGATATTTGCTCACATTTAATATTATTTGGTTGAATGACTTTTTTTTAATGAGAAAGAAGTAGGTGCTGCTTAGTAATCATGAAACTAAAAGTCAAACAATACAAAAGATAGAACATCCTGTGGAACAGACTCCATCCAAACGATTAAAGGAAAAGAATGTCTTACTTTCTGGGCTAAGACATGTGCAACTACATTACTTTTCTGAACAACATAAAAGAAGGAAATACTCTGAAAAGAGTTTACAACAGAAAAAATGTCTTTGATAAGGTGCCTACCTTGAGCTTTTTCCCAACCACCACACTGTTAGGACTTGATCACGAACTCAACATCCCCTTCAAAAACCGATTTTGTAAAATTTGTGTCGAGGGAGAAGTACACAGCTCGCTTGGCAGCAAACAGTTCCAAAATATCCACAGTAGGAGGCTTCTTAATCTTTTCGAACAGGGCATCCATAACTTCACCTTTGGAGTTTTGGATAACCAACCTGTTGCTGGCTTCATCTGACTCCCCAAACATAACACCATCAAAGTTAAGTTTCCAGCAATTCGATGCAAGTGGACATTAGTTCTTGGAGACTCTTTAACGTGAAACGAGAGGAGTGTTAACCAGATTTTTGAAATCTCGGATATAGGCTGCGTTTGGTTCGCGTAAAACGCTTTCCGGAAAATACATATTTTCCGGAAATGCTATTTTCCGGAAAAGGAAAATGTATTGAGGTTGTTTGGCTATCTCGGAAATCGTTTTACAGAAAATCAATTCCGGTGTTTGGTTCGGTTAAAACATTTTACGGAAAATACTTTTTGTTTTACGGAAAATCAATTCTCATGTTTGGTTCAGGTAAACATTTTACGGAAAATGAAATTCATTTTTTCCGGAAAATCAATTTTCATGTTTGGTTTGTGAATTATTTTACGGAAAATAAAAAATGCCTTACAAATTTATATTCCTGCATTATCTAGACAAACCTGTAACAATACAAAACTAATCATCCACTTCAACACACACCTGCATTGCGTATACATATCTCTAACAGTACAAAAATAATCATCCACTTCAACATCAAAAATAATCATTTAAATATACCGATAATATTAATATAAAAATAGCCACATTCATCGTTCACCATTGTCATTACACCTCCATGGTGTACAAAAATGATACCAACTCGTGGTATCTGAATAGTACAACTTCATAATTTGGGCAATTATATTGTCCCAATAATACAAAATACTATATATATAATACAATGGTAGGTTAATACTAGTTCTACAACAACAGTGAATTCCTAAAGCTACCGTCACAGTCTACATGAAACAAGCAAGTCAAAGTTGTGAGAAAAGAAAACTATCCAACCACATCTTTCGCAGCCTAGCATTCTTGGCTAGAAATCCCCGTGCTACCTTCTCATTTTCACACAGATGGTCAAACGCAGTTGCGAGCATTTCTTCGCTATACCCATCCGCCATCATAGCCATAACCTCATTATAAAGGCATTTGGTATCCACCGGGCCCCGATTGATTTCTTTAAGAGCTGTAGCTATTTCCTTCAATTGATCAGACAGATCAGTCAACACGCTATCATTAGTAGTAGAAGGTGCACGCCCTCTTTTGTGGGACTTGGAAATTCCCGACCCAGTGGTGGATGACTCGACTGCATTCTTACCTTTTTTGACCACATCTTCCTCCACATTATCTGCAACAAATTCAGCACTGTCGCCATTATCTGGCTCATTTTCAATATCTACATAGGACTTTGAAAAGCCACCCGTGGCTGTGTCCTTCCCCACGACAATAGCCAACTCATCATACATCTCTATTTTCTTGTTTAGAAACTCTGCGTGCTTTCGATGCGCCTGTAAGGGAGAAAGGAACGTATAATAACAATACAATAATTACTTCACTCATAAATTCAATATTCAATGCAATATTCAGGCCAGTAACTGTTTTAGGTCACTGATAAACAAAAAAAACTGTTATTATATGAAGAATAAAGTGGGTGTCCATCCTTGTCAAATTAAACATAAAATCATGGAGTGGAATAGATGCTACATTTAAACATCTAACTATGGTACTGTGACATTACTCTAGGACTAAAACTTAATAAATCATGATAAAGTTTACTTCACACCATTATATAACTTACTAAAACTTCATCTAACCTCTAACATTTATTCATAGGTGTCTTCTTTGAAACTATGAATATCTTTCCAAATAAATTCTTTGCCTTCAATTTCTAAACTAAAATTTCAATTTATGGACAAAAACATATATTATCATTTATATTAAGAATATATAATTGTAAGCCATACCATGACTTCTTCTTGGTACGTCTTTGCGTCACATGTTATCATTTTGAGATTATCATCCCAACCGAAGCCACTCTTCTTTCGAAGTGTCTCAATAGTGGACCACGTGGTCCTTAGAGTCCGCATCCGATTGTCTACGTAGGAGGGGTGGCACTCAACCCCAAAGTGGGCACTTATCTCCTTTGCTACAAGAGCGAAAGAGCCTGCCCTGAAGGTACTAGAGGGCTTGTTGCCCTTTGCAGCCTCTTGTGCAGGTATTCTCAGCATCATTTCATGCATAGGCGGCAACCACCTAAATTGCTTGCTGGTGCCCATTTTTTCTTTGCCCTTTGACATGACTACATATGAAAATTGTATAGTCAGAGTAGCATTTAGTAATGGAGCTCGGAATATGAATAACAAATCAAACACACATACAACCACGCTTATAAAATGTGTACAACAGAATGAAACATGCTAACATTAGAAATGACAATATAATACCATCAAGTAACAATGTAATGCTGAAAGTACTTGTTCATTACACCACTAGAAGTCTATAGTAAATACATTGTCTTTACAAAAAATAAAAACACATATTACAATTATAAAAATGTAAATAAAGTACTACTCTCCACTCCTCATATAATCAGACCACATAGCTTGACATATCTCATCTCTCTTAGCATTCCATGATCTACTATCTTCAACGGACTCCCGACGTGATTGTGTTTCTCGTTGGGGGTCACTAGACTCTACTTCGTTCATTGCATCTTCCATAATATGGTCATTTGGTTCAACCCCCATAATGTGATTATGAACCACACAACATGCTAACACTACTTTCACTTGGGTTTGAAAAGACCAAAATGGTTCTGCATCCAACACTCGAAAACGTTTCTTCAACACTCCAAATCCTCGCTCAATGGTAGTTCTCAATGAAGAGTGTCGGAGGTTGAACAATTCTTTCTCATTCTCGGGAGGACGATCACTAAACTCTTTCAAGTGATATCGCACACTCCGATAAGGTGACAATATCCCATTCTTATTACCATACCCAGCATCACCAAGATAATATTTACCTACATATATTCAAAAATAAAACTCAATCACTACTATGCTTAGGAAAACGCATAATATTTATTAAACTAATAAACCAAAAAGGTGAAGTAATTGTATAATACCGTTAGGAATTGAAAATCCCCCTGGCCTAGCAAATGCATCATTTAACACACGTGAATCATGTGCACTGTCTTCCCATCCAGCCAATACATAAATGAACTTTAAGTCAAAACTAATAGCAGCTAACACATTTTGCGTGGTTCCATCTTTGCGACCACGAAATCTTCCTTGTATTTCAGGTGGCACAGATGCACGAACATGTGTACCATCTATTGCTCCAACACAATCCTATTTTTCGACACACATAATGGTTTAAAATTACATAAATCTATACAATTTACAAAAAATACACAAGTCGCAATATTTACCTTAAAATATGGGTAGAACCTTCTGCTATTCCTTATCTCTGGGGGTGTATCTTCGCTACGCAGTCTTATTAGAGTTTTATATAATTTCAGGACCCCTCTAAGGACAACCTTGAAATATCTATGAACAGTCTCAGTTGATTTATAGATCCGACTACCCATTACACGGAACCTCACATTATGACCTATAATGTGTAAGAAAATGAACACTTGTTCTGTAACAGGCATGTGAACAGTTGGGCGTACGTGCTCTCCCTCAGTGAGGATGTGACATAACTGGTGAAAAGCTCTAGGCTTCATCCTAAGTTGATTCACACAATTTATCTCACTTCCATGAAGAATACTATTCATGTATTCCTCTTTCTCGGCCGCATGATTAACATAAGGCGCCCTAGGCAATCGTCTATGTCTACGTCACAATTTCCTTAACAACGCAACCCCCACAAAGAGGACAGATGCAACTGAGGCAAGAATTGCGGCTTTGGTTTTTTTCTTCATCTAACAAAATCACAAACACTGTGATCTAAGAGGTATGTAAATAAAAACAGCCACAAACAAAAAAACATCCAAACCACATTTATAACTAGTACCAACTCACATTGCATTCTATTTACAATGAATATTTACACCATCACATTGATAACTGCACATTGATATCATCACAATACCATCATGTCTCAATTTAGTAGTCATCACAATACAATTACACACACATATTCTACCGCAAGAAAATAATAACACCAACTGCTGAAAAATTTCATACAATTTGTCATGTCTCAAGCTTAAAAGTATACATAACCCAATAGGCAACGTAATAACATTTGCTACATCAAAGTATACATATCAAGCTCCAAAACTGTATACACAAAACCCAACTAGCCAAATTTTACACAAACCCAACTAGTCAAATTCTAAAAAAAAAAAAAAGAACTTGGGAATATAGTGTCCACAAGCTTTCCATGCACCTACAATTGCATTACATGTGAATTCTCCCGCAAAAGCACATTAATGCAAATTGCTCACAGTAAAATTATAGGAATAACAATGCAATGTGCAAAACATTATAACATATGCAAGTGTAAACATTATGTAAACATTATGTAGAATTATAGCAAATTGCTCACAGTAAACATTATGTAAAGTGTAAAAGATAACTAAATATTTATAAATAAATAAATAAATATTTATTTATAAATAAATATATAAATATTTATTTATAAATAAATATTTATGTAAATATATAAATATTTATTTATAAATAAATATGTATATATTTATGTAAATATGTATATATTTATGTAAATAAATATATAAATATATAAATAAATAAATATATATATATATATATAATGCCATCAGCCTCAATATTCCAAAAAAAAAAAAAAAAAACAATACCGATCGGACTCACCGTTAAGTGGTGGTGGTGGAACGGCGCTGAAATCGGCGAGGTGAGCTCTGGGTTTTGCAGATCGGGATGCAGATCGGACTCGCAGCTGAGCTGTGGTGGTGGAACGGCGTTGAGATCGGCTCATGACGTCTGGGTTTCTCGGATCGGAGGTGGATCGGACTGCGCTGTCACTCGTGGTGGAGGATGACTTCTCTCGGCGTGGTCTCGGCATCGAGCTCTGGTGTTTTCTTCCTCAGCTGGTCTCGGCGTGGAGGATGTCTTCTTCCTCAGATGGTCTCGGCGTGGACTGCGCTGTTTCTCTCTTTTTTTTTGCGAACGGCGATCGGCTTCTCTGCTTTTGTTGTGTGATTTCTTCGTTCTTTTTCGTTCTCACTCAGTTCTCTCAGAGGCTCTCTTCTCTTTCGCGTGTTTTGGTGTGAGACCCGGAAATGGTTTGAAGGTAAAATAAAAGCGTAAAACCATTTCCGGGTCAAAGGGGAAAATACGGTCAAACTTTAGGTATATTTTCCGGAAATTTGAATTTCCATTGCCTTCCAAACACATGGGTCAGGTCCGAAACAAACGGAGCCATAATCTCAAGCAAAACTTGAAATTTTCACCGGCGGTAAAGAAGCTTCATTTAGTTAAGTTATATTTCGGTGATACCAAATCAACCAAGCTGTAGCTGCAAATAAAGCAACTGTATGTGGTTTGCCTTGAATCAATTTCAATAGGTCAAAGAAAGAGCCCGACAAAACTCTAGACTTGTCTACCTAACTAAAATCAACATCCCAGACCTCTTTCAATCTATCAAAACCCCACAAAGCATGAGCAACGTCTTTTGAGCCATTTGCACAGTGAAGACACATAGCTTCTTAGAGAATTTTTCGCTTTAGTAAATTGTCTTTGGTTGGTAAAGAATTTGAGCAAGCTTTCCCAATGAAATGTTTAATCTTACCCTACACTTTAATCTTCTAGATGCTCTTCGAGGATGTCCTCTCTAAATCAGAAGCTTGACGCCTATTCAACTCATCATCTTGCAATTCATACAAAAGCTTAAACCCATATTTGACTAAATAGTTACCCGATTTCTCCTTTGGCCAGATCAGAATATCAGGTTGGGGTGTTGAGCACAGATGTAGAGATTTTATATGAGTTGCTTCCAAAGAATAAAATCAAAGATCAATTAGGTGAGTGTTCCACCAACCTGTGTCTTGATTAAATAACACATCAATAGATACTTCCGGGGATAAATAGGACTGAGGTGAAGTAATTTTGCCATCTTCATTCAGTAACCATGCATCATGAAAAATCCTTATAAACTTTCCATCACTGACCGTCCATCTTGCTCCTCTCTTAATAAATTTTCTAGATCGTAGAATACTTTTCGAAGCAAAAGAACCTGAGGATGAATTAGCTTAAAAAATAGAGCAATTTGGGAAATGTTTTGCCTTAAACACCCTATAAAATAAGGATCTTGTATCATTAATCAATTGCCACACCTATTTAGCTAGCATAGCTTCATTGAACTTACATAAATCTTTAAAGCCTAGTCCTCCTTCCATTTTTGGTTTACACAACACCTCCCATTTATTCCAATGAATTTTTCTCCTATTTCCGCTCTAACCCCACCAAAACTTGCGAATGAGCATTTCAATATCTTGACAAAGGCCAACAAGAAGCCTGAAGTAACTCATGGCAAAAGTGGGAATAGCTTGAACCATGACTTTTAGTAACACTTCCTTCCCTGCTTGAGACAACAACTTCTCCTTCCACCCATGTAATTTCCCCCATACTCTGTCTTTGATGTAATTTAGGCTTGCCTTTTGTTTCGCCCAACTGTTGCTGGTAAACCTAAATACTTTTAGTACTTTTTTATTTCTAGGACCACCAATAAATTTGAATTTGCTCTTTCGCAGTTTCAGAAATATTTTTGCTGAAAAAAATGGTGGTTTTATCGGAATTGATTTTTTGACCCAAAGATATCTCATATTTCCCCAAAACTTCTTGGATTTTTCTAACATCATCTACCCTTGCTCGACAAGAGATATTCGCCAAGGGGATCTCCTTTCCCCTTATCTCTTTCTTTTGTGCTCAGAAGGTTTGAATGGTTTAGTTGAACAAGCAGTGGCTGGTAGGCATATTAAGGGTTTTTCTCTTTGTAGAAATGGCTCAAGACTATCTCATTTATTTTTTGAGGGTTTTTTCAATCTGTTAGCCAACACTTTAGACACAAGCTTATACAAAATATTACAAAGAGCAATAGGATGGAATTTAGTAACATATTCAGGATTCTTTACTTTAGGGATAAGTGTAATAAAAGTGTGATTCAAACCTGACCAAATTTTCTCAAAATTTAAGCAGGAAAGAACTACATTGACCACATTGTCACCTATGTTGTTCCAAAATTGCTGGAAAAAAATAGGAGGCATGCCGTCAGGCCCGAGGGCTTTCAAAGGGGCCATTTACTTTAGAGAAACCTCCACTTCGTCCCTAGAGAAAGTCCCCATCAGATTTTTATTTATCTCCTCTGTCACCACCTGCTTTGTACACTGCACCACTTCCTCAATATCATCCAATTCTAAAGAGGTAAACAAATTAGAGTAATAGTCTATCACCATGGCCGAAACTCTGTCATCACCTGAAACTAATATTCCATATGAATTCTAGAGTTCAATAGTCTTGTTACAACAAAATCATTGAGAAGCTCGGTTATGAAAATACTTTGAGTTCCTATCCCCTTAGACCATCCAATGAACATGGCTGCTTTGTTGCCACATCTTCTCCTCCAACCTGAGTAAATCGTTGATTTCGGATTTTAGCTGCATAAATACCTCCACATTCTTTCCTCTGGCCATAGCCACTTCAGCCTCCTTCAGCAGCTTCTTCTTCTTAGATAACACCCCGAAAACATTACGAAAAGTATGTTTACTCCATTGTGTTAAACTCTTTTGGCTAGCTTCAATTTTTGTTACCATGGTTTCCATTGGTGAACCTGAGGAAGCCCTATTCCAAGCCCCAACCACTATGTCATGGCAACGCTCATTCTCTAACCACATCTGCTCAAAACACCAAGGTCTTTGTAACTTCACACCAAAACCGCCCGGTAAGATTATAATCAGATTGTGATCTGAAGAGACACAAACTAAAGTCTGCACCTTTGTTACTGGAAACAAATCAAATCACTCTGCCGCGCTCACGGCCCTATCCAATCTTTCCCACACCATCCTCCTATTAGGAAAACTTTTTGACTAGGTAAACTTATTTCCAACAAAACCTAAGTCTAGGAAGCTACATTCATCCAGAGCCTCTCTAAATTTTTCCATCTGTCCATAAGGTCGTCAGCGACCTCCCCGTTTGTCATGAGATTTAAAAAGCTTGTTGAAATTTCCTGCTCATAGCCACGACACTGCACGCTGCCTATGTAAGTCACGTAACAAATTCCATGTCTAAGTTTTAAAATGAGTTTCAAGCGCCCCATAAAACCCAATAAAACGCCAAGCATTATCTCTACATTTATTAATCATGACATCGATATGATTCTAAGAAGAAGATTCAACAACTAAATTAAAGTCCATTTTCCAAAAAAGAGTTAAACCACCACCATGGGTTATTTTTGAAACCCTATGATGATGACCAAATTGAAAACAATCACGAATACCACTTAGGCTGCGTTTGGTTCAATGTAAATCAAATTCTGAGTGTAAAATGAATGCAGGGGAAAATATTTTCGGGAAAGTAAAATATTTTCAAGTGTTTGGTTGCATTTCAAAAAATGCTTTGGAAAATATTTTCTAGTATTTGGTTGTGCTCCTAAAAATGCTCTAGAAAACCCATTTTTATTATGTTTCTCACATTTTCTTAGGATCCAAACATATATCATTACAGAGAATCAAAATATAAACACAATCAAAGAAACAAAAATCAAAACAAAAAAAATCAGAAAAGCAACGAAGTGTGAGAGAGGGACTTAAGTGACAGAGAGAGAGAGATCGACGACGACCAGTGGGGGTTTGAGAAATGGGTTTACGGAATGGGTTTGTCGGAGTGGTGGGTTCATTGAAGTGGGTTTGAGGAATGGGTTTTCTGGGTTTTTGGGTTTCGGGTTGAGTTTGAACAAGAAAAAATGGAGGGGGCGACGAAGCTGGAGGGGACAACTCGCCAGTGCTTTGGGCATTGCTCGACGAATGAGCTCGGTCTTGGGTGGGTCAAAGACGAGATCAGTTTTGGGTGGATCGGTCTTGGGTGGTGATGATCTAGATGGCAGTGTTGATGAGCTTCTAGCCGCGACTATGGGTGCGATCTCGCCAGTGCTTTTGGTGGATTGGTCTTGCTCTTTCTCTCTCTCTCTCTTTGGGTGTCTCTAATTCTAGAAATGATTTGAAGGTAAAACAGAAACGTAAATCATTTTCTGGGTCAAAGGCTTTTTTTACGATCAAAGTTATTCATTTTCCAGAAAATTTTATTTTACATGTACACCTAAACATGCTGCTGGGTGTAAAATGAATTTCGAAAATCATTTACACCCAAAACAAACGCACCCTTAGCGTTGCTTCATCCAGTCATGTTTCGGCTAAAAACACCACTATAGGATCTTGTGCTCGAACTAAATCTCCAATCTTTTGAACTGTTTGCCGGTTCCCAAGCCCTCGACAGTTCTAACATAATAGATTCATGGTCCTTAGTAGGGTTGGGATCCAACCTCTGACAATAGAGTTTCATTTTCCTTGTCAACTTGAGAAATCAATTTTATCTTCTTTGGTAACCCATGATGATCAAGAAACGGTTTTGAGCTCTTTTTGTTTCTTGAGTAGACATCCAAAATTTCAGAAATACTCGAATCAGTCCTAGCAATACTTGTCCTCTTTGGTCCAGATGGGTGAGTGACTTGCAGGGGAATTTCTTGCTGATTCGAAATATCCCTTAGAGGAGATGCAGCGAACCTGGACTCCTTATTGGTTGGGGAGAGTCCATGGTTTGCTAAAAATATGGGATTTGGAGATAGTGGAATTTCTAAGACACTAGGACATTTTGGAGTGGTAGAATTTTGATATGGTAAGAGTTCCAGATTAATATCTATTCCCTCCATAGTATCAAACTTTGTCGACTCCTCATCAATCTCTTTTAGTTGTCGTGCAAAATTTCCTTTAGCAGAATTTTGACCCTCAAAACTTAGAGGAAAATCATCACAATCCATAGAATTATCGGCCAAAATGGAATTTGTAGTGATGGGGGGCATAAATTCAAGAGTTATCTTATGCATAGGGACTACCGGAGGGGCTTGTTTTTCTGGTGGATTTTGTGGATTGAACGTGGAGGCAGCACCACCCGAGGTTTGAGTGCTAGTAGTTCCCTTTCTCTGCTTATAGAATCCAAGGACAATAATTGTGGATTTCTTAGCTAGACTGAACAGAGGAGCTCGTAACCATGCTTCATACTGATAAGCTTCAATAGGTTAAGTACATTCGCTATCGAGCCATAAATCACTGTCTTTATCTTTGTGAGTTAAACAGCCACACCAATAGCAAATATTAGGCAGCCTTTCGAATTTAAAAGATACCCAACCAATTGTCCTATCATCAAACGTGATTTTACAACCAAAACTGAGAGGTTTTGAAATATCGAGTATCACTTAGACCCTTAAAAAGTCACCTCCCTCCAATACTTGAGCATATACCTTCAACCACCGCCTTATTCATGAATCGTATAAGAATATAATACACTTGCACCCAAAAAGGGACCCTGTCGAAAACTAAATCGCGTGCATTTGTGCTTTTCTCGTATAGTTGAATGGCCACCAAAAATTTATCAAAACTCCAAGGTTAGCTTGCTAAAACCCTGCCAATATCTAGTTTTATTGTCAAAAATGAAAAGGACAACATGATTCCCTAGATCTTTAATCTTAAAACCGTTCGAGAATGCAAAGCTGTGAAAAATTCCTCGCAATAGCATTAGTATTAAGAACTCACTTCGTAAAAATTTTTGCAGCCGAGATAAACTCCTCGAGCCCATCTCAGACTTAAGTTTGAAGCCATCACTCTCTAGTCCTTGTAAGGATAATTTGCTCCAGCCCTTTGTGATCTCTTCCATAAAAACGTGTAAAGAAAAGTGTTTCCCAATCCCCGCAAGAGAAACCCCACAAGCCTTTAGCAAACATGGGTTTACAAAAGGGACAAACTAGCCTTCAAGAAGAAGGGATAGAAAATTCTACAGCTTAGGGGAAAGGAGAAAACCTAACTTTCGCTAATGACAAAGAAACAATCAAAAACAACTTTCCAAATGGGAAGGTTTTTATTTGTTTGAATGACTTATATTGTTCAAGTGGGTGAATGTTGTATTTATTCTTAATTATTGTATAGATTGGCATAGTCTTTTAAATATGTGAATGTGAGATCTTTATTTTGTGTCTTTTATTTGTGAGCCTGTAATGGGATGAGATAATATTTTGGACACATGGAGAAGCCACTATCCTCTCCCTTAAAAAAAATAACAGTTCACCCATTTGGATTGTTATGCTCTCTCTCTCTCTCTCTCTCTCTCTCTCGATTGTGTGGTCTTAAGGCAACAAGGTAGTTCTTTTCTCTTCACTCACGTACATGCCTCTTTCTTTGTTTTGATTAAGTACTTTAATGAAAGGAAATATGAGTTTTATTGTTTAATTGATCTTATATGTAGACATGGCAAAACAGGTCAGAATTTTTCGACTTGACCCGACCCGACCCGAACCCAATTTTTTTGAACCAAAGAAAAAACGGGTTGACCCGTAACCCGACCCGACCCGACCCACGACTCGAACCAGAATCGGAACCATTTTTTTAAAACCTTTTTTTTTGGGTAAAATAATAATAATAATAAAACTAAGACAATATTGGTTTAATTGTTTATTGTGAACTTCAAGAAAACTATTGATACATTTACATAACTGCATGCAAATTAATTGAAAGATAAATGATTGAACAATCTGTAATGAGTAAAGATTTTTAGATATCAAATATCAAAGTACATGCCAATGCCAAGATAATCTGGTTACTCTAGTTACAGTAAAGTTAAAAATATAGATTTAAAATTGTAGACATTTATGAGAAACATTCATAAGTGTGAAAATAGTAAAGTTAAAGTATCAAATTAGTATAAATTATGAATACTTAGACCTATTTTTTAATAATTTATGTTCAAAATAAATGGCTTTTCAAAATAAATTATGATATTTTCTAGAGTGTGTGTTATTTAACAATGATATGATATTCATAAAAGATACCATGTATAAATAAGTAAACAATCAAATTTTAAAGTATATCACAAATTGAAATAGAGTGTCAACCACAATTGATAATAGATTATAAAATTAATTTTCAAGATTGTAAATGTATTATATGTCTTTATTCTTTATCAAATGAGTTATCCAATAAGTTATTTGTAATTTTGTTTTATATTTTGAAATATTGATATTGTGTAGAAATAACACTTGTATATTTGTTTTACTTATCTTTGTGTTATTTTGTTTTAGATAGCAATGTTAGGATTTGTATAATTTTAAAATTATTGAATAAGTATTAATAAGTTTAACTAAGTTCATTCTTGATATAAGTGGTGAATTCAAAATAATGCATTTTACATCAAGTAATTTGTTGCACAATTTTTCAAATGGCAAATACATGTTGTTTTCTTTATAAAAAAAAATAAAAAAAATAAATAAATTCATGTGAAAAATGCAGGTCAATCCAACCCGACCCGACCCGCAACCCGATTGATCCGAACCTGATTTTAACTTGCTTAAAATGACTCGTTTTTGACCTGTGACCCGTTTGACCCGCAACCCGATTGACCTGACCTGAATCCAACCTGACCCGCCCGTTTTGCCATGTCTACTTATATGCTATGTTTTCAGAAAGTATATTAGATTTAATCTAACACGTGCCACTAGAACACTCCTCCATTGTACTCCTCCAAGTATACAATGGGCAGTTGCCTAATTTTTGTTGTTAAGAAAGATTTATGATAAAAATACTTAGTTTACCAAACCTTATATATCAATGAGTCCATTTGATGAAGTAGACAACACCTTACTTGGCTGGTAATCCCATATTAAATGTGCGTTTGACTACACACCAGTCCATTTGCCTTTAGTGTTTTTGTTTAGTTTTTAGCTTTTATGTATAGTTTTTTAAAATCTCGCACTTTTCATTTTTTTTTTTTTCAAAATATAAGAATACTTTAACACACTTTCACCAAAAAAAACTAATTTGGCTGATGTCAAATACATGAATAAGCTAAATAAGATACTAGAAATAAGCTATTCCTAAACAAACATCCTTTGAGTGACACAATTTGTCCCAGCAATCCTATATCTCTAAATCCTAGTTCACCCTTATCCTTTGAGGGACACAATTTGCCCCAACTAAACCAATATTTATCAAAAATTACATTGTTGTCCCTATCAATACGAGCTCATCACCCCTTGCATTGCTTGACACAATCTTTTTAGTAAATTAAAGCAACTCATGACATAAGAAGGAATTGCTTGAACCACCCATTGAGGAGAATTTCCTTCCTAGTCATTAGTCGATTGATACATACATGACACAATCTTTTTAGTAAATGAAAGCAACTGATGACATAAGTAAGAATTGCTTGAACCACATACTTGAGGAGGATTTCCTGCGCAGCCATTAGTCGATTATACATACATGGATCATCGACCAGCCCCAACAAGCATACCAAGCCATTTTGCCTGTGCTCCTAGTGCAGGTGGTATCGAATCATGTACCCATGTCCTTGTATTCTTACCAAACAAGACATTCCTCTTTAGCCATTTTACTAATAATCTCTTTCTCATATCTTTATATATAAAAGCGGCTATGCTGCTACAGTGCTTTGGCACTGTGCATTCAGTGTGTTTGCACTGTGCAAGCACTGTAGCGGCAACAGTGCTTTAGTGAGGCACTTTTTTTTTTTTTTTGGTGTGTTTTTTTTTTCTTTATATAAATTGTTGCACTACACAATATTTTCACAATTATTGAGGTGTCAATTTCTTATAAGTTAAAATAAAATAATAAAATATGAAACTGTGACCAACCACAATTAAAAATAAATGTTTTGTGAAAAGCGGCAATGCCGCTACAGTTTGCACTGTTCATTTATAGTGTTATTTTGGTGAGCCACTTTGTCTTATTTTTTTAGTTTTGAACAGTAGCTATAGTTCCAAGCGGCACTGTAGCTACAGTTTTTTATTTTTATTTTTTTTTTCAGTCTTCCGTTTGTACTTTTTTTTTTCCCTTATATATATATATTGTTATACTGACACAGCAAATTTTACAATATTTTCACAATTATATAAAAGCGGCTATGCTGCTACAGTGCTTCGGCACTGTGCATCGGCACTGTGCACTCAATGTGTTTGCACTGTGCAAGCAATGTAGCAGCAAGAGTGCTTTGGTGAGGCACCTTTTTTTTTTTTTTTTTTTTTTTTTTTTTTTTTTTTTTTCAAATCTTCCGTTTGTGTTTTTTTTTTTTTTTTTTTTTCCTTTATATATATTGTTGCACTACACAACAAATTTCACAATTATTGAGGTGTCAATTTCTTATAAATTAAAATTAAATAATAAAATATGAAACTATGACCAACTACAACTGAAAATAAATGTTTTGTGAAAAGTGGCAATGCCGCTACAGTTTGCACTGTTCATCTATAGTGTTATTTTAGTGAGCCACTTTGTCTTTTTTTTTTTTTTTTTTTTTTTTTTTTTTTTTTTTTTTGAACAGTAGCTATAGTTCCAAGCGACACTGTAGCTACAGTTTTTTATTTTTTTTTTTATTTTTTTTTTCAGTCTTCCATTTGTACTTTTTTTTTCCTTTTCTATATATTGTTATATTGACACAATAAATTTCAAAATATTTTCACAATTATTGATATGTTAATTTCATTGCTGCTTTAGTGTTTTAGCACTGGTCATCTATAGTGCCATTTTGGTGAGCCACTGTCCTTTATTTTTATTTTTATTTTTTTTTAATTTTGAACAGTAGTTATAGTACCAAGCAGCATAATAGCTACAGTAGCAACAATTTTTTTTTTTTTTTCTAGTCTTCCGTTTGTACTTTTTTTTTTCTTTTTATATATATTGTTATACTGACACAATAAATTTCAAAATATTTTCACAATTATTGATATGTTAATTTCATTGCTGCTTTAGTGTTTTAGCACTGTTCATCTACAGTGCCATTTTGGTGAGCCACTGTCCTTTATTTTTATTTTTATTTTTTTTTAATTTTGAACAGTAGCTATAGTACCAAGCAGCATAATAGCTACAGTAGCAACAAATTTTTTTTTTTCTAGTCTTCCGTTTGTACTTTTTTTTTCCTTTTATATATATTGTTATACTGACATAACAAATTTCTTAATATTTTCACAGATGTCAATTTCTTATAAGTTAAAATAAAATAATAAAATATGAAACTTTGACCAACCACAACTGAAAATAAATCTATATATATAAAAGCACGAATGCACTAAATCACTGTAGCTATAGTACTTTGGTTTTGTGAGCCATTTTTTCTTTTCCCAAGTTTTGAACAGTAACTGCAATGTCAAGTGGCACTGTAGCTAATATAGCTATAATTTTTTTTTTCCTTTTAAATATTTATGTAAGTTGGTATATATATTGTTATATTGACACAACAAATTTCACAATATTTTCATAATTATTGACGTGCACGAATGTGCTAAAGCACTGTAGCTATAGTGCTTTGGTTTCATGAGCTACTCTTTTTTTCCCAAGTTTTGAACAGTAACTACAATGGCACTGTAGCTACAGTAGCTATAATTTTTTTTTCCTTTTAAATATTTATGTAAGTTGGTATATATATTGTTATACTGACACAATAAATTTCACAATTATTGAAGTGTCAATTTCTTACAAGTCGAAATAAAATAATAAAATATGAGACTGACCAATCACAACTAAAAATAAATGTTTTGAGAAAATGTTACAACACTTATTGTGCAGTGCTTTTAGTTTATTCAACTGGCATGGTAGCTACAGTGCCTAAAATTTTTTTTTTTTTAGTAATCAGTTTGTGTTTTTTTTTTTTCTTTTAAATATTTATGTAAACTGGTATATATATTGTTATATTGGCACAACAAATTTCACAATATTTTCACAATTATTGACGTATCAATTTCTTACAAGCCGAAATAAAATAATAAAATATGAGACTGTGACCAACCACAACTAAAAATAAATGTTTTAAGAAAATGTTACAATACTTATTATGTAGTGTTTTTAGTTTATTCAACTAGCACAGTAGCTATAGTGCCTAAGGTTTTTTTTTTTTTTTTTTTTTTTTTTTTTTTTAAATATTTATGTAAGCTAGTATATATATTGTTATACTGACACAACAAATTTCACAATATTTTCACAATTATTGACGTGTCAATTTCTTACAAGTCGAAATAAAATAATAAAATATGAGACTGTGACTAATCACAACGAAAAATAAATGTTTAGAGAAAATGTTACAATTCTTATTGTTATCACAATGTTTTCACAATTGTTGAGGTCTCAGTTTCTTATACATCAAATAAAAAAATGCTAAGTCCACAACATTTTAACATTAATTTATACAGTGCCTAAATTTTTTTTTTCCCAGTTATTAATTTGTGTTTTTTTTTTTTTTTTTTTTTTTAATATTTATGTAAGCTGGCATATCTATTAATTATATAAAAAGAGCCAAAGACTCATGAATAGTGTTTTTTTGGTTTATTCAATTAGTGAGGTGCACTTTCTCTTTTCTTTTTTTTTATTTTTTTCCCCCCTTCAAGTATGCCAGTTGGTTTGAGCTTTGTTTTAGTTTTTTTATTTTTATTTTTATTTTTTTATTTTTTTAAAGATCTTTATATGTTAACTTTGTACTTGCAATGCAATTTTACATTGTAAATACACAAAAGTGGTTAATATTATACACATTTGTGCAAAAAATAGTAAATATTGTACAAAGTTTGTAAATGTGTACCAAAATTTGCCAATTTTTTTTTGTGTCTACAATATAAATCTACATTGTAATTAAGTACAATGTATACATAAAGATATTATAAAAATGTTGTAACGCATGTGTCAATTCCTTATGCGTCAAAATAAAATAATAAAATATTATATTGAGATCTAGCACAACTAAAAATGTCGTGACATTTTGTTGTTATTACAATATATTTACAATTATTAAGGTGTAAGTTATAGGTCAAAATAAAATAATAAAATATTAGACTGGGATTTGTCACGGTCTTATACGATTGAGATTAATTTTTTATGACATAATTATCAAAATTCTTAAAATTAATGTCTCTTTTGATTAATATAAATCTCTATGTATTTTAAAAATCAAATGATTTATATTTTTATTTTGTAATACAAATAAAATCTAAAATTGATTCTGTAGGGACTCAACTTGTAACGGACCCCTAACAATAAAATTTGTAGAGATGTGGGTGTAAGGATTTGGCATTACCGAAGTAAACAACGGTTGATATGGTGTTTATAACAAGTAATAGATGATATGGAGTTCCTCAGAATCTCCTTCAAGAAATTTGGCTATGTGTTTTATAGGGAATAACCATCACTTTGGTTGTGTGTTTACGAAACATATTGATCCTCGGCCTAGGCCGAGAATCTATTTTCCTTAGAGTTGATAGATATTCTGTCCTTTTTCTTTTGGACTGATTTTCTTCGAATCCCCCCCTCCTTTGTTGGGAATCCTCTTGGTTATATAGTATTGTTTTAGTTAATCTCAGCCGTCCATCTGTCGGTTATTCGGTTACTGTGGATAAGAGTTTATCCTATCATCTGATTTTGTAGGCTTTATGTTAGTTTTCAGCCGTCTTTGCAGGCTTTCTATTAGTTGGAGTAACCGAGGCAACTGGGTTCGTTGGTCACATCACCATTAAAGTGGTCAGAATGTTGGTGAGATATATTCAACGAATGAGGGATATTTTCTCTTTAACGAAGTCGGTGTGCCGAGGACATGTCATCCTCGGCGAGGCCTTTGGGTGACCTGAGCTATTTTCACTATCTTCGGCCTTCACAATATCCTCGGTGTGGGCTTTAAACCAGGTATAAAGTGGGCCGGGGTGGTTTAAACATATGAGGTCCCACAGATTCTAATCACTATTTTTTGTTCCCGTGGCTAGCACTTGCCTTTAACGTGCTGCCTTGACTATTGACTAGTAGTATTTGTTAAAGCATGAATGTGTAACGTGGGGCAATCTATAGTGTTTACTGTTTACCCTTCAAGGAAAAAAACCCAACAACTGCGACACGACAAATTTTATTGAAAACCTCTAATACACAACAGATACTACTATTGAACACAAATTTTAATAAACTTTTTCATAATCCATATCTTGAATCAGTACAAAAGAAGTTTAATTATTACTGTACTATTAATTACAGTTACAATATTTTTTTAATAATAAAATTTTACTAATCTGTTTTTTCATAAAGTGGACCGATTACTATTATTGTACATATTTAATTGACAGTTGAGAGTTGACATCATTCATGACATCAGCGAATCAAAACCTCTAACATTCTCAGATTAAACAAACCCCCACATGTAAAACCTGTATACCCCCAATCACCATCCACCACGTGGATTATTATAACTAAAATGACCAAAATAACCTTCAAAAAGTCCTAGATTGTTGACACCTACGAAGTTCACAAAATACTATAAAGTTTTCATAGTAGGTGATAACTCTAACCTTTGGAAAGTGCGAAGATATTTTCTTCTCTCTCCTGTCTCTACAACACAACGCCACAGTTTTATTAAAAAAACAATTTTCTCTTCTCCTCTTCTCATTACAACGGATCCTTCCTAGAACTTTCGTACTTTAGAGATGTTTCATATTTTTCTGCTAAGCTTTGAATGTCACTGTATTTTTTTCTTCTCTCGTATACATGAACTCGATCATGTACTTTTTGACGAAGAACCCGCGTCGATTACTTCTCTTTGATCTTCTTTCTCTTATCAGGTAAATAGAATCGTTTTTCTTTTTCTTTCTGTGTTTTTTGATTTTTTTTTTCTCTCGCTCTATCTACAAAATTTTGTGTTTTTTGTATGTGCAAAAGTTTGTGGTTTTTTGTTTTTGGGTTTCGTTTTGTGAATAGTTATAGCTAGTTTTCATGGAAAATTGAGAACTACTGTTTCTAGATAGATTCAGATTACGTTTTTTTTTAAATATGTTGCATGCAAATGTTTGGTCTGCTTTGTACTGATTTTTATTTTATGGGAAGCTGCATTACTTATTTGTGTGTTTAACTATTGCTTTTTATGTTACAAATATTATATGTTTTTCCAGAAAGTTCTGCATTCAACACTGACTGGTTTTTACCATTTTAAGTATATTTTTATATTGGGTTAATGAATCACTTAAATTATTTTGAAATAAAACAATAAAATAAATGTTGGGTTCCAAGAAAGATAGTAATTTTTTGGGTTTAGCTATAGTTATATGTTACAGTTTTCTTATGAAGCCTCAATTTTTCTGTTGGATATAATCATGAAATGTTGAGGGCTTCGTTGTAATGCAACTTTTCTGTGAAGTTGATATGACTAATTAGTTAAATTTTAATGATTTGTATCCCATTTTGAGACCCGATTTCTTCTTATGTTGTTATAATTCTTTTATGTTATTAGGACATTAAAAAATAAATAAAAAATCTTGTCATTAGGGATATTTTTAAACATGAACTTTGGTTGAATTGCAATGAGTATTAATACGTGTGTATATTATGACCCGGAATAAGTTTAAAAAAGGAATTTCATTAAATTTTTTTCATGGTAATGAATATTTCTGAAATGTGCCCCAATTTTTAAACTTTGTTATTTTTCAAATTTTTGAAACCCTAGGTTCAAAATTGAAACGAATATTTGGTTTTCTTGATGCTTGAAAACAAATTTGAATCCATATTTATTTGACCACTTTATTAGTTGTTTCCTTCCATTACTTTAGAGGGTTGAACTTAGTTTTGTCTCTAAACCCTCTTTGTGAATGCTTCTAATTCATTTTTATAAGTGACCACTCATAGTTTTGTCTTTAAACCCTCTTTGTGAATGCTTCTAATTCATTTTTATAAGAGACTGCTTGAGTGATAGTTTCTCAAATGCATTAATAAAAGATGCGAAATTGGAGAGATGGGGATTTGAAAGTAATGGCATGTGTAGGCACTTGAATAGTTGGCTGAGATTGGAGGGTCAAGCATAATTTGGTAAGGATGTAGAGATTAGAGAAAGCATATGATTATGTTAGTTGGGAGAGATGGGGATTTGAAAGTAATGGCATGTGTAGGCACTTGAATAGTTGGCTGAGATTGGAGGGTCAAGCATAATTTGGTAAGGATGTAGAGATTAGAGAAAGCATATGATTATGTTAGTTGGGAGACTTTGGTTGATAATTTTGACCCTAGGGTTTTAGAGTGAATCTCTAATATCAGATGTCCATATCAACTGGTCCAATTGGATTTTTCAGCAACTTCAGATGACTACAGTATAAATCCTTTCTATTGTCTTTTATTTTTTATTTTTTATGTATTGGTGCTCAAGTTGTGTAGTGTGCTAATTGTGAAAGCAGTGAATGGAGATATGTTGATATGACTGTTGGGTCTAAACTATAGGTATAACTGTCTTAAGGGTTATGGTATTTCGTATTATATATTTGCAAATTACGTTGTAATGTTTAATGGGATAGAAACTGATGGTCTTAAATATTGTGATGCATGTTGCTCTTTTTCAGGTGACTCCAGCTTGAAGGAAAGTTTGATAAAAATGAGTTGTTTTCTGTAGGGCGTTCAAGATGTTGAAGAGTTTGCAAGATAGGTTTGTGTGATAAGTTCTTTCATTTCTCCATGTCTTATTTAGTATTGGAATTTGACAGATTGGACACTGGGATAGTTCTTTTGATTTTATTGCTTTCTAAGTTAGCC
Source organism: Quercus gilva (assembly GCA_023621385.1). Classification (NCBI taxonomy): domain Eukaryota; kingdom Viridiplantae; phylum Streptophyta; class Magnoliopsida; order Fagales; family Fagaceae; genus Quercus; species Quercus gilva. The sequence continues at coordinate 29,068,488 of CM042483.1, read as the reverse complement.
AAGCGAATTTGTTTTCTTGGGAGCCTTTTGCATTGTGAGTTAGGCATGAGAATTTTCAAGTTTAAGATATTCAAATAAACCAATTAGGATATCAGTGGATGAGTTAAAGAGGAGAGCAATGTGAAATCCATATCTACTCTAGGGAAAAGAGGTACATTCATAAACCTTGATATTATATATATTTTGAAAAAAATCCTGTGTCAAAAGTGGATGACCCAGGCTGGATTGTCCTCTATTTTTTCACTTGTTATATGATAAGCCTGCAATGATGTCATTATATGCAGTACTGAGGAAAGAGGTTCGAGTGATTACAATGTATCTATGGAAATGCTTGTGGATGTTTGTACGGAAGGAACCAAGTTAAAGAAAACATTTTTTTCCCTAGGGAGTTTCCCTATACAATCTGAGAAGGAATCAACACCTTTGAACTAGTTTTATTTAGAATCATGTTGGTGATGTCATTGAGTTGGCTATTGATAATTTCTCAACTCATTCTCATGATTTTATACTGTTGCAATCAATTGATTAACCTTGTGAAAATTCTGATTTGGTTTGAGGTGATTGGATCTTGTTTGTCATGCTTATTTAATTTGGAAATTGAATAATGTTGACTACATAATGCTTACATGCCAAATAAGCAAATTGCTAAAAAATTTCGTCCAATATTTATTGGATTGGTTGTCAATAGTAGGCAGTCATTCAATTTTTTTGGTTCATTCTTTAATAGATGCTTGTAATTTGTGTGTTTGATTGCTCGTCCCTAGTTTATACTTACTGTATGCTTGGGTGACACTTTTTTTTGATAGTTTAATAATATTTTCATTACTTATCAAAAATAAAATAAAATAAAATAAAATAAAATGAAGGAGCAACAAACATGAAGATATTTTACCAATTATGACCTCTTGGGCTCAAAGAACATTTTGCTTGAGTTTGGATTGGAGTGTAGAAAAGTGAAATTCCCTGAAACAAAATAGAGGAATTAGAAGTTGTTGAACGAGCATGATAGATAAATCTTGACACAACACTATTTAAAAAACTATTACCTAGAAATATGTCAACCAATTAATTTTTGTACCTTTTATTTTACGATGAAATTCTGTTGATTTGTGATAGTTGGAAAATCTTTTTTAGATATAATGATTCAGTATTGTATTCTGTTACTGCAGTGTAGAATTCAGTTTTAGAAAGGATGGAGAAGAGGTTGGGTGAATGGAAGCAATTTTATTTATCTATAGGTCAAAGGCTCACACTACCTAAAGAGTACTTTGTCTATCCTTTCCACCTATTATCTGTCTATTTTAACCATTCCTACTGATGGCGAAATCATAACATGGTTAAAGAAAGGATATTCTCTTTGGAAGCCTAAGGCTAAGGCAAAGCCCAAGAATAAGTGTCCATGGTCGCTAATTAAGTTTTTATATTTTATTTGGTTATTCTTGAGTCAAGGATATTTTAGTAATTTTACGATTGTTGGGTATGGGCCATAGTTATAGGCCTTAGGTTTTATTAATGAGTCTTATTTAATTGTGGGTTATGTATGGGCTTTGGTTTTTAATTTATTAGGTTTAAATAGTAGTCCTTGTACTATTAGGAATCCTAATACTACTAGTACAAGTAAGAGGCTTTATATATATAGTATGCTCAATGTATTGAAGGAGTAGAATGAGTTGATTAATAAAATTGAGTGTTTTGAGCAATGGGCACGTTGGCCTTTGTTGTTTCTTTCTCTTTCTCTCTTTTCTTTATTTTCTCTTCTTTCTTTATAGGATTATCGTTCACGGGTACTGTTCACACAGCCCCTAAACAGTCTAACTTCTCTCTAATTCTTCTTCTTTCCTACCCTAAACCCACCACAACTAACTGTAGACAAATCCCTAATTTGTCCTACATCACCTACTCATGTGGTTGATAGGTTGGAGAAGCTCTAGTGGGATTGTTGTACAAGGCAGGATGAATGAAGAACTATATCCCTTCTTTTAGCCAGTTAGTCTTGGTTAAGTTATACTTTTCACTATAAATTGTACAGCCATTTGATCTTTATTTTTTATTTTTTATTTTTTATTTATGTGTGTGTACACCATTACTACTCATATGGCTCATAGGTTGGAGAAGCTCTAACAGGATCTTTTATGAGGTGGGATGAGTGGATAACTATCTTGCTTCTTTTTAGCTGCTAGGTCTTGGTCAAGTGATATTACAAAGGAGCTCTTGCTCAAATGGCATCTCCTCCCCTTGTAAGAATAAGGTGGAGGGTGAAGTTGTGGGTTCAAGATTTATCGAGTGCATTTGTAACTTAACAATTAAAATCAAAAAGAATATTAAACGTACAAGAGATGCAACTGATGCAAGGATGGATTTTGGAAAAGAATTGAAGCATAAATAGTGCTCAAATTTTAGTCTTATTTTGGGTTTTACAATGAATTATAAAATTGGGTAAATTACAAAAATCTCCCTTGAAGTTTGTGGGAATGGTAGTTTGACCTAAACTCAAGGGAAATGACCCTCATCTCCCTTGTGGTTTGAAGGAAATTAACATATTAGCCTTTCTGTTAATAATTGTAACATAATAGTCCAAATTTTGAAAAGATTCCATTGACTAAGCCTTGACTATGATTAGTGAAAGTTTTTTGGGCAAAATATTATCATTCCTGGCCACCAAACTTCCCAAAAACACTTCCAACTTGGTTAGAAAATTTACTGCTGAAAGTGTTTTTTTAGAAACTTGTTGACAATGAATGACAATATTTAACTCAAAAAACTTTCATTTAGTCAAAAGAATCTTCTCAAAATTAGGAATATTCAGTTACCGATATTATTAATGGAAGGACTAATGCTTTGATTTTCTTTGAACCTCAAGTGAGGGGAGCATCATTTCCCTTAAATTTTGGGCAAGAGTGTCATTCCCTCAAATATCAAAGGAGGTTTTTGTAATTTTTACTATAAAATTTTAACAAAAAAGATTTTTATAACCCAAGTGTTTATACTAATGCATTTCCATTGTATTTTGTTTTAATATTTTTTTAAGGTTAAATTACACATTAAACTTTCTAACTTTGGCATGTTTTCAATTGAGTCACTTAAGTTTACTTTTTTTTCCCCCTCAACTTTCATTTATGTTTAATATAATCCTTTCTTCTAGCTTATCATCAGGTTTATTTATTTATTTATTTATCTTTCACTTTTAAAATATTAAAAGAAAGCCAAAATTATACTTTCAACTAATATAGAATTAGAAGAAATTGATCAAAAAACACATTTCTCTTTAAAAATCAAACACAGTGCAGTGCCCCCATTCACTGTCCTGACTTGATTTGGGAAATCTGGGTCTGAGTGATTTAGGCATGGTGTGTAACAGCTAATGATGGTGTGGAATGGGGCCTGGCAACATGGAATGACTTGATCTTCATCTCCTCTCTAGGGCTATTGGGCCTAGGGGTGTGCATGGGTTAGAGGGTTTTTTTCAACCTAACTTGATCTTGCCGGGTTTAGAAATTCCCACCCAAACATTTATAGAAACCTACTTGACCCAACCCGTATTGGGTTGGGTTGAATTGGATCGGTGGGTTGTGCTTACATGCTTCATACTTTGTAAAAATTTGGACTTTCATAAACTTTTTAAGCATGTTTTCCAATTGATTTTCACATAGAATGCCTAAATTATTTTCCAAAATCTAAAAATTTATTAAGACTAATTCTCAAAAGACCAAAATAAACTTATATGAGTAATAAAATAAACTTATATATATGTTGGTCAGGTTAGATTAGATGGGTTGAAAAACTATCAACCTGAACTCAACCTAGCCCGAGAGTTAAAAGGAAATTCCAACCCAATCCACCAACTAATGAAAACACCTTCAGTTGGGTTGGGTTAGATTTTTTGGGTTGATAGGTTGAATGAACAGCCTTTGTTGGGCCTGCCAATGTAGGTTGGCACTTTTGGTTGGTGATGGGACTCAATGGCCGACTGGGCTTGGGTGATGGATGGTTGTGGTGTTAGCGGTTGTTTTTTTATTTTCATTTCGATTTTTGGTTTTGCTGTGATGCTCTTGGCTTGAGCATTTCTTTAGGGTTATCAATAGTCGCTAAATAGTGGTAGTTGATTGGATGATGACTTGATCTTCATCTCCTCTCTCGGGCTATTGGGCCTAGGGGCGTGCATGGGTTAGAGGGTTTTTTTCAACCTAACTTGATCTTGTCGGGTTTAGAAATTCCCACCCAAACATTTGTAGAAACCTACTTGACCCAACCTGTATTGGGTTGGGTTGAATTGGATTGGATTGGTGGGTTATGCTTACATGTTTCATGCTTTGTAAAAATTTGGACTTTCATAAACTTTTTAAGCATGTTTTCCAATAGATTTTCACATAGAATGCCTAAATTATGTTCCAGAATCTAAAAATTTGTTAAGACTAATTCTCAAAAGACCAAAATAAACTTATATGAGTAATAAAATAAACATATATATATATATATATATGGTGGTCAGGATAGATTAGATGTGTTGAAAAACTATCAAACTGAACTCAACCCAGCCTGAGAGTTAAAAGAAAATTCCAACCCAATCCCCCAACTAACGAAAATGCCTTCGGTTGGGTTGGGTTAGATTTTTCGGGTTGATAGGTTGAATGAATAGCCATTGTTAAGCCTGCCAACGTAGGTCGGCACTTATGGTTGGTGATGGGATTCAATGGCCGACTGGACTTGGGCAATGGATGGTTGTGGTGTTAGTGGTTGTTTTTTAATTTTCATTTCTATTTTTGGTTTTGTCGTGGTGTTCTTGGCTTTAGCATTTCTTTAGGGTTATCAATAGTCGCTAAATAGTGGTAGTTGATTGGATGGTGGCAATTTGGGCGTAGGTGATTTCTCGTTCAATGACAATTTATTATTTGGCCTTTTTATCTGTACCCCTTGGGTTTATTTTTATTTATTTATTTATTTTTTGATAAGTAAGAATGATATATATATATATATATACACACACACGAGAGGCTACTCTATGCATGAAGAACATTGAGCAAACCTAGAAACTACAAGAAGAAGAAAATAGAACAAAAACAAAAAAGAAAACCAAACAACAGAAAAATTACAAAAGAGAAAGAGAAAGGGAACTAAGAAAAGAAGGGAGAGAGTCACTAGTCGCGAATCCCCATGCCCTAGACCAATCAAAAACAGTCCCACTAAAAGAAGCAAGCAACTGGTCACCGGTGCTATCCAAATCCTCAAAAGTCCACCGATTCTACTCCTTCCAAACACACTATAGGATGCCCAACGGAACTAAATTCCAAATTTGAGATGAGTGCTTTCCTAATCAATTCCACCAGCTAAAAAGCAAATCTGGTATCAATCTAGGAATAACCCAAGACAAGCCAAAAGTTATAAAGACAAAGGTCCAGTACTGATAAGCCATCTCACAATGAAGAAGTAAGTGGTCTACCGTCTCTCCACAATGACGGCACATAATGCACCAGTCCACAAAATCCAATATCCTCAATCTTAAGTTATCACCCGTTAGAATCTTATTCCAAGTTGCACACCAAACAAAGAAAGAAACTCGCCTAGGGGCTTTTGCTCTCCATATAGCTTTCCAAGGAAAGACAATTGAGGGAGAATCACTTAATTTATTATAAAATGACCGGATGTCAAATTCCCCATTAGGTTTCAACTTCCATCTCATCCGGTCTCCAACATCTATTGGAGGAGTATTAGCTCCCAATAAACGAAGGAAATGCAGCCCTTCATCCAACTCCCAATCAAAAAAATTCTCTAATAAAACGAACATCCCAAATTCTTCTCTCCTCCGCCCCCTGCCTAGACAAGGAAGCTTCTACAGAAACCTCCTTATCAATGGCAATACCATACAACCTTGGGAAAGCCAATTGTAAAGGTTGATCCCTATACTACCCATCCTGCCAAAACCTCACTCTATTCCCTAACCCAACAACAAACTGACAATTTTTTTCTGAAATCCTCCCATCGCATGCAAATACCTCTCCACAAACCACACCCATGAACTCCCCTACTCAGCTTTGAGGTCCATCCCCCCGATCTTCCCCAAATTTTGAAGCTACCACTCTCCTCCATAACCGATCCTCCTTCTTTCCAAACCGCTATAACCATTTCCCCAATAAGGCCTTATTGAAAGTAGTAAGTTTTCTTCTTCTTAAGCCACCATTGGCTATAGGCATACAGACTTTATCCCAACCTACTAGATGGGTCTTACTATCACCCCAAAGAAAGTCCTTTTGCAACTTTACAATTTTATTAGCCACGAGTAAAAAAAAAAAAAAAAAAATTTGAGGCCTTTCTACCTCTGATTAGTCACAAAATTTGCGGTTTTACTCAGCTCTTATGGGAGGTTCTATTTTTTTCTTCGTTGAGTCCAAGACTTTTGAATTCTCTATTGAGGAGGGTGGTACTTGCTTTATGCTTCGTATATTTGAAAGATTCAAGGATTCTCTCCGGTCTGTTTTCATGGGCAAAGAATGTGCTAAACGTTTGTTATCTTATGTGGAGGATCTCATTTCTAATATACCACCTGGTAACTTTGCGTGTACATTCAGGGATGGTAGTAAGGTTTTCATTTTGCAACTGGGGTCCAATGCTCACGGAAGCTTTCTTATGATCTCTGAACTTCTTCATGGGCGTCGGAAGGGTTCCATCATTGTGCCGGAAGGGAAGATGGGTAGTGGGTGGAGAGGATTTGGTTTTCATCTTCGCAAGGCTATTGCTCCAGTCTCTCTTGCCGGCAATCCATCTCCTCAATCTGTTTTGAACATGTCTGGGCAACAGTTGAGGCAACATAAATCCTTTTTGTCGGCGGCGGTGGACGGTGATCGGAAAGACAATGGTGGAAGAAATAAAGGAAGGCATTTAATGCCCAGTTTTCAAAATTCAAACTTACCTGGTCCGAGCAGTTAGAATCAAGATTGTCTGAGTAGTCAGTACCAGGATTTGAGGGATAGGGGTGTTGGGATGGTAAGTTTGGTACCTGGTGCTGACTTCATGCTTGAGTTTAACGCCAATGCCTCTCACGGCTCTAACACTCCTTTATCGCTGGAACTTTCTTTGTCTTTGGAGTGTGGGCTGAATGGGAAGTGGGCTGTTAAACACTCTAACATTAGGGAAGTGGGCCGGGAAAGTGTTGAGCCCACACAAGTCTTTAGGCCCTCTGTTCTCCCAAAATCTAAATAGGACCCATCTCTTTCTCAGCCCAAACCCAAGGTCTGGCGGCCCAAAACAAAGGAACTTAAATCCCTGCCGGCTAGTGTTTCTCATCCTTTAGTTAAGGCTTCGTCGCTCCCATCAGCCACATCGTCCCCAGAGGTTGGTGTTCTGTCTTCCGACGGGGTGGGTGTTGTGCCGATAAAGCCGCCGGACGCAACAGCTCAGTTTCTAGTCTCCGATGAGGCCGACACCGCCAGGTATGTGATATCGGCGCTGTCTGACTTGAATCACGCTTCCGATGTTGTCGGGGCTGAGCCTCTCGGTTCCGATGTGGCCGATGAGCCCAAGTTTGTATCGGCTAGCACCTCAAACTTGGATTGTGAGGAGGGCTTAGAGCGGGACCTCCGACTGATCCTTCAGGAGCATTCCGGTGATATAGTCAAGAAATGGGGGAATTCGGAGCAGTGGGTTTTGGAACTACGTGACGGGAGGAGGGTTGCGGTTCCGATTCCATTATCTCGGCCTCAGTGTGTTGCTACCGAGGTTTTGGAGGACCAAAAACAGTTGGCCTTAGTCCCGTGGGAGTCTTCTGAAGTTGTCAATGAGTCAACGGCTCAATTCGAAGTGGACGAAGGGCTGGTGGAGGACTGGGTTTCAGATTCCTTCTCGGAGGATGCTTTTCAGCCTCTTACTGTTGAACCACTTGCTTCTTCTCTCCCTTCGACTTTGGTTGATCTGTCGGTTGTTGATGAGGAGGGGTTGGTGGGCGTGGATTTTTCAGAGAGGCAGGTTCCTTACTCTGAGTGGTTTCGAAGGAGATTTAATAATTTTGATAGTTTCCTTGGCACGTCCCTAGAGGGTTTGGAAGATCAAGCAACAGAATTTTTATTGGCGTTTGAAGCTGAATTAAAGCGGAGGGCTGAGGTGAACACGTCATCTGGTAGCTTCAAAAGCCCAGGGATGAAAGGTTTAAGAGAGCTGAAAGGGTTGTTCAGCTCTATTAATTATGGCTCTACCTCTGCTAGGCGTAGTGGTTCTAATAGGGCTCGGGTTCTCTCTGTGGCTCAATGAATTTGAACTTTCTTTCATGGAATGTCAGAGGGCTGAATGATGTTGTTAAGCGGCTTCAGGTTCGTAATTTGTTGCGTTCCTGGAAGGCTGATATTGTGTGTTTGCAGGAGACCAAACTAGAATGGATTACTAGAGGTATTGTTCGGAGTATTTGGAGTTGCCCTTACGTTGATTGGCTGTACCTGGGTTCTGATGGTGCTTCTGGAGGTATTTTATTGATGTGGGACAGCCGGGTTGTGGAAAAGGTAGAGGAAGCAGTGGGGCATTTTTCGGTCTCTTGCAAGTTTAAAAATGTTGGTGACCATTTTGAGTGGGCTTTTACTGGTGTTTATGGACCAAATTTAAACAAAAGGCGTAGGTTGATGTGGGAGGAGCTAACCGGGCTGATCAGTTGGTGGGATTTGCCTTGGTGCATAGGAGGTGACTTTAATATCATCCGTTTTCCTTCTGAGTGTCTGGGGGCTGCTAGCTTTTCCCGGGCTATGTTTGGTTTCTCTGATTTTATCTCTCTTCATGGGTTGATGGATATCCCCATGGCAGGGGGCCTTTACACCTGGTCAAATTCTTCTTCAGCTTCTTGCCTTGATCGGTTTCTTTTTTCCCCGCTTTTGGCAGACCACTTCACTCAGTTTTCACAAAAAAGGATGTCCAGAGTTCTTTCTGACCATTTTCCTATTTTGTTGGAGGGAGGGACTCGGCGTACGAGGGAGAATTCCTTTCCGTTTTGAAAATATGTGGTTGAGGGTGGATAATTTTGTCGATTAAGTGAAGACGTGGTGGGCTTCCTATTCGTTTCAAGGAACCCCTAGTTTTATTCTTGCTAAGAAGTTGGCTGCCTTGAAGTTGGATTTAAAAAAGTGGAATGAGACGGAGTTTGGCAATGTAATGTTTAAGAAGCAGTAGCTTTGGAGCAAGTTGAATGTTTTAGATGCTAGAGAGGAGACCCATGGATTAACAGCTGAAGAGAAGTTAGTTCAAGTTAATCTTCGTATTGAGATTGAAAAGTTGACTCTTTTAGAAGAGATTAGTTGGAGACAAAAGTCTAGAGTGCTGCATTTGAAGGAAGGGGATGCCAATACCAAATTTTTTCACAGAATGGCTAATTCTAACAGAAAAAAATAATGGTATTGAAAGCCTAATGGTGAATGGTACCTTGTCTTCTAACCAGGGCATGATTACTGATTATATCTCCCATTTCTTCATGAATTTGTACTCTGAGCCCCAGAATGTTCGGCCTTTTCCAGATGTGTTAGTTTTTCCTATGATATCTGCTGCTAGTGCGGACTGGTTAGAAAGACCTTTTGAAAAGGCCGAAATCTTTGATGTTGTTCAGAGTTTTAATGGCGATAAGTCTCCTGGTCCAGATGGATTCCCTATGGCTTTTTTTCCAATCTTGCTGGGGGATTATCAAGCCTGATCTTTTGGCTGTTTTTCACCACTTTTTTGCTAATGGTCAGTTTGAGAAAAGCTTAAACGCTGCTTTATCACTCTCATCCCTAAAAAACATGCTGCGTGTGAGATTAGGGATTTCCGGCCCATTAGTCTTGTTGGGGGGGTCTATAAAATTGTTGCTAAAGTCTTGGCTAATCGTCTTCGCATGGTTATGGGGGATATAATCTCAGCTTCTCAGAATGCTTTTGTGAGGTACAGACAGATTCTGGATCCTGTTCTTATTGCTAATGAATGTCTTGATTGTAGATTGAATTCTGGGGTGCCAGGGTTGATTTGTAAATTAGATGTTGAGAAGGCTTTTGACCATGTAAATTGGAATTTCCTCTTGCATATGCTTGAAAGAAGTAGGTTTTCAGCCAAGTGGAGAAAATGGATTTTCTTTTGTCTATCTACTGTCTGCTTCTCTATCTTGATTAATGGCTCTCCTTGTGGGTTTTTTGGTAGCTCTAGAGGTTTGAGACAAGGTGACCCGTTGTCGCCTTTGTTGTTTGTGTTGGTGATGGAAGCTTTGGGAAGAATGTTGGATAAAGCAGTTCTTGAAGGCCGCTTGTCAGGGTTTTGTGTGGGTAACCCGAAGGGTAGATTCTTGGTAGTGTCTCATCTCCTTTTTGCAGATGACACTCTCATTTTTTGTGATGCTGATCTAGATCAGATTTTGATTCTTCGTTTGATTCTTATTTGGTTTGAGGCGGTGTCGGGGCTTAAGATTAATCTGGGCAAGTCCGAATTGGTTCTGGTTGGTGTTGTGCCTAGTTTTGATTTGTTGCTAAATGTCCTTAGCTGCAAACTGGGCTCTCTGCCTTTGAAATATCTGGGTCTTCCTTTGGGTGCTAAATTTAAGGATAAGACTATCTAGAATCCGATTCTAGAGAAAATGGAAAGAAAATTGGCGGTTTGGAAACGCTTGTATCTATCCAAGGGTGGTAGAGTCACTCTTATCAAAAGCACCCTTTCTAATTTACCAACTTACTTCCTTTCTCTTTTTCCTATACCTGCTAGTGTGGCTTACCGTATTGAGAAGCTTCAGCGGAATTTTTTATGGGGCGGTTTGGGTGATGAACCTAAATTGCATTTGGTTAAATGGGCTACTATATGCACTCCTATTTCTTTAGGTGGTTTAGGCATAAGGAAGATAAGACTTTTCAATATAGCTCTTCTTGGGAAGTGGTTTTGGAGATTTGGGTCTGAGAAGGATGCCCTTTGGAGGCAAGTGATAGAGTTGAAATATGGATGTCTTTGGGGGGGTTGGTGCACCAAACCTGTTAAGGGTCCCTTCGGAGTTGGGTTATGGAAGTGTATCAGTCAGGGTTGGCCTTCTTTCTCTAGCCATATTCTGTATGATATTGGTGATGGGTCTAGGGTGAAGTTTTGGCTTGACCATTGGTGTGGAGAGAATCCTCTTGCTGTTAGCTACCCTGTCCTTTTCAGATTTTGCAGGAATAAGGAGGCTAGTGTGGCCGAGCTCATGAAATCCCCCAATGGTGTCCTTTTTTGGGATGTGAGTTTCTTTAGGGGTGTGCATGTTCGAGAATTAGAGGCTTTATCAAGCTTCATGGAAACCATTTATGGTTCTTCTATTAGGGGGTTTGGTGAGGACAAGATGTGTTGGATTCCTAACAAAGCTAAGGGGTTCTTGGTGAAAGATTATTAGAGAATTCTAGTTGGTCCTACTATCCTCGGTTTCTCTTGGAGAAGTATTTGGAAGCAGAAGATTCTCTCTAGAGTAGCTTTCTTTGGCTGGACTGCTGCCTTAGGGAAATGCTTGACAATTGATAATTTGCGAAAAAGGAAGGTGTGGATTTTGGATTGGTGCTACATGTGCAAGAGTAATGCTGAATCGGTTGACCATCTGTTCCTCCATTGCCCCATTGTTATGGATCTCTGGTCTATGGTTTTGGGTTTATTTGGAGTTTCTTGGGTTATGCCTCTTACTGTTTTGGGGCTGTTAGGGTGCTGGCAAGGCAGCTTTGGTCGTCATCGAAATGGTTATATATGGTCCATCGTTCCTCATGCCTTAATGTGGTGTCTTTGGAGGGAGAGGAATAGTCGTTGTTTCGAAGATTCTGAGAGATCTATTCCGGACGTTAAGCTTTTCTTTTTTAGAACTTTGTTGGATTGGTTGTTTGCTTTGCAAAACAAATCTTTCCCTTCTCTTTTTGTTTTCCTAGATTCTTGCAATTTCTGTGTTTGATCTATTTGGCTCCTTGTTCACTCCCTGTGTACTAGGGTGTTTCCCTTTTGATATCAATATATCTTATTACTTATAAAAAAAAAAAAAAAAAAAAATTAGCCACATGAGTAGGAATGGTGAATAACGATAGAAAATAGGTAGGAAGACTAGATAACGTACTCTTGAGTAACATCAATCGACCCCCCTTAGACAAGTACAACTTCTTCCACTTGGCTAATTTCTGCTCAGTTTTTTCCAAAATTGGATTCCAAATTGAAGGGGAATTATGTGAAGCCTCCAACGGCATACCAAGATAAGACATAGGCAAAGATCCAACTCTGCAGCCCAAAAATTTCAGCCAATACATGCACATCAACAACCTCTCCTATTGGAACCATTTCACTCTTGTGCACATTGACCTTCAACCTGTTACCACCTGAAAACTAAGTAACAACAATCGAATATGAAGAATTTACTCCACATCTGCATCACAAAATAGGATAATATCGTCTGCAAACAATAGTTGTGAAACACATTCCTCACCACCTCTCCTACCCTCAACTTTAAAACCACAGATCAAACCAGCTCCCTCCACTCTTCTCAACATCTTACTAAACACCTCCATCATGATCAAAAACAGCATAGGAGATAGAGGATTCCCTTGTCTTAAACCCCTTGAGCTACCAAAAAAATCAGCTGGAGACCCATCAATCAAAACAGAGAACTGAACTGTGGATATACAAGTACAGATCCACTTACACCACTTCACTCCAAAGCCCATTCTATTCAACAAATATAGCAAAGCCTCCCAATTCACATGATTGTAGGCTTTCTCAATATCAAGTTTACAATTAACTCTAGGAACCCTACTTTTCCCTCGGCTATCACACTCATTCGCAGTAAGAATCGAGTCAAGGATTTGTCTCCACCCACAAAGCTATTTTGAGTCTCAGAGATCAACTGATCTAAAACCACTCTTAAATGATTTGTTAAAACCTTAGCCAAGATTTTATACACACTCCCCGCCAAGCTAATAGGGCGGAAATCTCTAATATTAGAGGAATGAGTTTTACTGTGGTTTTTGGCACTTGTGATGTTTAATTATACGGTGATTTGGTGTTTGATTTAGAAAGTTTTGTGCGAGTGATTGACAAAAACAAATATTTGGAAGTTGGTATTGGAAGTTTAAAAAAAAAAAAAACTCAAATGTTTGGTTGAATGAAAAAAAGGGTAAATTACACTAATCTCCATCAAGGTTTCAAGGAATGATGCTCCCTTCCCCTAATTTAACTCAAAGTGGCACTTTTCTCCTTGAGATCTGTGAGAAAGAAATACAATCTTGTCACAATGTCAACAAATTATTCATTTATTTATTTATGAAGATTCCCTTTGACGTAACCATGGTCAATCAAGCAACTTTTTGGGTTAATTTTAAACATTCAAGCCCCTTTTCTCATATTTATGAGCTCTTGTATAACCCTTCATCTCACTTTTTCACAATTTACAACACTTTTGAACAAAATAATCTTTGCCCCATCTGGGAGCAACCTAAAACACCTTACAACATTTGAAATTCTAATCAACACCTCCTTCCATAATTGAGCGAGGGAACCTAGATCTAAAACAAGGAGATAGATGCAGGTTGATTTTGAGAAATGTGGTCTAGATGGACGTGGGTTTTTGTTCTCAACATCCGGTATCTATGGAGAAGTTTTTTAGGACTTTTGGATTCTTTGTTGAGAAATAGAATGCGATGGAATTGGTTTAATCCAAATCTCCCTTTCTCTTTCTTTGAGTTTTTAGTCTCTTCATATTACAAAAATAACAATGTAGGGCCATTACTTGATGCATTTTAGATGAATATATATTTTTTCCCTTTTGTTTGGTTCCATAAATTTTGTAGTTTTATCTAATGGTGAAGTGGGTTTGTGGTGCATGTAGCTGCTGGTAATTAATATTTTTTCCCCCTAATGTGGGTTTCTAGAGCTCTTTAAGAGCCTGGCTATTCTCTTAGGTGTGTAGTCCCATCGTCCTATACCACCAGGTAACTCTAGGAAGGAATCACTTGATGGTGGTCCCAAGATGTTGGTTTGGAGTTTTGAACCCAAGACCTTATGGGTCTCATGAGATCTTGAGAGCCCCAAGAATCTTGTGGGGTTGTTGCTGATAATTTATTGAAATGTGTTCTCTGCTTTTTGTCCAGGTAGGGTGTGGTTTGAATTTTGTTTGCGATGAACTTTTTTTATTGAAAATTTTGGGTGAATTAGCGAAGCCTTGGTTTTAATGGAATTGAAACTTCCTTGAAATTGGAAGAAAAAGAAGATTTGGTTTAGTAGTCCTTCAACACAACCTTTTATATTTGCTTAATTGAGTGGCAAGAGACAAAAGAGGAATACGAGAACCTAGAAATCTATATGAGAACTGATATGTGTTGTGCAGAAATAGTAAATTGCACTCAACAGCAGAGAGAGAGAGAGAGAGAGAGAGAGAGAGAGAGATGAGTTTTTTCCCCTTTCTCCAAAAAATGTGGAAGACTGGGAGAGAAAGTGAGAGAAATATCTAAACCAAGGAAAAAATGCTAATTTCATCAATAAATCATGTATAACATAGGAATGTTGTGTTTAAACAAGGGGCAGGTTCATCCATAGAAAAATTTAAACAGCTGTTAACGTTGTTAGTTCAAATTTTATGTTTTGGGATTGACTGTCATTTCTTCAGTATTTTTTTAGGAAGGGGGGACAATGTCATTCCCTAAAATCTTGAGGGAGGTGGTTGTAAATTAGCCCGCCCCCCCCCCCCCCCCCCCAAAAAAAAAAAAAATCCAGTTGCTCTTTTTCACCCTTGAACTTTCTCAGTCCTCTCTCTCACTTGAGGCGCACTCTGGCCACTCAGATTGATTGTCACCCGGTTAGATTGATGCCACTTGAAATTTATTGGTGTTGCTCTCAAAGCTCATCAATTCTCGTCCCTGCTCATTGGTGATCCCCACTTCTCAACTATCACTTCCTCTCCCACTTTCTTTCTTGTTCGTTATGTTTGATTCTCTTCTTTGTTTAATTTTCTCTCACTTGTGGACAATTTTCAATTTGTTTTGTTGAATTGTCAATTCAAGGATCTCTTTTCTCAACTCCAATCTTGAATCATCATGTCCCCACTGTATCATGTCATAATTTTTTTAGGAATTGCTATTTTGTCGTATCTAAGGGTGTCCATGGACTCTGAAAACCTAATCCACTTGGTTGACTTGGTGGCTTGTGGATGGCTTCAGTGGCAAAGGCGGTTGAGTGGCAGTTCATGGGTCTTGGAAAACCATGTTTTTGGGTTGAGTCCCGGGCCTTGGGGGTTTATGTAGAACCTGACCCCTCCCATTATGTAAACACTAAGTTTTTATTTTTTTAACTCCAGATCTGTCAAACCTTTTAAGTTTCAGCCTTCAATTCAGTGGCTGTTTAGGTCTTGCCACTTGGTTAGTTCAGATTTGTCAAACCCTTTCAAACTCTTCGCTCTTCATTTAAGGTCTACTGTTGCAAGGTTGTTGTCTCACCTCTTTCGCAAGTTGATCTATCTCTCTCAAGTTTGATTTTCAGTCTCTCTTCTCTCTGTCTTTCTGTGTTCTTTGTTTTCGTTTCGTAGATCTTTGGGTTTGTGGTCTCTGTGCAATTTGATTTCACTTTGTCGTTTCAGTCTCATGGGTCTTTGGATTGTTGTTGTGTCATTTCATTTCTCACTCTGTCTCTGTGTTCTTCACTTCTTTGAGTTTGTGTGTTGTGTTCTTTGATTTTTTTGTGTTGTGCTTCAAACCAGAAATCACTTAACGATTTCAACTTGCTCAATCAATGACCCAAACAACTGGCTCTGACCTGAGCCTTTGGTCGACAACGGGTCTATTGTCCATTCACTTGATCCAGTCAGGTAAGGTGTTAGGTTGACTCCAAACCCGACCCGACCCATTGACACCCCTAGTTGTATCCGTATTGTACCGTGTCCTTTGTTCGTGTTTGTGCTTCCTAGCCTCATGAACACCTCAAACCTTTGCTAAATGCTAATGACTCTCCATCACTCCAAACTTTCCCAAAAAGCATCCCTTTTTGTAGCATAATGCCAAAGACTTTTCCTTAAAAGAGTTTGATTGAAAATACGAAGCTTTAGAATGCTTAAGTGGCCAATTAAATTTGGGAACAAACTAAGTCCTAATCACAAGATGAAATTTCTTGCTTCCTTTGTTCTACCCATAAGAAAAATTTCTCTGAAACTTCTCTAACCTTTTTACAATGCCAGCTAGTATATGAAAGTGCTACATGTAATAGGTTGGCAAACTAGAAAGAGAACTTTTAATCAAAGTGACTCTTCCACCTTCTTTCCGTCCATTCCTCGATAACATCCCAAGTTGCTAGCTCTAGCCTTGTACAGGCTCCCTAATGGTAAACTAAATTCATTGGAAGAGCTCCTACCTTACAACCCATAAAATGAACCAAATTATCCACACTTCCAATAGCTCTGGACAATATCACTCTTCAGTGGTCACCCCACAAAAAATAAGCTAATCATCCACAAACAAGATATGAGAGATAAACAACTCATCAATTTTTCTCCATACATGAGATCTAGACAGTTTCTCCCCCAAAAATTCTGTTAATCACATGATCCTACTTAAAACAATAGTAAAATGCATGGTGTATCATTAGAAAATAGGTACGTACATTTTATTTTTTATATTTATTTTTACCAGTTAAATATTATTCATAAAAGATTATTTTGCAGGAATAAGAATATAAAGCACTTATAAAAAAAAAGAATAATAATATAAATCAACATACCATATAGTTCAACATGGCTTGTTTTAAATGGAATATTATTTTGACAACAATAATCTTGTAGTTTTGTGTTATTTATTCTTTTAAATGGAGAATAATTATATTCAATTCATATCTCATAACAGATACTTATCGGGGAAAAAATCACCATTGGTTTGTAAAGTTTGCCTCATTCTCCAATTTGGTCCTTTGAGTTTCAAAAGTTTGTGAAATGATTGCCTCCCCCCCCCCCCCCAACTTTTTTACATCCTTGTATTTTCCCAACATTTTATCCTCAACCAACGCATGGAATAGAGAATTATTCAACAAATTCAAGTATAGAAAATAGAAAATCTTAACAATATACATGACAATAGTAAGTCATCATTGTGGTCATAATGCCATATGGTACTTTCATTCCACCTAAACGCTTGTATATAATTTTTAAATCATATAGACCTTACATCCCATTATTATGGAAATATTAATTGCCATTTGAGCTAGAGCTCACTACCTTCTTTTTTCATTTTTCTATTTTAAATTTATTTTATTTTGGATCAAAATTATCATCATATATCTACAACTGGATTTTTGTTTTTTATTTTTTATTTTTTTGGGGGGGGGGGGGGGGGGTGTTAAGTTGATAGTTTTGTGTCACTTACTTTTCTGAGGGAGAAAAAAATAGTGGGAATTTCGAGACTTTATTTTATAATTATGCAATTTGCTTATTATTTGTATGGGTCGTCATAGCAGTTTTTTTCTTTTTCTTTTCAGACTACCTATAACTGCCTAGGTAGAGTGGCTTTGTTGATGGAGAGCTTCTAATTCAGCTGTGACCTATTTATTTTTCAATGAGGCCTTTTCACCATTGTCAGGTAAGCAACATATATAAATATATAATTGCACGTGTCTACACATAGATGAGCAGCGAATTTTCACGTTGAAGAGTTGTTTCTTTGGCAAATGCTCTTAAACAAACTGGGTCAATTTGTTATTTTTGAGTATTTTATTGTTGATTGGACCGCCTAAATTTTGCTATTGATTATCTGATGGGACCCTAAATGTTGTTGAGTTGTTGGCTGCTGCTTTACATGTTTGGTCTTTTTTGCTGGAAGTTCCATGTGCTCTTTTGGTTTTTCATTTGTTTTTGAAGATGCACTTAATAATTTGACATTACAGTTTGAAAGTGGGAAATTCTCAGTAGAGTTATCACATCATATTGATTAAAAATTATCTATTGGGATAGCTTTATATTCCAATTTTAAGCTTTACTTTTAGAATGCAAACTTTGACAACTGTCTTCTTGCAAATATAGATGGTGATGTGTGCTGCCTGCTAGTTGCAATCTTATTGAACCGGTTGAGATTGGTTGGATGATAGGATTAATATCAGTTTGTCATGTGTGCTTTATATGCACTGTTGAACCAGTTCATACAGAATATGCTTTTGTGATTGATGTTTGGAAATATTGAGGCAAAGAACAAGCATATTATTGGTGCCAAAATGGTCCCCTGCCTCCCAAACTATAGTGTGATTCACCTTTAATGTTTAATTGTTGAGTAAAAATACATTTACTATAGCCAAAGGAAACAAGTACACTGTTCAAGCCCACGGCCCACCCATGAAGGACTCCAGTAACCCAACTAGACAACTGAGAAAAAAGAAAAGAACCAAACTACGTAGCAAACAAAAATCAAAGGAAAGAAAAAAAAAAAAAAAAAAAAGGTTCCAAACAGGAATGCTTCACTGAACTACCATTCCTTAGTTACACCAGACTTCATCCACTCCAACAGCTCCTTAATTAGTGTCACATTCAAAATCTCTATCTGATCTATTATCACCTTGACCAGAAGAAATGGTAGAAAAAGTTATGTATCTTGACTCTTGGAAAACCATGGCCACAAACACTACCTTACATTTTTAGCCAGTGTGGAGTTTTATTATAAGTAGGAAGAAGTGCATGCAACTGCATTATTACTTAGGAGCTACTGAGTTGGGGATACCATAAGGACTTGTAGCCCATTCATGTTTCATTTTTGTTAGAGGAAAACCAAGCAATTGGATTCATGCCAAAAGGCTTCATATTTGGAGATCCCGCACTTTAGAAGTGATTCATCTTTGTAGGGTCTGTTTCGGATCCGCTTATTTTGCTGAAACAAAAAACTTTTTACTGAAAGTATCGTAGATAAAAGTAAAAGTTAGCTGAAATAGTATAGTGAGATTTATGAATAGTACCAAGAAGTGTAGTGGGACCCATGAATAGGAGTAAAAATAAGCTGAATAGTAAAATAAGTTGGCAAAAATAATCTTTGTCAAATAGACACGTAGTATGCAGTTTATGCAAAACACAGAATCTACTACTGGTTTAAGCATTAAAGAATAAGTTTTGCAGTTAGTATGCCTTTTTTAATAGCTACCCAGCATATGAATGAGAGTTTCTAAGCATGTCTGGAGCTCTAAGTGAAACTACACCACCTTTGCCTTGTTAGAAGATCTCTAGTAGATTCCCAAACTATTTAACATTGAAATCCTAGGTGTTAGGATGCCATATTACTTTATCCCTAGCAGTGGTAGGGATATCACCTCTCAAATCCTGAGAATCTTTGTATCTGTACTTGAGAAACTTCTATCACCGATTCTGCTAGCCTTACACAAAATAATTTCCCAGAATATCCTTCCTCTAAAGTTATAGCAGAAGGCACACAGGATGCTAGTTGTCATATTCAGTACTACCAATATATAGTTTTTCCCTGTCAATTCACTTTAATAGATTAAATGAGTGGGTGATGCAAGATGTACTCCAGATGGTCATTGCAGCAAGCATTTCTTAGTTTCCAAGATTCTGGAAGACAATTTCAATTGGCTAAGCTGTTAGCCTTCCTAAATCCACTTTAGTAACACAGTTTGAAAACCTATCAACTTTGTGGGTGCATTGAATAATGGCATGAAGGGCAATATTTGATCTTTTGGCTATGATTTTTTGACAACAAACTTACATGACTGGTTGCAACAGTAGATTGCCCTGCAATTTGTTATTGTGCTGGGGGCACATTACTTTAGATATAAAGTAACTTTTGTTATAGTTTACTTCATTTAAGAGCTTTGCTTCCTCAAACTTTCCCTTAAAAGCTTATACCAGATTTCTTTAATGAGTTTATTGTAAAATCATCAGCCATCAGCACTTCAGATGTCCTCTGAGACCACAACAAAACAAGCAGTTTGTTTTGATGAGTGCCAAATGCATCATAAACAAAAAAATTCCAACTGATTTGTCAGAATGTCTTGGTTATATTGTACTAGCCAATGTTTCCAGATAACATATTTCTAGCCCCAGCGTGTGAGAAAGAAACTGCCAAATAACACATAACGTTCAATGCTGTTTCTCATTGACATCCTGCAGTGTGTATGATTTCATTATACAGAAGCAATGTGCATTATGGGAGCATGCATTCTTTAAGTTGACTTACGATGATGCAAATTGCTTCTCTATTGACGCCTCTGTGCTTGCATACTCACAAACAGTTGAAAGTGTAATTTTTTCCTTGTCATCTGATTTTTATTGGCAGACAAAGTTTAACTGGTGACTTTTTCGATGAACCTTGACAGTGAAAGAGGAATTTAAACGAATCTGAAAAAGATGCCAAAGACATGAACCTTGGCCTTTGTTCAACACACACGCCAAGGGATCTCCTGACCAGCCGGTAACAAATATAAACAGTGTGGATACTGTAAAGAATCTTTTCGGAGTCCCAAGGCTTGAAATGCTGGCCTCCGTCCACTTCACGTGAAAAAGGACTTCCTAAGCTTCTTTGCACAAAGCACTAAAATGCTGTGGTCTTTGATGGACCAGGCCATGGGCAGTAAGGTATGACAGTCATGGGGAATCTTGCACTTCTTGGGTATTTTATTTCATTAATATTTTATAATATTGGGACACTAATAGTAATAAGTAAGTGTACAGTTAAATTGCTGAGTATGCTGTGGCAGATTGCATGAGATTACTTGGATGGTTCTCAATGCTATAAAATTAGGTGCAATGCACCTGATAGTGTTTCTTCCAGCCATAAAGGTTGGTTTTTCTCTTCTAATCTTTTTTTCACCCTCTTCCCCTTTGAAAAAAATAATCCAGTAGTGTTATTCTTGACAGTGTTAGCACAAGTTATGATGACTACATGCTATTGTCTAATCCATCGTTCATGTTTCCACAAGTTATGATGAATAAATGCTGTTGTCTAATCCATTTTGACCATGACTGATGTTTCATGTCAATATAATGCTTTGAGAGGGCACACTTTAATGTGAAATTTATGAATAAAGGAAATTTGATCCATCGTTCATGTTTCCACAAGTTATGATGAATAAATGCTGTTGTCTAATCCATTTTGACCATGACTGATGTTTCATGTCAATATAATGCTTTGAGAGGGCACACTTTAATGTGAAATTTATGAATAAAGGAAATTTGTTTGAAGTTCAATTTTTGCGCCGCCCCCCCCCCCCCCCCCCCCCCAAAAAAAAAAAAAAAAGCTTTAACAAGTTATAATTTCATTCCTAAAATGTTCAAAAGGTTATCGATTTCATTATTTTTTCCATCTGTCGTGAAATTTATTCAAGTTCACGTCAGCTTTTAAATGTGTCATGTTAACACTTCGTCTGTGGTGTATGCATTTCCTTTAATGACAAATGGACAGAATGATGAAGCTGATACCTTTTAAAATTTTGAAGGATGAAGTTTTAACTTTTAAATTTGGGGGATGAAAATCTATCTTGGACCATATTTCAGGGACAAAAAGCATGTTTCAGCCAAGAATTCTTAAGACTAATGGTTGAATGCGCACAGTTCCCTTCTTTTTTGGTATACCACCAATAATTTATATGCTTATAATTTTCCTTCTGCGTTAGGCATATGCCTGTGTCTGAAGGGCTGGCTATCCCTGCATGCTCCTGTATGCTACATCCTTTTAACTGCATTGATTCGGTTACAGCTTTATAAATGAAGCTTGACAAATTCAGTAAACACAACCTTTCTGACATTTTTCAGTTACTTGTTATCAGTTAAAGAGTGTGCTCCATAAATTTAAATTATGTGCTTGCTTTAATTTTTCCTTTTTACTTTATTTTTTCCCAAAATTTTCAATAAAGGGTTAAAAACTAACGCTACTAGAAATGTCATGACCAATATGAGTTTCTAGTTTGAGATGCGGAATAATCTCGACCAAATAGATACAGGTTCCACAATTATCAACAATAGTCTAGTTGAAGATCACACTAACTTTTAGACTGTTAATATGAAACATGCCATTTGTAATGCTTTCCCATTGTTGTGTAAATTTACATATATAGCTGGTTTGGATTATAAGTTGTGGCAAATTCCAAGGAAGTTTCTATTCCAAGTTTTCATTACAAGTCGTGTCTAAAAGTGCTGAATAATAAAATCCCAGAGTTTTGAAGATTTTAGTCACCTTGTAGATGGGATTCAGATGGAACCACCCACAGCTGTCAAACGGATTTACTAATGCAATTGTAATCTGTTGCAGTTTTGAGAAGAAAGTCACACAGTAGAATTTATATAAGAAATAATTTCTTTAAAACTCTTAAATTGTATATAGCATGTCAATAAATTGAGGAGATACCCGAGTTCCATTGCTTTTTCCGGTGCTTCATCATTTAGAGGTTGAGGTTGGCTTAGCTGGAGACGGATGTTTGCATGCAGATCGTATTCATTGCTGATAGTGTATGGAGCACTAGAACAGCTTGCTTCATTCACATTCCTTGCTCGATAAACCTAAAGATGCAAAACTTCTTTTAAACCGGGCTAGAACAATAATCTTCACGTTCACTAGTTTCAATATGACTGCCATGTGCCTTATGGCTAGCTTAATGGTATTCAATTTGGTTTGTTCTTTCCTCCACCGAAACCATGCTCTCAAATATCGGAAAAAAAAAGTTGGAAAATGTATATTTACGGTTGTCTAGATCAATACCTTCTTTTTCAATTCTGCATTTTCTTTACGAAAATGTTCTATCTTTGTGTAGAGTTCCGTATTTTCTTGATGAATCAGATGTCCCTTCAATGAAATGAAAGAAGGTTAGCCGATTAAAGTGGAATTAGCCCCTAAAAATGAATTAGAAGAAATTGAGCCATTTATTTCTTGAAAACCTTCTGGTTTAGTTCCTTAATTTCATCAGTTAATAGCTGTTCCTGCAAAAAAAGAATAGCTGTGTAAAAATTCATGGATGCAGTATTTATTTGGGAACATAGGATTGCTGGATAAAATTTAGGTAAAGCTAAGTTTCTTATACCTTTGTTGCTCGGACACCCTTCAAACTCATTTCCAGTTGGTTTTCCAGATTTTGTAGATCCTTGACACCCAAACCAGAAAGTTCTTCACCCATTAATTGCCTGCATGTATCGTAGATTAAGTGCAGGTACCATTAAGCTCATTGTATGTTTTCTTAAATTAGATATACTATACTATTTTGTGCTGGAGAGACCATATTTTAATTTTCCATCATTGCATCATCTTGTTCTGTCAAAGGCATTGTTAGACGTGTTTTAGAAGCCATGGACTTCAACATATAGCTAATGTCTGTAAAATATAGTTTAAGTGGTTTATTTATGAATGTATGAGAACTTTATATTCTTTGTCAGTCAGATTCTATGCTTTTTCTGACAGAGGGCTGAAAATCTTGTTGGTTTCTGCTCAATTAAATGTGCCTTTCAAGTGCTATGATAAAAATTATTTTGGCAGTAATGTAATGGGCGGCAAGGTGTTGTGAGGAGCATAAAATGACATTGAAGTATATACATTTGTATGAGCAGAACAAGATACAGCAGCCTGTTCCATAACTCATTCCTAGTCTTGCTAGCCACAGAAGTCATTCTTTAGGTCCTGGTTTATTTGGGTGGTGGTTCTAGTATGTGTTGTGTTTTGTTATGATTCCTCAAGCTGACACAGTCGTTTTGCAAATGGCTATGGTCTCTGCAGCCTGAGCTCATATTAATGTCATTATACCAATGCATGTTTATGGCAATACATTCATTCTAGTTAAAAATATGTTCAATGAAATGTAGAAGTGATCTTGTAGTTTGAACTATGAGTGCCTTTGAAGAGTATTCTAGTCATCCTTGCAACACCTGTGTTAACATTTTGGAATATAAATTTGTTGACTAACTCAGCCCAACCTGAACCAAACCCATGGTTTCTGGTCCAACTCCGGTCAACCCCTTCTTAACACAACCTTAGAGAGAGTAGGGGAGAGTAGTGACTTGTCCTAGAAGGTTTCCTTTTAAGAAAAATCTAAGCCTAAAAGATTGACTTGCACAGGATGCCAAGCGTTCTGAGTCGCTAGGAGAAGCAAATGAAGGGAGGAATTACTGGTTGACTACAAAAAGCAAAGCTAGTTTAAGCGTGAGCTGAGTTTGCATGAATTGTTGAGGTTAGGCTAGGATTGAGAATGTAATTCCGCGGTTTGAGCATGATTTTACATCTGCTTGCCCAACCCAATCCTTCATAATCTGGTATAGCAGTAGCAGTAGTGCCATTATCATTTCATTTTTTGCATTTGGTTTATCTTTTTATTTTTTGGTTAAATAACACTCTTTTAATCAAATTTTATTTAAACCTTAATCCTGTGCATTCCATGTTCCAAATGCTAGTTGCTATGTATGGTTTAATATAAGCATTGAGTGATTGTACCTGTGGCATTCTTGCAAGTACTTCAGTTGTTGACTCAAGTTTGCTGCCTCCCTTTGCCAAAACTAGCAAGTAGAAAACCAATATTAGTCTATGGAATATTACTGTAATATACAGTCTAATAATCTAAATTGCTAAAGTATATTAATCATTTATATACTGATCTGTTACTTGTAAATTAGTAGTGATAATGGCTGGAAATAGGGTTAAGAGCATATTACAGGGTAAGAACCCGCACTGGTGCTGTATTGCAAATTAATTAGTCTGCCCTTTTAGGCCTACACTTTTGCATTATATTATAACTCTTAGCCTTTCTATAATGGTGAAATGATCCTCATTATGGAGAAATTCTAGACATGATTTTTGAGAAAGAAATGCTGTTGATGCTGACAGAATAATACAGGATTTGGAATTAATAACTAATGAAGAGGGACTAGGTTATCATGCTGTTAGGGTTACGTTGAAAATTATACTAGGAAAGAGGAATTGTCTATGAAATCAATATATCCTGGTAAACTATAAACAGTTGTTTTTTTTTTTTTCATTATAATGTGGATATAAACGAAGTAACAGTAAATAAACTAATATGTTGTATTTTTTTTCATTGTAAAACATCACTGATCTTGAGAACATAATGTTTTTTGGAGATTCTCAAGCAGAATAATGAATATACATTTAATACTTAGTCATTGTTAGAAACAAAAAGAATGCTATCCTTCTAGAAATATACTATTAGTGAGATGTGTCTATTCAAGATTCTTCTAGAATATACCATCGTAAGGTGTCCTATTAACTGTCACTATCAGAGTATTTTGTTATATTTTGTGAGTGCTTCTCCAATATATATGAAATGGATTGGGTGAGGGCTAAATAATATGAAACAGCTCCTCCCTTTCTTATTTTCTTATTATTTGTGTCACCTTAGTTTAATTAAATTAGTATCATAGCAGGGGAGTTGAATTGGTCACTTAAATCTGATTCTTTTCATTTCATACTTCTGTATTCTTCTTTTCAATTTTATAATTGCCTATATTTTTGGATTGCTTTGTCTAGTTAATTTTTGGATGAATGCTTGTTTTGAATGATGTTGATAGCGTATGAAGACATCGGAATGCATTGTTGTCTTCGTCACCATTATCATTGCTGTTGAGGTTTGGTAGTGAACCAGCAAAACCATGTCCTTGATTGCTGTGTTTGTTGTTTCTTGATGTTTAGGATGGCGATCATAGTTGATCGGCGTTGTTTGTGTGGATTGCTAGTAAATTTGTGGAGGTTTATGGTGGTTTTTGGCACTGTTCTGGTAATTCTTTATGAGACTGGGTGCACGTCTCTGTGTTTTGGTCGTAAATGACCCATTTCTATGTTGGCACGGTGGTTGTCAGAAGTTTTTGAGTCACACTGGTGTCAGTTGTGTCATTGCTTGCTAGAGTTAGCAGGAAAGACCCTTGTTTCGATTTTGGTATTGGTTTTTCCTTATCATAAATAAGGATAGCACAACCTTTTGTTTGGGTGTCTGGAGTGTTTTGCAGTTGTTTGGGCTTGGGCTAAACTATTTGGGCTTGGGCTGAAAGTTATCTCTTTTTGGGTTTTGGGCTCAGCATTTCAAGAACCAAAACCCCACTTCCAACCCAACACTAGGACTAGTTCCAACTTGAGACACCCTAGATCCATGCCCGAAAACCTAATTTTGACTGGCATTGACTCGGGTCAACCTAGGTCCAGGTTAACCCAAAGCCGAAACCTAGTTCCCTTTCAGGTTGACCTGATTTGATTGGTTTTCAACCAATACAAACCAAAGGGGATAAAATTTAGATACCATTTCTGAGATATTTTATTTTAGGATTTGTTTGGTTGGGAGGATGAAAAAGTTGGAGAACAGAAAATGAAAAGATGATGGAAAAGTAGGAGGATAGAAAAGATTTTAGTTTCCCTCATTTGTGTTTGGTTGGGGGGTAGAAAAGTGGAGAGATGAAATTTTTTTTTTGTTTGGTTGAAAATAAAGTTTGTATAAATTTACCATTATGTCTTTATTAAATAAAACAAAAAGTAATACATTATACTTTAAAAAAATTTGTGTATAGATGGACACTTTATTAAAGTAAAAAAGAAAAAAAAGAAAAAGAAATAGCATAAGAAATTAACCCAAAACTGTTTTCTTAAATGAAAATACAAAAAAAAAAAAAAAACAAAAACTAACCAAAATTAATGAGAAAATAAACATATGAGCACCAAAAAAAAAAAAAAGGAAGAAGAAGGAAGCTACATGTCTAGAAAAAATCAAAGAAAAAAAGAAAAGAAAAGAAGCCAACATGTTAATAATAGAGAAAGAAAAAATCAAAGGAAAAAAAGAAAGAAAAAAAAGGAAGCCAGCACATTAGTAACAGAGGAAAAAAAAAGTCTTAACACGTTGGAGACTTGGAAGGTGAATTCCAACATGAGGGGTATTTTGGGAGAAAACTTTTTGATGGGTTTGAGGAGAAAACCAAACACATTTGAAAAAAATTTTCCTTCTTATTTTCTCTCCAAAGTTTTTTCATCTACCCTATTTCACCTCCAAACAAACAAACCCTTAAGTTCTTCATTTAAATTTAACCACATGACTGTATTGACTAGAGTAATGCAGTACAAATATTGACTGCTTGTTATCTCATCCATAGGATGTTTTGTACCATTCTTGAAGGAGTGTCTCCTCACTCCATTTTATTTCCTTCTTCTACAGTCTTCCATGCTTTCCTAAAGTTTTTGAATGTGTTTGTTATGTTTTTCCACGGTCGTATTTCTCTAGAGCTAGTTTAAACATCAATTTGAGTTTCCTTCACCTTCTATCCCTTAGACTCCAGAGCTAGTTTAAACATCAATTTGAGTCTCCTTCACCTTCTATCCCTTTTATGACTCCAAGTTCCTTATCTTCCACGCCTATTCATGTACCTTTCCCTAAGTTGCATCAGATGGCCTCAACTCAATTGCTAGTATATAAATGTCCATGGGCAACCACTCCAGTGTCCCTCCATCAAGCAAGTTTCATGAAGTTATCATGAATTTTGGTCTTCACATTGTTATTTGGATCATTTAGTTTTCCATTTACACTGATGTTGAATATATACCAGTTGTTTATGTGGATCACAAGGTAATTACTACGAATGATTTGAAGGCATCACTAGATTGAAACAATTCTTACAACAATACATTCACACAAAAGATCTTGACAAACACTGGGATGTAGTCCTGGATTTGGTGAAGAAACCAGTATTGACAATATACTAATGTGATTAAATTTGTAACTGAAGTAGATTAGATGAGGGTTGCAATAACACAGTGTTTGTGATGTACTGAAATTTTTAAATTTCATTTTGAATTAATAAAATTGTTTTTATATTAGTGAAAATCAAACGAGGTCCATCTAAGAGTCGCAGTGCATCACTATAATTATAATAATTCTCATCAATGTGATGCAGTGGAAATTTCATCCCATTGGGATTAGGAAATAAGGAGCACATTTGTTAACACATCTCACAACATATCCCTTTCCTTTTGTCCCTCCCATCTTCCATACATTATTGGCTGGATAAGATAGTGTGAGCCTAGGTGGAAAGTAACCTTCCCCTCCCTCTTCCCTTCCCATCTTCTCTTGTACCAAATAGTGGAATACTTTGATTAACTTTTCCTAGTCTCTCCAAATCTTTCCTACTAAACGGACAATAACAAAAGGAACAGTCATTAAACATAATGTTTCACAACCTCTTGATATGGTGATTAAATATTTTCATTGTCATAAATGGATTCAGAAGATTAGATTGGCTAGTATCTCCTTAGCTTGAGTCAAGTGATGGTTCAGTGGGAATGGCAGCCTTTGCGGTATTCTGTTTATGGTTCGAACCCTCCTCCTCCCCTGCTTACCTAAAATGAAGTCTCCCTAGCTTCTTCATATTTTTAAAACTATAGCTTTATTCTACAGGAAATGGACCACCAGATTGAGCTTTATTGGCAGTTGCATGGTGAAGCATTATTTGCTTTACCTTTGAAACAAATTATTATCATCAACCCAAGGTAGTGAACTTTTCCATTTGAAATGGTGAGATGACTGGCCTACACTCTAGAACTCTAAATGATGCCAATAACATCTCAGTTCTCATCTCAAGTTTAACTCAAAGTGATAAGACTGGAGAGTTCATCCAAGTTGAATTATGTGGATGCCTAAGGAAAAAAACTTTTGAGAAGGAAAGATACTTCTTGTCTGCACAATGTTTATATTCAACAATATCAACATGAAAAAGCCCTGCAAACAAGCGTAGGCTATGACAGAAATTGGTCATAGCTCATAAGCTATGTTGATGAAGACAAAAGCTGGAGCCCACGGAATATATTCTTGAGAGTGGCTGTTTTTGCCCATGTTGAAAAATGTTTGTATTGGTCTAAGGGATTTGTATTTTAATCTGAATGTTTCACATGTTTGCCAACATAACGAGTAATTTTATTGGCTGTTTAATCTGCATCTATTGTATTAAATTTAATTGTTTTGTTTGCATCTGTTTATGAATTCCTATTTATCCTTTATTCTTCACATATCAACAAATTTTATATTGTCCCTTGGATGTTTGAAACCAACAAATGCATGCCATATTGTGGATATAGAAGAGAAATAAGAACATTGAAATATAGTTATCTTATTGTTGGTTTTGTTGCTCTTGTGAACTCTTGGAACAGACCATGAAAAAAATCCAGTATATATAATATATGATGCCTCAATTAATGCAGGAAAACTTGCGGAGGAAAAGAGTGGTTCATAGACAGTTACCTTGACCTCCGAAGCAGGATTGGATGGCTGGTGTTGATCCTCTTTTGCTTTGCTGTAACGCCCAATAACAGATTTTAAGCTGACAAAAATAGGCACCATCATTATGTTATATATTTTTAATTGAAAAATCATTATATTTTACGCATATAGCTCTCAATTCTCTCATTGCTTATTGGTTTACTAACATTTTTATTTTTTTTTGATGAGATACATAAAACATGGGTAATGTTTTTATTTTATTTTTGATAATACAACATTGGTAATGTTAAAATGGAGAGAGAGGGTCAATATTGTACTGGTATTGACAGTGTATGTTATACCAGCCATTAAATTGGTATTGGTAATCCTAAAAAATGTACTAGATAAAATATGGGTTGTATAGGCATGCACTCTTCATTATCATTAATAATGAAAAAAGAAGAAGACTTGTATGGTATATATCCTACGCATCGTCATTCTTAATGAGAAAAAAAAAAAAAGGGTTTTAGGGGGGGGGGGGGGGGTGGGAATGGTTTGAAACTATGTAATTAATGCAAATAGTTTAGTAAGTATTGTCATTAACATCAATTTGGGTACACTTTTAGTTACTCAACTATGGTGAACCGAAAAAGGGAAAATAACATTAAAACCAAAAAAAAGTAACTGAGAACAAAGAAGATTCTAGGTATAATGTATTTTGATTCAGCCACGAGTTTGGATTAAATTTTAACCTATTTCTAGACTCTGCAAACAATGAGTGATTGTTATAGGTGTAGATAGAGTTGATAATATTGAATGTTTGATTATTATGTTTCTTATTGATAAATTACACATGCATCTAATAGGTTTTGATCTTACAAAGTAAGGAGTTACATTTTAGCTAGAGTTTATTTGCTTATTTCAATTTTGAAAGCAATATTTTTCTTTTTGAGTGCAAGCAAGATGTATTTGACTAAATAATGAAAAGTAAGCTTGATAAGTGCGTGATGATAAAATCGTTCTTTATAATAGATTAGGAGGACTCTAAATATCAGAATTGATAAGATCAAATGGAATAGATGAAAAAGATTCATTATTATTATAAGGTTAAGTTCCGAAGTTTATTTAATACAATGAAAAGATTTGAAGTTGACTGACTCTAAACGACCATGAGAAATTAAAGGCTAAAGACAATAAGAAGGTGTGACCTAATCTAGAGTTTCATAGATATAGGGACTCAAAAAACAATAGGTGTAGTATTAGAAGCAAAGAGTAGATGAGAAGAAAAAGTTCAAACAAACATTCTGCTTTCAGGCTTACCCCAATGGTTTTCCTTGTGTGAGAATCCTACAACTATATTGATAAAAGAAGAGATTAAGTCAAAAGTTCACATAATTAACCTACATATAATAAGTTATGAATAAGAGTAAGAACAAGAAAAGTGTCAGGAAGTGGCATTTGAGGCATAGTGATAGGTTTAGAATGAGTGATGGACATAGTAATTGTTGGTAGTGTGATTTTAATGAATATGAGAGGCGACATATTTTTGTGAGAAAAAGAAAAATGATTTCAAGTCATATGGTTACAACACGCAAAATTAATGAGCTAAAGGGAATTATCTATTCTGGTTGAAAGAATGGAAAAATAATGAATATTATGGAAAGATACAGCTCGGAAGAGTGCCTCTAGATCAGTAGTAATGAATGTAACAAATGTCTCTATAAGGCCTAAAGGGACAATAGCCAGAGGATGTAGTAGGAGAAGGTGTGGTAGTGGCTTTAGAGCATCAGGAATTAACATAGGTCTGCTTCCCACAATTTTGAATAATATGTCCCTTCTTTTATAGTAATGATGGTAGATAGCAGAATTGCTAAGATCAAAGGATCTGTCACAGGTAGGAATTCGATCAGCTAAGAATGTGCCAAAAAAACCTTTGCTGTAGAAAACAATGAGGATGGAACAATCAAAATAAAGTCATAGTGATGTGTATTGATTTTATTTTTATTTTTATTTTTTGCTTGTTTCTTCGAATACAACTTCTTTATTGCACTATTAAGTGTGGAAAGTGTAGCACCATGTTAGACAGTAAGCATCATGATATTGGATGAAACTCTTGCTATCCTTGGAACTATTCCATTCTAGCTCAGATAAGTGAATTCATTCCAAACAAATGTTTTTTTTTTTTTTTTTTTGGATAATTTTATAGTTGGGGGTGGGAGGATTTGAATCCTAGACGTTGCTATTGGAAACACCAAGATGTGCTAGTTTAAATACAAGAATCTTGGCAGTAAAATGGTCCCAAACATCAGACATTTGTGAATGAATCTAAACAATAAATTTATCTTTTTGTTTTCACACATGATAATGAGTGGTCATGTACTGATGTTGATGAGCAAGACAAGTTGTCTGATAGTGTTGTACTAAGAAGTCCCATATGTTTCATGTGTAGTCTTGAATTATTGAAGCAACCCTTTAATTGATGGAGTGCATGTGTTAAGAAATCAGGTGATAATCTTATGAGTGTCACTATGCCAATATCATAACATTTGTTTAACCCAATTTGTGTTTTACCATCTAATGCCTGTTTTAGTAACTTTCACAGTGACATATATCCATACGGGATACCTTTTGATGAAACTTCTCGTAGCATAGATCCATTAGCTATAATGGCATATGTCGTGAATCGATGAAATTGGGTGTCCAACGTTGTTTTGATGCATGTTAAGTTTTTTGATGTAACGGACTGCAAATTTAGATTCAACTTGAAAAATCGAGTGGGATGTATTTGATTTGATGAGAAATGGGCGCCAAAAAAAGGGGGTCAACACTCCAGAGATTGAGGATTTGTTGTCTGGTTGATTTTGTTGAAAAATGGCTGGAGAATATTATGATGGCAGCGGTTGATTAAGTTTTGTAGTGGTTTAGTGACACTGATGCCAAGGGATTTTGTATGTGGAAGTAGCAGGGTCAACATTATAGATAAGAGAGACAATGCTGGTGAAGTGAATCTTAAAAACCCAAGATGCTATCAATGACATAATCTTATAGAGACACTATCAATAGTGGGGGAAGTGCTTGGAGAGGTGGCTCTCGTACCATGTAAGAATATAGAAGTACTTAATTGGATTCTATTTGTAATAATGGACAACATAAGGTATTTATCAGAAAACAACCCTACACGAACTCTATAATAAGTTTAGTCTTATAATAAGTTTTGACCTTAAATAGGTCCATATAAGCCATAAAAGTCGATTTATTAACTTCCTAATTGCTATATAGACTTCTACACTTTGTGTCATTGTAAAATGTTTTCCATAAAATATTTTCAGCATTTTCAAGTATTTTTTTTCATTGTAAAATCTTGGGCAAACATGAAAATGATTTCTATTAATAGGAAGACTCTTTGCAAATACTAGTAAAATGTTTTATCAATTTTTTTTTAGTAAAACGTTTTACAAAAATAGAAAAGCAACCTTATGTTTCTCTTACACCAGTTTGTCTCCTTTCTTTCTTCACACGCCTTAGCTATCATGGTTGAAATGCTCAAGTACCACCATTGCGACTCGCCTCCACTGGTGGCTCCTCATCAGCCACACTAACTTCTTCTTGGGCCAATTCACATAAGCTCTCTCTCTCTCTCTCTCTCTCTCTCTCTCTCTCTCTCTCTCCTATTGAGTCAAAACCATCCATGGCTGATTTAGCCTAGGCTCCACCTTGAACCACCATTCATAACTCACGCCACCTCCTATCTCTACTCGATTCGACTGAGTCTCAAACCTCTCTCTCTCTCTCTCTCTCTCTCTCTCTCTCTCTCTCTCTCTCTCTCTCTCTCTCTCTCGTAAAAGCCTTGAAGGGTGAGAGATTTCAAGCACTGCCTCAAATTAGTCATCGTTGTCATCTTTAGCTGTCAATGTTTGTTTGCGATTGACCCTGGCAAGCACAGCGGCATTTTGTTTGACATGGGCTCAGATTGTTATGAGATCTAATGGGTTTGTGTGTGGAAGTTGATTGATATCGAATTGATGGGTTTGTGGATGGATCTAGTCTAAAATGTGCCAATAATAGTGTTTTGTGGGTGGATTCGATCAATATTCCATTGATTTGGTGGATAATGCATGGTGTTGGATTGGGTTGTAAAATAAGAGAACGTTTTCATTTTACGCTAATACTTGAAATTTTTTTTTTTTTCAAAGCATTTTGGAGAATTCGGTGGGTTGTGGACACTACCTCTTTTTTACAACACATTTCTCTCTCTCCAAGAAAAAATGGGAAAAAGCATAGCAAAGTTTAAATTAATTCTCAGTATTTATCTTCTGTTTTTTCTCTTTTAACTAAAATTGTCAAATACACTAAGTAAAAGACCACTTTAGGGCATGTTTATTTTAGTTTAAAATGTTAATTAGTTTCTTTCAGCCTCAGTTTATCTACATTTTCTTAAACTCTTTTTTTAAAAAGTATAATTATATTTTAAAATAAATTATATTTCATATCGAGTGACTATTGATTTAAAGTATTCTCGAATTTCCCTCTCATGAATCTCCTGTAACAATAAAATGAATTGAGATCCATCTCTAAGGTATATTATGAAGTAATTAACTCAAGGTTTGTTAAGGATATATTTTATGTAATTTGCTAATTCTTTGACAAAATGTACTTTACTTGTAATTTGGTAGATCTAGGATGAGTTTTCATAAAACATGTTGGTCAAGCCAAGTATTAAAGTCATGAAGATTGGACCAAGAAACAAGTGAAAAAAAACTGTTCATTAAAGCTCGACAGATACCTTGACAGAAACAGTATCAATCGAGATTTAAGAACGAAGCTTGACAGAAGCTGAATTTGTCAAGATCTACGAAATCAAAATTTTCAGATTTGATTTTTGGCCCTAGTTGACATGTATGTGTAGGGATTTTTTTCTCACAACTCTAGACTTATATAGGGCGTATTTTAAAGGCCGTCATACACGCAAAATACATGCAAAAAGTGACCTAGTGCCTTATTCTTTTTGCAAGAAGTTACTGTGTCTTTTGTGCCTTAAGGTTTTGCAACTAAGTACTTATTGATCTTCATTATTAATGAAGTGAAAAACTTTGCAGCCAGCAACATCTTCAAGTTGCTAGAGTTAGTCACGTACTAAGATCCGTGCAAAATGGTGGCGTTCATATATTGAAGAGTTTAGAGGTTTTGAAACGGTAAAAGGTTTCTGCTATAAGTTCATTTACGGGGATTGTAGATTCTAGGGACAGGTTTTGTACTAGATCTGAAACTTTTCTTTACTATAATGAATTGCTTTTCGGGAAGGTTTCTCCCTAGAGTTTTTTTACTGTGAAACTAGTTTGTTTAATTGGTTTTCCTAAATCATCATATCTTGTCTTATTTACTATTTCTTTGTGCATGATATTGATGTTTATCTATTTTAACAAGGTTTATTCATAATAAATTTTATTTTAATTTGGGTTTAAAACTTATTAATTCTATTAGTCGGGGTCTAAATTTTCCAACAAATGGTATCAGAATGGGTACACTCTGATTAAATTAATATCCTGAGTGTGATCCTTGACCCCTATTGTCATGGATCATAGACAATCTCTTTTGATTTCTCTTTTATTTGATAGTATTAATTATGCATACTGGAAAGGTTGTATGAAAGTTTTTTTGTAGGCTCTAAGTGAAAAAGTATGGCAAGCTGTTGAAGTTGATTGGATTAAGCCAAAGGAAGCGCCGGGGGATTGGGATGAAGCAACAATTAAAGCGGCAAATGTCAAAAGTAGAGCCTTGAATGCTTTGTTTTGTGGGGTGACCAGTGAAGAATTCAAGAAAATATCATCTATGAAAGTTTCCAAGGAAGCATAGACCATTCTTAAGACTACCTATGAAGGTACCAAGGCAATAAAGACTGTGAAGCTTCAAAGACTCACCAGTGATTTTGAAGAAATAAGGATGGAGGAGGATGAGACATTTGATAAGTTCTATGCTAAATTTAAGGATATTGTGAATTCTGCCTTCAACTTTGGGGAATCTATAGTAGAATCCAAAATTGTTATTCTTAAGACCACCTATGAAGGTACCAAGATAATAAAGACTGTGAAGTTTCAAAGACTCACCAATGATTTTGAAGAAATAAGGATAGAGGAGGATGAGACATTTGATAAGTTCTATGCTAAATTTAAGGATATTGTGAATTCTGCTTTCAACTTTGGAGAATCTATAGTAGAATCCAAAATTGTTAGGAAAATCCTTAGGTCCTTACCTGAAAGATTCCATGCTAAGATCACTGTCATTGAAGAAGTGAAGGACATTGATTAAATTTCTTTGACTGAGCTTGTAGGGAACTTTCAAACCTATGAGATGAGATTAGGTTTAATGAGAAAAGGGAGAAAGTAGAAACTTGGCTCTTAAGGGTATAGAGGAAGAGATTGATGACTTTGAAGATGAAGATGAAAGCGAAGATGAAGATGAAGATGATGATGAGGATGGGGATCTAACCTTCATAACTAATGAGATTATCAAACTTCTTTAATATAGGAAAAAAGATAAGGACAAACCTCCTAGGAAATCTAAATCCTCTAGGAAGGGTAAGAGTGAGAAACCCCTTATCTAGTGCCATAAGTGCAAATGTTTTGATCATATGAAGATAAAGTGCCCAAAGTATCTTATGAAGGAAAAGACCAAGAATTCAAACGGTAAAGGGTTGGTTGCTACCTTGAGTGATACTGAGAATGACTCTTCTGATGAGTATGTGGATGAATGTGGTTACTTTATGACTTTTGTTGACATAATCGATAAGGTGATTGTGGAGAGTACTAGTGACAGTGAGGATTCTTCTGATGATGAAGTACCCAAGAAGTTGACATTTCAAGAAATCTATGACAAGCTATGCACTGAATTTATAAAATCTGAAAAGATTTCTCATCTTTGTAGAAAATAGCTTAATGAGGTAAAAACTGAAAAAATTAAACTATTAGTCAAATTAGATGAGAGTACAAGGTTAGTTGAGACTCTTGTTGTGGAGAACACCTCATTAGAAGAGAAAGTCAAGAATTTTGAGGTTGAACTTAGTCAAGGTTGAACTTAGTCAAGCTAGAACTCAAATAGAAAGAATATCTAGTGCAAAACTTGATGAGGTATTGAGAAAAGCCTAGTTCTGATAAGACTGGCTTAGGATATGTTGTTTCCTCCGGACCTTCCTCTTCCATGGCTTTTGGATCAAAGATTGTCTTTGTGTCCCAATCTGAGAAAGATGATAAAGGTATGAAATCCATAACTGATTTTTCTAATTCTAAATCCTTTGTTAGACCTCACTCTAGAAAGTTTAGTAGTCCTAAAACTGCTAATGTTTATCACTATGGTGGTGTTTCTAGACACATTCATTCTAATTGCTTCAAGTTGTATCTCAAAAGCAAGAGTCCAAACAGTCACAGGTTTCCTGTCAAGGAACTATACATTTGTTTGGAGAGTTATTAAAAGTCTTGAGCTTTTTAACTCAATTTTAGGAAAATTCTAATTCTTCTATGTCTTATAGTAGACATACTAGGACACGTACTTTTTCATTTTCATGACCAAAGACTCACACTGTGTGGGTGAGAAAGAAGCATAAGACTTAATTGTCTTTTCTGTTATCCTCTGCTTTAATTCTTTCTATTTAAAGCATGACTTTCTTGCTTGATTTCTTATCTGCTTTTGAAATCATGCTTTCATACATCTGCATCTTTCTTTCATGCTTTCATGTTGTTCATTTGTCTTTGTTTGGTTGTTTAGTCTTTTTTTTTTTCAAAATAAAAAGAGAAAAATAAAAAAAAGTACAAAAATAGTGTGTTTGTGTATGTTGGTATTTGTGTACCTTTAATGTCCATTGAAACAAAGTTTCTAAACTTTGTATCTCTTGTAGCTTAGATGAGCATTTCAATGCACAGCTAAACAATCAATGCACAACTAAACAAGTAAGCTTTGTGGCTTGTGTTTGTGGCTTGTGGTTGTGATGAGTATGATTAAGATTGTCTCTTATATTTCATACTCATGTCACTCTTTTTTATGGGAAGGACTGGAAAATCATAAGAGAAATGCATAAATAATCATCTCACCACTAAAACCCGCAAATCATGTATAACATATATATGCTTCGGCATAGCAAAATTAGGATGTTTAAGCTTACATAATTGGGTATTTTCTTCTCTCTCTCTTATATGCCTATGCATGCTATGCTCAAACAGAAAAATATGCAAAGATTAAAAACAAAAAGATTAAAATGCTTTTAATATGGTTGCAAGCGTGTTTCTAGGAGATGTGAGAGTTATAGGATGTACCTCGAAGGTGATAGTTCTCATTAAACAGTTATGATTGTGTGTGAGTGTATTTAATTCTCTCTAGTCTCAAATCTTCATAATATGAGACACTCATGCACTTTTCCTATGTTTTCACATACAACATGCAAATTCTTTGCTACTCTTGATATATGTGTAGGTACAATGTGATTTGACCATCACAAGAGATACATGTGTTAATATATACTTGCTAAACTGTCTTAATTTATTTTTGAAATATAAAATTAGTTAGACTTTTTTAGTGTGTTTTGGATCTATGAATGTTTTGCATATATGTTGAGAGGTGTTTTGAGAGCTTAATATGTTAATTGGATCTATGGTTGAGTAGCCATCTTGTTGCTTTCTCATCTTATGTGTTTTTCTCCCTTGAAAAACCTCTTTTCTGCATTCTCGATAACTTTTCAACAAAATCTCGACAGATACCTCTTCTATCAAGATTTTTGGGTTTGACCTCGACAGTTTCTTGACAGATAGGTCGATCCATCGAGCCAAAATCTTGTGCTCTCTGTCTGTTCGACACATCCTCGACAAATTCTTGATCCATCGAGGTTGGCGTCTGCTCGACAGCAGCTCGACAGCTTCTCGATCTGTTGAGACCCTCTTGCATGCATTGTTTTTCACATTTTTTGCATCTTTCTATTATTTTGTCATCCATAGCATCTTGTTTCATTACATTCATACATTTTTATGGATTCCTTTTGCCTCCTTGATCATCTTTATATTTGTTAGTGAAGTTTTATAACTTCTTGTACCCTTTGTCAATCATGACAAAAAGGGGGAGAAAATGTGGTTTCTTTTTAAGATTTGACATGTTAGGGGGAGAAATACATGCCTTTGTAAGGGGGAGTTGTGTTTCATCTTGTTAGGGGGAGTGTTTGCCCCCTTGCTGTTTTAGGAGCTTCTTTTAGCTTCTTGTACATCGATCCTGTGACCACTTTTACATATATTGTGCTTATCTTTGATATATATATATATATATATACACACACATATATACATATATACATATATATATATATATATGATGTATGCTTTCTTCACCTATCTTCACGTGTTGTTTCTTTTCTATCTTTATACACATGTTTCTTTATGTACGCAATCTTTATTTCTGTTTCACACATGATGCTTTGATGAATTTTGTTTAAGTGTTTCAGAAAGATAGGTTGTGAAAGTCTATCTTGTCATGAACTCTCTTCTTGCAAAGTTTTTCAAGAGTTTGTAATAGGGATAGATTTATTTTGTAATACAACAAGTGGTTATGAGTTGAGTAATTTAAAATTTCTCTCATGATTTTTTGTTTTATTGTGGTTTTTTCATGGATTGCGAAAGGGGGAGATTGTTAACGACATATTTTATGTAATTGGTTAATCTTTTGATAAAATGCACTTTACTTGTAATTGGGTAGATTTAGGATGAGTTTAGTACTTCAAGAAACATGTTGTTCAAGCCAAGTATTAAACCCATGAAGATTGGATTAAGAAATAAGTGAAGAAAAGCTGTTTATTAAAACTCGACAGATACCTCAACAGAAACAGTATCTATCAAGATTTAAGAACGAAGCTCAACAGAAGCTAAATCTGTCGAGATCTAAGAAATCAGAATTTCCAGATCTGATTTTTGGCCCTAATTGACATGTATGTGTAGAGTTTCTTTTCTCACAATCCTAAACATATATAAAACTTATTTTAAAGTCTGTCATACACGCAGAACACATGGAGAACACATGCAAAAAGTGACCTAATGCCTTATTCTCTCTGCAAGAAATTACTACGTCTTTTGCGCCTTAAGGTTTTATAACCAAGTATTTCTTTATCTTTATTGTTGATGAAGCGAAAAACTTTGCAGCCAACAACATCTTTAAGTTGTTGGAGTTAGTCATGTATTAGAATCCGTGCAAAGGGGTGGCGTTCATATATTGAAGAGTTCAGAGGTTCTGAAGCGATAGAAAGTTTTTGCTGTAAGTACATCTACGGGGATTGTAGAGTCTAGGGACAAAAGTTTTGTACCAGATCTGAAACTTTTTTTTACTATAGTGAATTGCTTTTCTGGAAAGTTTCCCCCTAGGGTTTTTACTGTGAAACTAGTTTGTTTCATTAGTTTTCTTGGGTTATCATATCTTGTCTTATTTACTATTTCGCTGTGCATGATATTAACATGATATTGATGTTTGTCTGTTTTAACAAGGTTTATTTATAATAAATCTAATTAACAACTCAGATTTAAAACTTGTTAATTCTATTAACTGGGGTTTAAATTTTTCAACAAGGTCTAATACCAAATTGATGCAACTGTAAAAATGGCACCAATCAAATTAAGCAATGGAATAGAAAGTTAGAAAAAAAAAAATTTTGTTAAAAATCAATTTTGATCAATATGTGGTTTACTTACAATGGAGGGGAGGACAAGCAAGAAGAATATGAAAATAGTTAAGGAGTGCAAAAGTACCGTTATGGGAAAATTTGATATAATAATGATTGTATCCTATATATAAATCACACCCTTTGTAGAGAAGATATTCCATAGAAAAAGATTAATGTCAAAAATCCAAATTACACCCATTAATTGTTAAAGGGTGTGTTCATGCCTCGTGTTGTTGTTGTTGTTGTTGTTGTTGTTTTTTTTTTTTTTTTTTTTGGTTTTTTGTTTTTTTTTTTTTTGTTTTTTTGTTTTGAGTTTCAAGACCCATACCATAAAAGGCCTTAAAAGATCCAAGGGAAGCCGATTGTATTTGACTAAATGATGGCAACAAATGGTCTAGAGCATAAAACTTACCTCTCCAAGGATTGATTGAGAGCTTGCTATCCCAAGCAAGTAAAATCAAATCTAGAAAAGTGTATACCATGACAACCCCTAAAAGCTTCAAGCTCCAATCTAAGATCATCAACAATGACCCATAATAATCAACATCTCATCCTCCATCAAAGCTCAAAACCACTTTGCCTAAGCACCCATCAAGCTTATAAAACCATCTGAGCTTGGTAGTCAAATGGCATGCATAATTCAAACTAGGCTTGTCCACCACCTGCCTGAACTCAAAGCTCTTTGACCAAATAATTGCCCGATCCAAGTGGTGGTTCAGTTGGCCATGGGTCACTGGTGCCAAGACCCGATACTATTGGTTTGAGTTGCAGTTTGGCTATCTAAGAAACCAACAAACCTGACCCGCCTAATGACTTGTTCTCTCTCTGTCACAATTCCCCACTCGAAGTGGTTGGGTTGAGTATGGGTTAGGCATAAACTTAATCCATGAACAACCCTAATTCAAACCCAGTCTCTACCATAAAACCCACTCACCTATGAGATTTCTTTCAAGTCTAAGAAGAGCCTTACTCACTATTGAGTTTTGTCTAATGGCTGTCTTTTGGTCAATTTCAAGCCTTGCAAATTTTGATTTCTTTTGATAAACCTTTAGTCTTGGGGGTTAGAGCCAAGTTCTTAGCATCCATAATCGTGAAACTATCTCTCACTAAACTCTTAGTTTGTGCTTTTTCTTTATGTATAAGTAGGTATTTACGGACTTTGAATTGCCATTTTGTGTGTGTGTGTATATTTCCCTTAAATGGCAATAGGGTATCCATTGTCATCTATAAAACTATCACTCTTCACATATGTGATGCAGCATTGTTTTATTGTACTTAATAGCAGTTTTATATATGAAAATCGACGGAAAGATTAACTTGACATAAATGTCAAAATTAAGTTCTATAATACAACAACTAGAAAAAAATTAGAGAAGAAAATGATCATTTTCTCCAACTTAAAGAGTATAATTTAAATTTTGGCCTGAAATTAACTATCAACCATGCATACGGAATTTTCATGATTATGCATTCTTTAAAAAATAAAACTATTTTTGATCACAAATGCAACTAAATTAATTTAGCAACTCCGAGGAGATCTTAACATTTTAGGAATAATGGCTTCATACAGAAAGAATTTGGGATCATTGCATTTCTCGCGTCCTATATGTATGTGTGGTGTTTTACTTCAATTCTTTTACGTTCTCTTATTTTTCACCACAAAAATAACATGTCCATTTTTTCCATTTTCCACCCCCATTTTTACGAAAGTAATAACTTTTCTCTTTAAAAGCTTATGTAGCCATATTACAGAAAAGCTAATAGCATATGAAGGCACCACATAATTCATATACTTTCTATATCTAAGTGTTAGATAAATAAGTAACGAAATAAAAACAAATGAAAATTTCTTTTTCTAATGTGTTAATTATAAATTTTGATTTATGTCAATTGATATGACACACGTATGGTATAATCTATCGTTTCATTAACAAGATATAAAACAATTTTTTCCAGTCTAAAAGCGTACCATATTGTGTGACTATATAAAACCTTTCTTAACCAAAAACAGTTTACATATGCATTAATGAAACATGTAAAATCTTCTTAAGTACACAGGCGAGCATGATGATAAAATTGGAATCTACCTAAAAAATTCAAAAGAATATATAGGTATTAAACGAAAGGAATGACTATTATTGTTTAATGATTCATTCATTCATCATCATCGATTCCAATTGAACTAGAGTACTATGGAGCTACATGTGGTGAATTGTGACAGGTAACAGCGGCGATGATGATATAGATATATAATTGTATTTCAGAGATTGGAATGAGATGATAGATTGATATGGGAAGTTATGAAAACAATGGTTGGACGATTGTGGTAGGTGTAGTGACAACAACTATGCGTTAGAGCAAGATTTTAAAGCAGCTCAAGCTATTTCTTTATAAAATAAAATAAAAAGTAATATGGGGAGCTTTTCTAATATCTAAAAACTATTATGGATG
The DNA here is from genome assembly GCA_023621385.1 of Quercus gilva. Taxonomy (NCBI): domain Eukaryota; kingdom Viridiplantae; phylum Streptophyta; class Magnoliopsida; order Fagales; family Fagaceae; genus Quercus; species Quercus gilva. The sequence goes on along the minus strand of CM042483.1, from coordinate 29,026,253 downwards.
TCCATTGATTTAACTCATTATGATTTTTTGGAACAAGAAAGAAGAAACCTAAGATTAATTCCTGTTTATACTAGGATAACGAAGCTTAAGAGAAGTTTGATAATAGTGAGATGATGATTCAGAGGTGGAAGTAGTGCTGATGATATTGATGACAAGCTTTGGCAAAGACAATTGATCATCAGATGATAGAGTGGATGAGAGCTGATACTGAAGGAGGGAAGTGTGTAGGCAATTCTTATTGTGTTGGTGCTTTAAAATTAATAGTGATGGTGATGGTTTTGGACAGTGGCAACAATTGTGAGCTAAAATACCAATATAAATTGATGTGATATTGATGGCAATGAGTAATGGTGTGACCAAAACTTTCATTGAGATAGTAATGGAAAGGATTCAAAGAGAAATTGTAGCATGTAAGTCCTCTTCTATCACTTGGCCAAGAATGTAGAAAGCTAATTATTATGCACATATATATGGATATAGAACAAATTTGTTAGTTCTATGATAATTGCATGAACCCTTGATTTTCAAACATACTACTTGATGCCTTCTAGACAAGAGGAATCTCTATTTGCTTTTTATAAATTGCATATGGATTCTCTTCTATGCATATTGTGGAAAGATAATCCTTAATTTAAATTGTTTATCAGTTTTTTGGTTGAAGAACTCTATGGTGAGCACTGAAAATTTTTCCTTTACCAATTTAATAGCAATGTGTTAATTAATACAAAAGAGAGAGAATATTGCATGGAATTAATTGTTATCTGCATTTGAATCAATAAGACACTTCACTACATTGAAAGAAAATTTTCTTCTTTTCGCAAATTTTCTTTTAAATCTTGTTAGAAAATTAAAACTTCACAGAACCAAAAAAATCCACCATCTTCACCACAATCTGCATTTAGTTCTTCATATTTAACAATTTGTGACTTTAAATCAATGAGTAATCAAGCATAATCTAACACCAAAACCGAAAGGGTGGACACTTTAAATTAATTAACTCCTTAGAAAAGTTAAGGCTCAACCAGCTAAACTTAGTTGAATATTTACTTTCTAATTAAATTCCAATATACACTAAGTTACAGTACATCTTAATTCTAACTCTAAGACGACTCATCAATGAACTTGAACAAATTAAGTATCATAAAAATTCAAACATTTACTTTCTTTTTTGAAACAAGACTTAAGATTTTATGGAAAAACTAGCATAGAAGAAGTGCATGATCAACATTCAAGAACCTTCAAGAGGCAAAGGATAATTTTATGTTAGCGTAATCATTTGTCATTATCCTACATATGATTATCAACTGTAAATAGATGTATTCCAATGTAAATCTAAATGAAACTATTTTGATTAGAAATATCACTATTTGCTTAAAAGCAAAGAGAAAAAGAAAAGAAAGAGATGGAATACAAGAAACATATACATAATTAAACTTCAATCACATGCATACTCCACATGAACCATTCATAAAGACAAGTGGGATTTTATTTATTTAGAGCAAGTGAGATAGAAAAAAAGGGATTCTCAGCCAGAAAAGAAATGGAAAGAAAGGGAAAGAAAGGGATTCCAACCTTGTATTGGCATATTCGTAGAGCTTGCTGGTGCTGGAGAAAATAATGACTCCAACTTCTGCATCACAAAGGATCGAGAGCTCCTTGGCCTTCTTAAGCAATCCATTTCTTCGTTTCGAAAAAGTCACTTGCCTGCTCGTGGAATTGTCAATTCTTCGGATCACTATTTTTCCTCTCCCCATATTCTTCAATCAAAGCGTTTCTCACTCACCTAGATCGCTGGATATCTGTATAGGGTTTAAAAATAGGTAAAAATATGATCAAAATGATACCCCAATCGGCTAGAAATTTTGAAACCACCCAACAAAAATAAAGGTCAAACCCAAGATTTCCATACAAGAAAGGAATAACAACAACAAAACACAGCGACAAGAATATGAAAGATCAAACCCATAAAAGAAACTAGAACTAGAGGTAAAAAAAAGCTTACTTAATTTGATCTTAAATGGAGGAGAGAGAGAGAGAGAGAGACTGAGAAAGAAGCTCAAATTCGCCTGAGATGTGCAATCGATGTGATATGTGATGCAAATATCATTCTTTATATGGAAAGCTGAAAGTGGTAACTTTAAGAAATTAGAAGTAAAACCTTTTATTTAAGGAAACAATTACTCCTTGTCTTGTAAGTGGTTTCACTGTTCAACCCAAAACCGTTAAGGTTTTTTCTCTGTACAGATCGGACACTAATTGTTACACACACTAATGCGAGTGGCTTAAACTACAGTACTCGCCATTCATTGGAATTGGCGAGACAGAGACAGATTGCGGTGGACAAATGTCAAGCTAGGAGGGCGAGTGTAAAACTTATTACAGTCGAGAGAGTTTTGGGTGTAGTGGGATTCCTCGTACTTTTAAGGGCCCTGGATTCTTGGGCGTATGTAATAAGAAATAAAGCATAGTGTGAACGCGCCTCTTATCCTATTAATCAGTAACACGTGTTTACGAAAACCAAGGGCGCCTTTCTTCTATTTTGGGGGTGGCATTTGCCATTGGCGTTTAGTTTTATTATTGGATAGAGAAACTTAGAAAGCAATATTTGCCCTTATCTTTCTATATTTAACGCACACATATACTCTCT